>ML779314.1:0-14309 GCA_009831015.1 Picea engelmannii
ACACCATAACCCATAATCCCTATTACTTCTATAAAACCAAACCTTGATGACCTCTAACTCACAATCCCTTTAAACCTTAACCCCTATAACCCCTAACAACTATAAAACTTATTTAACTCTTATCACCCCCAATATTTATAACCTGTATAAGGCTTAACATTTAACCACTATAATCCCTAAACCTTATAAAACCTAACCCTTTACAAGATTTAACTAATATAACCACTATTATACTACAAAATTAACATTTATAACTCCTAATGTATAATCCAATAACTCTTAAACCAATATGTATATCAACATTAACCTTTGTATAAACTAATACTAACCCCTATAACACCTATCATAAGTAACCCCTATCCTTTATAACAAATAATATCAAAATTATTACCGCTCCACCCTTTACTCCTAACTATAACGACCTCTAATTTATCTGCATAACTAGTAACTATTAACCTAACTTAACTAATCCTTCTAAACCTTATTGACCCTAACCACTAACCCATAACCTAGGCCCTATAATATTTAACCCATATCACTGTTTGTCCCCCAATCATTATAAAATATAACAAATAAAACCACAGTAAAAATTTACGTCTATAATGTTATAACCCTATTTCTGAATCCCCAAAACCTTTCATATCTAATCCATAATGCATGAGCCTTATAACCCCTAACACCTATTTTCCTTTTATCTTCTAATTATGATAACCTTTAACCCTTAATTGTTACAACCCATAACCCATTTAACTCCCAATGACTAATCCATGTAAATCCTAACTTATAAAATCCTTATCACCTTGTCCTTGAACTTTGCCACCCCTAACCACTAACCATAATAAATCATTTCACTACAACCATATTAATAAATCATGGAATTGCAACCATATTACACATAACTAGTATATCCCAATAACCCCTATAATATTTAAGAATTGTAACCCCAAACCCTACCACTTATAACCCCTAACCATTATAACAATTAATCCCTAAAATAATTACCCCTAATTCCTACAAACTTCCTTATCACCCATATAAATCATAATCCATAACACTAGAAACCCTAATACTCTACCCCCCTAACTATTGACTCCTATAACCCCTACCTCTTGACCCTAACAATGTATTATTATGAAATATTTATATATGATACCTCGTAACCCCTATGACTTGTATAATCGACAACCCTTTTAATAACCCATATTACTAGTAATCCCAATAAATATAATTCATCATCTCTATAACACCTGCCACCCCTATCTATAATGTTCCTGACTTGGCTAGTCTAGGAAACGCTACTAATGGGTGTGTAGGATCAAAGGTTTATAGCATATAAATGATCATACAAATAATAAACGTGACAAAGGACTGCAAAGTTTGTATTATGATATCTATGTGGATTACAAAATGGTTGAATGTGGTTGAATAAACTAATAATACTCGACTAGATCAACAGAGAAAGCATCTTAGTCGGAATACAAATAAGCAATTGTGGATGAATAAAATAGCAACACTCGGATAGATCAAAATACAAAAGGATCTTAGATGGAATACAAATAAGCAACTAAAAGATAATACCCCGAATATGGGAGCACTATGGAATCAATGAAGAATGATGGAAGACCTAGATGATCTTCCCAGTGACTAGGGAGTGTCTTTCAACACCGAAATCAACCAATTGGTGTCTTCCTCCTGGAATACACTGAACTATATCTCCTGAGATGCGCCTCTTCTCCTCAATGACAAGTCATAATCTGCATAATAATGAATTAGGTCACTGACCCTTCCTTTATAGCTTTCCAAAACCCTAAATCATGGTGAAACACTAATTCACTGTTGACTTCCAAAACCCTAAATCATGTTGAAACCCTAATTTACTATTGACTTCCAAAACCCTAAATCATGTTGAAACCCTAATTCATTGTTGACTTTCAAAACCCTAAATCACTATTGAAACCCTAATTCATTGTTGACTTCTATTTTTAGCTCATAATGACTTAAAATCACTTTTAATCATTTTTAGCTCAATGTCACTTTCTGAATATAACACCTGTGACTGGAGTGACCTCTAGTAACCCTGTTTACCCCTCTCTAGCCTTGGCTATAGTCTAACGGGGCAATTTAGACCGTTAAGCCTCCTCTTTGGAGCTCCTATTTGGAAAGGGACATTACAGTCCTCCCTTCACAAAATTTCTTGTCCTCAAGCAATACCATTCCAGGGTGTTGCAACACCTACTCACTCTCCCAGGTCGCATCCTCTACTGGAAGTCCTCTCTATTTGATAAAACACTCTCTAATGACCCTGCTCCTGATTTTCCGATCCCGGAACTCCAAAACCTCCTCCGGAACTAACTCCAACTATCCCTCCTCATCCAACAGGGGAAGCTCCTCTGATGTGCTAATGAATTGTCCCACTGCCTTTTTTAGGCAAGACACGTGGAACACGTTATGAATGTTGCTCCCCTTTGTAATCTCTAGCTCGTAATAAACCTCACCTACTCAGCACATGATCCTGTAAGGACCATAAAATCTAGGCTTGAGCTTCTCGGCCCCACTCTTTTTCAAAGATGACTGTCTGTAGGGTTGGAGTCTCAAGAAAACCAAATCTCCAACCTCAAACATGCGCTCTATCCTGTGCCTATCTGCACTTATCTTTTGCAGGAACTCTCTTTCAACAACTTGAGAATCTCCTGACTCTCTATGATCCAATCCTTGGCCTTGGGAGCTCTAATATCCCCAAAGACCAAGTCTACCAAAATGGGAGCATCATATATGTACAATGCTCGGAAGGGTGTCATACCAATGGCCATGTGGAAGGTGGTGTTGTAGCAATATTCACCTAAATGTAACCACTTTACCCACGTTCTCTGTTGTCCTCCTACATAGTTCCTCAAATACCCTCCAACCCACTTGTTGACAATCTTGGTCTGCCCATCTATCTGAGGGTGATAGCTGGTGCTAGGTGTCAACTCTATCCCCACCAACCAAAAAAACTCTCTCCAAAATGTCCCTATGAACTGAATGTCCCTGTCACTGACAATGTTCTTTGGCAACCCATGAATTTTGAAGACCTTCCTAAAGAAAAGTTAGGCTACCTAAACTATGTTGTACTTTGTCGGTATGGCGTAGAAGTGAGAAAACTTGGTCAATCTGTCGACCACTACATAGATACAGTCCTTACCCTGGACCTTGGGTAGACCTGTGATGAAGTCCATAGATATACTCTCCCATTTCTGCTCTGGAATGGGGAGTGGCTGAGGTAGCCCTGCTGGAAGAGCATGCTCTAACTTGTTCTACTGGCAAAGTCACACACTCAATAACGTGTCTCATAACGTCTTGTTTGAGGCCCTTCCATGAGAACCTCTCTCTAATCTATTTGTATGTTTTGAAGAACCCCTGATGGCCTGCTAGAGGTGAATCATGAACTGCGGTGAGGATCTTCTTCTTAGGCCCTGAATTTGGCACCAAGTAGACTCTATCCTTGTAAAATATGACATCGTCAATGACCCTATACCAATCATCTTGTATCTGCCCATCCATCACCTCACAAGAAAAATTGTTCTTGGAATATTCCACTAACAAGTGGGATTTCCAATCTGCTGAAATCTCCATCAAAGAACTTGTCGTAGGTCTCCTCGATAGTGCATCAACCACAATGTTCTTCTTCCTCTTGACATACTCTATTTCAAATTCGAATGCATGTACCTTCATCACCTATTTCTGTTGGCATTCACTGAGTTCCTTCTGCTCAAGGAAATACTTCAAACTGTTGTGATTGGTCTTGACCACAGATTTGCTTCCCACCAAATATTGTTTGAAATTGGTCAAGGCATGCATGATTTCCAACATTTCCTTGTCATAAATGGAGTGTAACCTCTCAGGTTGACTAAGATTCCAGCTCTCAAATACAATGGGGTGTCCTCCCTACATCAAAACTACACTGATCCCTTTGCCGGATGCGTCACACTCTAGTACAAATGTCAAGGTGAAGTCTGGTAGTGCCAACACTAGACAAGTGCCCATGAATTCATTCATGTGATCAAAGGCTTCCTGTGATTTATCGGTCCATATGAAGGCCCCATGCTTGGTAAGATCTGTCAGCGGTTCTCCAAGATGAGAAAAACCCCAGATGAACCGCTTGTAATAGTTGCATAGCCCAAAGAAGCTCCTCATTTCTGTCAGGTTCTTGGGCGTTGACCAATCCAGAATGGCCCTAATATTCTCTTAGTGCACCTGTACCCTCTTGTGCACTGATGATGTGGCCTAAGTAAAGAAGATCTGTCATACCAAACTCACACTTGGACTCTTTCGCATATAATGAATGTGCCTCCATGATGCTCAATACCTCATCTAGGTGCCTCATATGCTCTTTCCATGACCTACTATAGATCAACATGTCATCGAAGAAAACCAAGACTAATTTCCTTAACTGATCCCTGAATATATGGTTCATGCAAGAATGGAATGTAGCAGGTGCATTGGTTAGCCCAAATGGCATAACCAAGAACTCGAAGTGTCCAAAATGACATCGAAATGTCGTCTTCTCTATGTCCTACTCTCAAATGTTGATCTGATGATATCCATAGTGTAGATCAATTTTTGAGAAGAAAATTGCCCCATCCAGTTCATCCATCAACTCGTCAATGCGTGGGATAGGGTACCGATTCTTGATGGTTTTCTTGTTCAAGGCTCGGTAATCAATGAAGATCCTCATGGTGCCATCCTTCTTCAAAACTAAGACAACTGAAGAAGCAAATGTGTTTTTGCTCGGTCTCATGTGTCCCATCACCAACAACTCCTTTATTTCCTTTTCTATATCATCCTTGAACCTCCTAGGATGATGATAGGGAGGGGTGATCATAGGTTTGGCCCCCTCCTGCAACTCAATGGTATGCTCAAACCCCCTGCCAGGTGGCCTCCCTGGTGGAATTGCCTCAAAGACCTGCTGATTTCATCCCAATAAATTCTTGATCTATGTATGGTATTGTTGTCGACCTTCCAAATACTTTTGAGTAGTGATCAAGCATTCTGCAGCATATTCTAACTCCCGATGTCTAAATATTCTCTCCATCCTCTTGGATAAAATTGTCCTGGATGCTCCTATCGACATACCTCTTAGAACAACCTTCTTCCCATCTTGATCTTTGAATCCCATTTCCAAGGTTTGGCAGTTGGTAGTTATTTTTCCCAAGGTAATCATCCACTAAACTCCTAAAACCACATCTGTGTCCGATAGGTCAACCACATAAAATGTGTCTCTCACTGTGTAGTTGCCTAACTTCATCTCTAAGTTTGGAACTCTATCTAGACACCCCACTGTGTGGCCATCTGCTACCGCAACATCAAAACCCTCAAACTCCTCTATCTGAAGTTCCCATCTCGATACTCGTGGAGCATCGATGAAGTTGTGGGTGGCCCCACCATCTATCAGGGAAATTGCCCATTGCCCCTGAATAATCCCTCTGATACGAAGGGTATCATTCCTGGGAACACCAGAAAGGGTCTCTATGACACCTCCCTTTGTTGGTTTCCTCTTGTTAGCCTATTGTGGTGGTTGTGAGACTACTGGAGGATGGACTCCTGCCAGTGTTGGTGGTCTATGGGGAGGCTTCTCCTTTTCTAGTGTTGAATCCTCCTCTAAACTAGTGGATCCACTATCCTGCTCCTCCTCCTCACTGTCCAGGTTGTCTACTGCTACTTCAATAGAATGAATCTCTCCTTTGCCCATGCACCTGTGGCATGGGACCCAAGGATCTCTATGGCTAAAGCAAAGCTTCTTCCTCATAAGCTCTCACCTAGTCTCATCATCCAACTTCTCCTTTCCCTTCCATTCTCTCTAGAATGGCTTCCTGTCTTGATCCCTCTGGGGCACAAATGGTTTGGAGAAAGTTTTAGTATTTGGCACTGAGTCTGCCAGATCTTGAGTGCGAAGGATGGAATCCTGCAAAGTGGGAGGCCTGTATGATTTCACCCATCCTCTCAAAGGCTCTGTGAGTCCTTCTATGAATAACATGATCAGCCTGGGCTCTAATATATCTATCATTTCCATGGATACCCACTGAAACTCTGTGTTGAACGCCTTTGTTGTGTCAGTTTGTCACAACTAGGCTAAATCCCTAAAGTGTATCTCAGGATCATTCCTATCAAACCTGTCCATGAGCCTATCTTTAAACTCCCTATAGGAGGTGATGCGACTGTGACCCAATCTCACTAGTCCATGATACCACCACTCGTGTGACTCACCCTCCAAGTGTAAGGTCATGAAACTAATGGCCTCTATCTTGGTCATCTGGTTGAGCTTGTAATACATGTCTAGCTTCTGTACCCAAGCTCTGGCGATGTATTTGGATGATCCGTCAAAAGAAGGGGTGGTGAGTTTCCCAAATTTTCAGATGAATCTGAGGTTATGCCCCTGCTGTTGTTGTGGTCCTCCCTTCTGTGTCTCTCTGGGGCAGTTCCCGAGTCTGATTCTACAGTACTCAACTAAGGTCATGTCCTGATGGAAGTCATGACCCAATGCTACATACTCCCTCCTATACTCTATAATGTCTTCGACATGAGTGGGTGGCCTCTGTGCTATTGGTGACGGTGCTTCCACTGGGGGTGCCCTCTTGAAACTGGAAAACAAGGATCTGGGAATCCTACTCACAGAGGTGTATGTGTGAGAGGGTGACTGCGATCTACTGCCTACTTCCGAGTTCCCCTATGCTGCATGTGAGATTTGTGTATCTGGGGTGCCCACTCTAGCCAATCTATCAACCACCTGTGCCAAGGACTGAGACATGGTCTGTTGACTAGCTAACATACCATTGATAACCTACATGAAAGTTTCTTCAGGATCTATGAGGGCCTTGCCACTACCTTCTGTTCACTCATATCTGTCTCCTAGTATCCTCTCTTCCTCACGCTCAGCGTCGCGCTCTGCCCTTCTCTCTACTTATTTGTGTGCCTCTTCGTCTTCCTCTGAGCTAGGAGGAAAAGGGGGGAAATTAGGCCTATGCCTTCTTTCCTGATGCCTATTGTAAGTGACATATTCATCACCTACGTGTTCATGGCCCTCTAGGTCTTCTACTGCACTCATTTTCTTTAGTCACAGGCTGGTAGGACTAAAGTTCTGATACCACTGTAATGTTCTTGGCTTGTCTAGTCTAGGAAACAGTGTTAATGGGTGTGTAGGATCAAAGGTTTATAGCATATAAATGATCATACAAATAATAAACGTGACAAAGGAATGCAAAGTTTGTATTATGATATCTCTGTGGATTACAAAATGGACAAATGTGGCTGAATAAACTGGCAATACTCGACTAGATCAATAGATAAAGGATCTTAGCCGGAATACAAATAAGCAACTGCGGCTGAATAAAATAACAACACTCAGCTAGATCAAAAGACAAAAGGTTCTTAGCTAGAATACAAATAAGCAACTAAAAGATAATACCCAAAATATGGGAGCACTACAGAATCAATGAAGAATGATGGAAGACCTGGATGATCTTCCTGGTGACTAGGGTGTGTCTTTCAACACCGAAATCAACCAACTGGTGTCTTCCTTCTGGAATACATTGAACTATCTCTCCTGAGATGCGCCTCTTCTCCTCAATGGCAAGTCATAATCCGCATAATAATGAATTAGGTCACTAACCCTTCCTTTATAGCTTTCCAAAACCCTAAATCATGCTGAAACCCTAATTCATTGTTTAATTCCAAAACCCTAAATCATGTTGAAACCCTAATTCACTGTTGACTTCCAAAACCCTAAATCATGCTGAAACCCTAATTCATTGTTGACTTCAAAAACCCTAAATCATTGTTGAAACCCTAATTCACTGTTGACTTCTATTTTTATCTCATAATGACTTAAAAGCACTTTTAACCCTTTTTAGTTCAATGTCACTTTCTTAATATAACACATGTGACTGGAGTGACCTCTAGTAACCCTATTTACCCCTCTTTGGCGTTGGTTGTCGTCTAACGGGGCAGTTTAGAACATTAAGCCTCCTCTCTAGAGCTCCTATTTGGAAAGGGACATTACACTATCTTTCCACCAATATAACCCCCAACTAACCAGTACATCCCCTAAGTCATGTTGAAGCCGTAATTCACTATTGACTTCCAAAACCCTAATTCACACTGAAACCCTAATTCATCGTTGATTTCCAAAACCCTAAATCATGATAAAACCCTAATTCATTGTTGACTTCAAAAACCCTAAATCACTGTTGAAACCGTAATTCACTGTTGACTTCTATTTTTATCTCATAATGACTTAAAAGCACTTTTAACCCTTTTCAGCTCAATGTCACTTTCTGAATATAACATGTAATGATCCCAAGCCAAATTCTTTATTGGAATCACTAACTACTACTAATTTATTGAGTTATTAAGTGCATACAAGATTCATCAACACATGGAGATCACAATATATTCAAGATGTAGAAGCACAAGCAAAGATCTGACCTTTTTATTATGAGCAATGTAAGATCAATACAATAGATGGCCAAACTGGCATAAACCTCAGATGGTCATATAAGCAATAGATATGAGCTACTACAAAATTCTCCTGACAATACAAAATAAGCCTCCAAAGGATGGATATACAATGAAGACTAAATCAAGCAGATCTGAGCCGTACTAATGCTCAACCTCCAAGTTGGAAAGTGCCACGTCCTGCAAGAATGCTGAAGCCCTGAATAATTCTTCCCTTCTACCAAAAGTGTCCAATCATCCCGAGAAATATGCCAAATGATAGATCAGGCAACTGTAAGGAAAACCCAAATGTCCAAATTCCCAAATCCACTCTCAAACCCTATAGATCTGAATTCTCCACTAAATGGTGTGCCCCACAGGATGACTAAAACCCTAACTGGTTCAGCCCTGATGAAGGAGGCCTCCAAATGCTCTGAAACTCTCCAAGAATATAGATCGGGCTATGAGAATCTCGTGGGAGAAGTTCTGGGCTTAGATCTCAAGCAAATCTCCCTAGATCTGAGTTTTACTAAATCACAAGACGTCCCCTATGGCTCCACGATGTCCCAATCTGTAGACAAATGTAGAATGATGATAACCCTCCAGAAAATCGCTCAAACTGATGGTCCTGTCCCTACAAACAAAACCCAACTGTTGGAATGGGCCCAGGCCCTCAGGAAAAGCTGGATTGAACCTCCCTCGATAAGCTGGCCCTGAGACTAGAATGGTGTGGAGGAGTCTTTCATCACTGAGACCAAGTTTTGGAACAAGGTGAATGGATATTTCACCACTAAGTTTCTCTCAAGGGTTTTTACAGCAAAACCCCCAAACTGAATGCTCAAGAGCAATAGCAAATCCTAATCCAAAACCAGAATGAATAATAGGTGCACCCTAGCCTCTTACTTATACTTTTCCTTCTAATTCTCTGTTGAGTTAGGTTAACTCCTAAGGTTAATCTTCTATTCTTCTGTTGAGTTATCTTTTACTCCTTTATCCTTTTCCTTTCTTAAGTCAACTTAAAAATATAACTTTTAATTTCTTGACTTTTCCCCCCGTCAGTGTGAGACTATGACCTAGTGGGGGTGCCCAAGCCACTAAGTCTCCTCATCACCTCTCTAAGAGGTGGGGGACATTACAGTCTACCCTACTTGAAATTTATTGTCCTCAAGCAATTCCAAAGCTGCTTCTCTAACCACATGCTCCTACTCCCAAGTGGCATCCTCAATGGGTAAATCCTTCCACCTGATCAGATACTCCTTGATGCTTCGGTTTCAGAGCCTCTTCTCTATGACTTCTAACACCTCCTCTGGAATCAAAAAAGGTTGTCCTTCCTCATCCATGGGAGGAAATTCCTCAATAGGCTTGACGTGTTGACCAAGGGATTTTTTAAGGCATGAGACATGGAAGACGTGAATTTTTCTACCCTGTGGAAGCTCCAACTCATAAGCTATTACCTCTATCCTCTTGCTGACTCTGTAAGGTCCAAACAAATGTGGCTGCAGTTTCTTTGCTCCGCTTCTCTTAATGGAGGCTTGTCTGTATGGTTGCAACCTCAAATAGACTAAATCTCCAACCTCAAAGGTACGATCAACTCTGTGCTTGTCTGCTTGGACCTTTTGTTGGTTTTGTGCCCTCTGTAAATGATCCTTCAATTCCCTGAGAATGTCTTAGCTCTCTTGTATCCAATCCTGTACCATCGGAGCCCTGTTGTCACCAAATGAAATCTCCACAAATGATAAAGGATCATAGCTATATAAATATATGAAGGGTGACATGCCAATGGAAATATGTTGGGTGGTGTTGTAGCAATATTCTCCCAAATGTAACCATCTGACCCATGCTTTTTGTTGTCCTACTACACATTTTCTGACGTAACCTTCCACCCATTTGTTGACTATCTCAGTCTGACCATCTGTCTGAGGGTGATAGATAGTACTAGGATTCAATGTCGTACCCACTAATCTGAACAACTCCTGCCAACGTACTCATGAATTTGTTGTCCCTGTCACTGATGATGGTTTTGGGTAGGTCGTGTAGTCTGAACACCTCTCTGAAAAATAATTTGGCCACATGTGCTACACTAAAGTCTGTGGCTATGGGAAAAACATGTGTGAACTTCGTCAACCTATCTACCACCATGAAAATGCAATCTTTCCCCTATGCTCTGGGCAACCCGGTGATGAAATCCATGGATATACTTTCCCACTTGTGCTCTGGAATATGTAGGGGCTGCAACAGTCCTGCAGGGTGTGTGTGCTCATCCTTGTTTTCTTGGCATGTAGTGCATTCTTGGACATGATTCATCACATCTTCCTTGAGGCCTTTCCATGCAAACCTCTCTCTCACCTGCATGTACGTCTTATTGATGCCCTGATGCCCTGCTACTGGTGAGTTATGACATGCATGCAGGATCTTAGCTTTGAGAGCTGATCCAGGAACTAAAAAGATCTGACCTTTGTAATAGATGAGGTCATTTATGACCCTGAAGTTGTCATCCTGTATTTTCCTGTCCAACAGTTGACAAGTGAACTGATCCTTTGCATATTCCACTATCAAGTGTTCCTTCCAATTGACTAACATACCGGACATGGAAAAAATGGATGGCCTTCTAGATAATACATCAGCCATTGTGTTGTTCTTCCCTTTGACGAATTCAATGTCAAAGTCATAGGCTTGTATTTTTCTTACCCATTTTTGTTGTCTTTCATTCAAATCCTTCTGCTCCAATAGACATTTAAGACCGTTATGGTCTTATTTGACCACAAACCTTGAACCTACCAAATATTGCCTGAATTTGACTAGTGCATGCATGATAGCCAACATTTCTTTGTCGTAAATGTTGTAAAGTAGTTCAGGACCCCTAAGTTTCCAGCTTTCATAGGCAAGTGGGTGCTTGTTCTGCATCAAAACGGCCTCTATACCTTCCCCCGAGGCATCACACTCCAAAGTGAAGGGTATGTCGAAGTCAGGAAGAGCTAGAACTGGGCAGGTGCTCATGACCTCTTTCATTTTCTCCATCGTGACTTGGGCCTCATCATTCCATTTGAAGGACCCCTTTTTGGTCAGGTCAGTCAAGGGTGTGCATAGTTGAGAAAACCCTTTGACAAATTTCCTATAGTATGTGTATAGGCCCAGGAATCCCCTCAGTTCTGTGAGTGTTTTCGGAGTAGGCCATTCCCTAATGGCTATTATTTTCTCCTGGTGTACCTGTACCCCTTTTTCCCCTATGATATGTCCCAAGTAAATAACTTTTGTCATTCCAAACTCACACTTGGATTCCTTGGTGTATAGTGATTGTTCTTCCATGATTGACATGATTTGGTCCACATGTCGAAGGTGTTCCTCCCAGATCTTGTTGTAAATGAGCAAGTCATCAAAGAATACCAACAAGTGTTTCCTCATCTGTTTGTTGAACACATGGTTCATGCAAGGTTGAAAAGTGGTTGGGGCATTGGTTAACCCAAAGGGCATCACCAAAAACTCGTAATGGTCATAGTGACACCTAAATGTTGTTTTTGAGATGTCCTCCTCCCTCATATTGATTTGATGGTAGCCCAAGCGAAGATCATTTTTTGTGAAATATATAGCTCCATGCATCTCATCCAGCAACTCATCAATCCTGGGTATGGGATACCTATTTTTTATCGTCTTTTTATTCAAAGCCCGGAAGTCAATGCACATTCTCTTCGTTCCATCCTTCTTCTTCACCAAGACTACTGACAAAGAAAATGGGCTTGAACTTGGTCTGATGTATCCCATGTCTAGAAGATCCTTGATGGCCTTCTCTATCTCATTTTTATACTTCTTTGGTTACCTATAGGGTGTGGTGATAACAGTCTTAGCCCCATCTTCTAGCTCAATGATGTGCTCAAACCCCCTGTCTGGTGGCACACCTGGAGGAATCGACCCAAACACTTTCTGTTGCTTGTCAAGGATTCTTTTGATCTTTGGTGTGTAATGCACCTTTCCCTTCTCATCCACCCGTGTTGAGACCTTACATTCCGCTGCATATACAATTTATTCCCTTCTGAATATGGCTTCCATCCTCTTGGCCATGACCACTCTAGCAGAGTTACCTGTCATGCCTCTGAGCACAACCTTTCGTCCTCCTTCCTCCACAAAGGACATTTCCATGGTCTTGTAATTTGTGGTGATGGGTCCTAAAGTGCTGAGCCACTACACCCCTAAGATGATGTTGGTATCGGGAAGATCCATCACATACACATCTTGAACTAACTCATTCCTTCCCAAGGTGAGTTTCATACATGGTATGTATCTGTTACAGGGCATAGTACTACCACCTGCTACCTCCACTTTGAATCTTTCAAACTCTACTATAGGTATGTGCCTCCTCTTCAGTAATGATGCATCAATGAAATTGTGGGAAGCTCCTCCATCAATCAGAACTGACACTCTTTGTCCTTGTAATACCCCTCTCATCCTTAAGGTGTGAACTTGGGTACCCCACTGATAGATGCCAACGTAGCCTTCTCTCCAACCGCACAGTCTAGTTCTGGAACCTCCTCTTCTACTGCCTCTAACGTTTTTGCCTCCATGTTTTGTATCTGACCATACTCATCCTCTTCTTCATCATCTGAAGTGACCTCAATGTAATGTATTTGTCCTCGTCCCATGCACTTGTGTGAGGGATTCCATGGCTCCTTGCATGTGAAGCAAAGTTTCTTCCTTCTTAGTTCCCTCCTGGTGTTGTCATCTATTCTGCCACGACCCTTGTCATAAACCTTAGGGTCATGTCCTCCCTAGTTTATTGGAGGCCTTTGATCTCTTCCACCATTGTTAAGAGGTGGTTTGGGTATGAATTTTGGTTTAGCAGATGGACCCAGATCCCTCGTCTTCCAAATGGCTTCCTGTAGGCTGGTAGGCTTGAAGGCCTTAACCCAAACCTTCAAGGGTTCCATCAATCCTTTTGTAAAGAACATCATGAGCCTAGTTGGGGACATATCTTGCACCATCACTGCCAACCTCTAGAACTCATCAATGTATGCCTCATCCGTACCTTTTTACTTGAGTTGGGTGAGCTCCTGGAAATGTAACTCAGGATCTCCTAGATCAAATCTATCAATGAGACTCTGAGTGAATTCTGTATAAGATACAATCTGGTTGTGGCCAAGTGTGGTGAGCCCATGGTACCACCAGTCATGGGCCTTGCCATCCAAGTACATAGTGGAAAACTTGATGGCCTCCATCTCTCTCATGCGGTTAAGCTGCAGGTAAGTATCCAACTTCTGCACCCATGCTTGTGCTGTCATCTTAGCCGTACCATCAAAGTATGGAATCTCTATCTTCCTTGCCCTTCACTCAAACTCAAATCTACCCCTGTGGTTTGTCCTAGGATAGTTTCTGAACCTGATTTTACAATAATGGTCTAGGGACATCTGTCTTTGAACTTTCATATCCAAGCTATAGTATTCCCTGGTACTCCTAGCTAATTGTTCCACAAAATCTTCAACCTGTTCATGTTGCCCTTGCTCATCTGTGAATGTGGGCATGTATGGTCTGGGGTTAGCTCTGCTACCTGAGTTTTGGCCTAGCAGTTCGTCCATGAACACTGGCACGTATGGCCTATGATTGGTCTTGCTACCCATCTGCCCATGGAACATGCCACCTCCAAGACTTCCTTTGGATCTCGGTGCTTTCTCTGGGTTATATCTGACTTCCTCATGGGTTCCACCAGATCCTCCAGCCTCCTTATTCCCATACGTATCAGGATCTTTGCCTCGATGGGTTACTTGCATAAGAAGGTCAGTTATCCTAGTTTGGTTCTCGTTCATTTTCTGTAGATTCTCATCAACTTTCTTCAAGGTTTCAGAGATTTCGGC
>ML779314.1:26890-37710 GCA_009831015.1 Picea engelmannii
GTTGCAATAGTTGTAAGAACTTCAAGCAACATATATGTATTAAGTGAAATTGGAAATGAAAAGTGTTTTCTAGGGAATGAAGATGAAGTTTGGCTATGGCATAAAAGAATGGGTAACATAATCTTCGATAAACTCTTCAAAGTAAAAAAAAAAAAAAAAAAAATTCAAAGAAATTCCCCAGATCATGAAGCCAACCAACACTGTATGTAAGCATTGTCAATGAGGAAAGTGTTAAAATAATGTAACTGTGAAGAGAATTCTTATTATTATTTTTTTATTGGATTAAATCCCCATTGTGGATTAATCATGTCATTATTATTATTGGATTAAATCCCCATTGAGTATTAATTATGTCATTATTATTATTATTGTTATTGGATTAATCCCCATTGAGGATTAATCATGTCGGTAATTGTATAAGGACCAAATCCCCTTTTGCGGATTGGTCATCGGACAATTACAAAGTGCATAATAAGAAGTCAACCCCAGCAGTTATAATGGAAGGGCCAAAATTAAATAAAGGTGGGTTTATCCAACCATTGTGAGAGGTCGGCCCTGCCAGATGGTGACTCTTCACACGTGCCAGATTGATATAAATAAGAGAATAGCGCCTCACTTCTAAGACACACTTCACTTTCTCATTATCTTATGAGGCAAGCTGCAATTACAAGTTGGAGAGAGGAGAAGAAGGGTGGCGCATATCTTGAGGAGGACTTTTCTGTATTGGTTTGAGTTATCTCTTGAACATTGTATAAGCTATTTATGATAAGGAAGTTTTGTTGGGTTTTCTTCCCCTAGAGGGTTTCCCAAGATAAATGTTGTGTCTCTTATGGATGTGTATTTCTCAGTGATCTTGTTCTTATGATGATATTATCTATTGAAATGAAAAGAAATATAATAATGGCATAAACATTAACATGGTATCAGAGCCAACCTGAAGCAAGCACAATCTGCAAGAGGAAAAACGTCATTGTTACCGTACCCCAAAATTAGGGCTTTGAAAAAGCAAGTATTTTCATCTCCCTAACACCCTAGAAAGTTGCGCCCTCCCCCAAGGATAATTTTGGCACTTAGAACACACCTTTTCAGTGGCTATATCTCCCATAAAGTGAAACCCTAGTTTCACAAAGTACCAGAAAACCAAAAAACCAGAGTACCAGAAGTACCAGAGTACTAGAAGTACCAGAAAACCAGAAGCACCAGTCCAAAAATATGCAGATAAGATTTGAAGGGGAAAAAGTTGGATTTTTGAAATTTCGATTGCACCAGCTAACTCGCCTCAGCCCAACGCATCTATCCCCTAGATCAGAATTTCAAAATTTGAAGTTTGAAAAATTAGGGTTTCCTCATAAAACCCTAAGTTGTAGTTGCAGTTGCAGTACCTGTTGCAGTTGCAATTGCAGTACCTGTTGCATTTGCAATCATAGAACCAGTTGCAATCACTCTTGAAGTTTTTTGTAATGATTATTGTTGCTACCAGATGGAGCCACTACCTGCAAATGTTATCTGAGGTATGTACTCAAATATGGTTAATGGTTAAACCCTAAAAAGTATTTGCAGGAGAAGGGATCTTTTGCCATAGATCCAGAAGGATCTCAAGATCCAACACATTCAAAGCAATGATGCAACCCAGGTGTGATTATTCTAATATGCATATATTTGTTATGAAATTATCTTGATGAGTGTTGCATGTTGAAGCTATGGTCAAATCATTAGAAGGATTGAAAGTTGATTATAGAGCTTATCCTTTAACCTAATCTT
This sequence comes from Picea engelmannii, assembly GCA_009831015.1. Lineage (NCBI taxonomy): Eukaryota > Viridiplantae > Streptophyta > Pinopsida > Pinales > Pinaceae > Picea > Picea engelmannii. Next base: position 28,652 of record ML779314.1, read on the forward strand.
TTGTCAAGATATCATATTGTCTTAGTACAACAGACAGGTTGAAGAAAGTACTCGTCACTTGAGTGAAGGAGAACTGGAAGAAAAGAAAGCACTCACTCTTGAGGACAAGGCTCCAGGTTTGATTAATCAAGATTCAAAGGTACACATGACAAGCTGATGACTTTAGTTGAGATAGAAATCATCGTAAAGTATTATACTTGATAACATGTGAGAATACTTTGTCTGATATGACTAACACCTCCTCTAGAAGAAACCTCGTGTGTTAGTTTTAGATTTCCATGGAAGAATACTTGGTCACAACACTAAAGAGAGTGTTGAACTCATTTCATATTGTATTCCTTACATTTAATCTTTGCTAAATTATAAGTAATAGCTCTAAAGGAGGTATTGTGATGATTGTTCATGCTATTGCTTTATATTATCAAGAAGGATATTATTTTTTCTTGTTGTTTTGTTGACCTTGCTCCAGGTCACATGAGAAAGCTATAGGGAAGGTTTCAGAAGGCAACGTGCTAAAGGAGAGATCATAAATGAAGCAATCATCAGTGGAATAGAAGAAGGTGGGTCACTCAGAAGCTTCCATGACCCACGCTATTGAAGAATCCATGTGAACTCTAGAAGTTTAGCTCACATCAACTATAAGGCGCTACCATACATATGCAAAGCTATCACAGGTTTACTAGAAATGAAAGGTGATCATGAAGGCGTATGCGATGGATGTGCGCAAGGGAAGAACATCAAGAACCCGTTTCTGAAGAGGGACAACAAGGCATAAGGAGTCCTAGAACTCATTCATTTAGATGTATGTGGCCCAATGCCATCATCCTCCATTAATGGGTATGTATACTATGCATCATTCATTAATGATTATTCTCATAAAAGACCTGGATATATTTGAAGTGTTCAACAAGATCAAGGAATTGAAAGTCTTGATAAGAGAACCCTTCTACAAGGAAGATTAAGATACTCAGGTCAGATAATGGAGGAGAATATACCTCAAAAGAATTCATGAATATCTACAAAAATGTTGGGATCAAGATCCCCAACAAAATGGTGTATTTGAAAGTAAGAACATAACGATTATGGAAGCTATGAAGACCATGATTCATGATCAAGATCTTCCTATGTGCTTATGGGAAGAAGCAGCTATGGAAGTTGTTTATGTGAAGAAGAGACTATCCCATAGTGCACTTGGGTTCAAGACCCTAGAAGAGATGTTCACCGAAAAGAAGCCAAAGGTAAGCCATCTCAAAATATTTGGCTGTCCAGTGTTTATCCATATACCAAAAGAAAAAAGAAACAAGTTGGATCCCTCCGGAAAGAAGGGAATATTTGTGTGATACTATGAGGTATCCAAGGCTTTCGGAATCTACATACCTGGTCACCGCCATATTGAGATCAGTAGGGATGTGACCTTTGATGAAGAAGCTTCACTTAAGAAATCGAGAAGATGTCAGCTTGAAGAGGTATATGAAGAGGAACCTGTAAATCCCAGGAAGATAGAATCCGCGAGGGAAGTTCCTAGAGCTGCAGAACCTGTAAGGGAAGTCATAGCTTCCCCTGATGAGGAGACTTCTGAAGATCATGATATCACAGAAGTTCAAGAACCTCCTCAAATGACCTTCTCCCATAAAAGAAAGCTTTCTTGGGAAAGAGAGCTTATTCAAGATGGAGAGAAGTATGGTGTTCCAGAAGGAACCACAATACAGGTGAAGAGACCAAAGCCATTCTCTAGTTACATGGCTTTGATGTGCAATCTACTTGATGAAGAACCTACATGTTTTGAAGAGGCCATCCAGAAGAAGGAATGGGCAGATGCCATGACAGAGGAATACTAATCCATAATAAAGAATGATGTATGGGAAATTGTTCCCAGACCAAAAGGTAAGGATATGGTATCATCAAAATGACTATTCAATATAAAACATGTTGTTGATGGAAGTATTGAGAAATATAAAGCAAGATTTGTCACTCGTGGCTTTTCCCAGAAGGAAGGAGTTGACTATGAAGAGACATTCGCTCCTGTGACCAGATACACTTCGATCAGAACCATTATAGCTCTCGCTGCCAAGATGAAATGGAAGCTGCACCAGATGGATGTGAAGACAACTTTTCTGAATGGTATCATTGAAGAGGAAGTGTATATAAAGAAACCCTAAGGATTTGAGGTTGAAGACAGGAAGTCTCATGTCTGTCGATTGAACAAAGCCTTATACGGATTGAAGCAACCTCCTAGAGCTTGGTATGGCCGTATAGACAGTTTTTTGACGAGATTGGGCTTTACCAAGAGTAAAGAAAAATCAAATCTCTACTTCAAGATCATGGATAATGAACCAGTAATATTATTACTATATGTGGATGACTTATTCTTAACTCGAGAAGAAAAGATCATCACTGAATGTAAACAGAGACTTGCCGCTGAATTTGAAATGAAATACCTTGGCCTAATGCATTACTTCTTAGGTCTTGAGGTATGGAAGAGTCTGAAAAAGAATCTTCCTTAACTAGGGGAAGTACACGGTCGAAATCTTGAAGAGATTCGACATGCTCGAATGCAATTCCATGAATACACCCATGGAAGAAAAGTTGAAGCTTCTAGTCGATACTTCATCAGATTTGATAGATTCCACTCTGTACAGACAGATTATTGGATCGCTGATGTACCTGACGAACACTAGACCAGACATTTGTTTTGCAGTGAACACCTTGAGTCAGTTTCTGGTGGAGTCCAGACGTGTTTATTTAGTGGCTGCAAAACATGTGATGAGGTACCTTAAAGGTACAATGGATTATGGTCTCAGCCATGATGGAGACCATGAATTCACACTGAGTGGATATACTGATGCAGATTGGGCAGCAAGCATTGCTGATAGAAAAAGCACTTCTGGATGTTGTTTCAGTTTGGGATCAACTATGATCTTGTGGCAGAGTAGGAAGCAATCTAGTATTTCTCTCAGCACAGTGGAAGTAGAGTACATTGCTGCATGTTTTGTTAGTTGCGAAGCTATATGGCTTCAGAAGTTGCTGACAGGCCTATTTGATTTGGAGATGAGGGCAACAACGATTCTATGTGAAAATCAAAGCTGTATTAAAATGACAAAGAATCTTGTGTTCTATGACAGGTCGAAGCACATAGATATCCACTATTATTTCATCTACAACATGGTACAGAGAGGAGCCTTGAAGCTCCAATACATTAGTACAGATGAACAGGTTGTTGATGTGATGACTAAGCCTCTATCTCGTGTAAATTTTGAACACTTTTGAGATAAGCTTGGTATTGTCCGAAAGGACCTTCCCTGAAAGGGGGAGTAGATGCATTCCTTGCTTTTGACCTCACTGTTAGACGTAAAGCAAGATGATTCATGCTTCTAACCTCGCTATTAGACATAAAGCATGATGCCGTGTGATCCTTTCTTCTGACCTCATTGTTAGACGTAAAGCAAGATAAGTTATGCTTCTGACCTAGTTGTTAGACGTAAATCATAATGTTGTTGGTTCCTTGATTTTGACCTAGTTGTTAGATGTAAAGAAAGATGATTCATTCTTCTAACCTCGTTGTTAGACATAAAGCATGACGCTGTGTGATCCTTGCTTCTGACCTTGTTGTTAGACGTAAAGTAAGATGAGTTATGCTTCTGACCTAGTTGTTAGACGTAAAGCATAACACCGATGATTCCTCGCTTCTGACCTCGTTGTTAGACATAAAGAAAGATGTTGATGTTCCTTGCTTCTGACCTCATTGTTAGACGTAAAGAAAAATGATTCATGATTCTAACCTAGTTTTTAGACGTAAAGCATGATGTTGTGATTCCTCGCTTCTGACTTAGTTGTTAGACGTAAAGAGAAATGATGATATTACTTGCTTCTGACCTAGTTGTTAGACGTAAATTAAGATGTGATTGACACTGAGCTACCATCCTAACCATTGTGACATTGAGCTAGTGTAGTACTATGATGTGATAGCCTAGTGTTGTAATGAGGTATCATTTTTTTACTGATACATGTTTGATGCAGATGATGATAGCATTCTTTTGAGAATGATGATGTTGCTGATGAAGAAAACTTTCGATGACTCGTAAATGTGATAGACAATTGTTCAAGATGATATTCATGATATTGTCCTCTAGATGCCACTGATGATGCAGACCTCTCTCACCTGATGTTGATGAAGAATACCCTTCTTGTTAAGGGGGAGTGTTAAAATAATGTAACTGTGAAGAGCATTCTTATTATTATTTTTTTATTGGATTAAATCCCCATTGTGGATTAATCATGTCATTATTATTATTGGATTAAATCCCCATTGAGGATTAATCATGTCATTATTATTATTATTGTTATTGGATTAATCCCCATTGAGGATTAATCATGTCGGTAATTGTATAAGGACCAAATCCCCTTTTGCATATTGGTCATCGGACAATTACAAAGTGCAAAATAAGAAGTTGTCCCCAACAATTATAATGGAAGGGCTAGAATTAATTAAAGGTGGGTTTACCCACTCAGTGTGAGAGGTCGGCCCTGCCAGATGGTGACTCTTCACATGTGCCATATTGATATAAATAAGAGGCTAGCGCCTCACTTCTAAGACACACTTCACTTGCTCATTCTCTTATGAGGCAAGCTACAATTACAAGTTGGAGAGAGGAGAAGAAGGGTGGCGCATCTCTTGAGGAGGAATTTTCTGTATTGGTTTGAGTTATCTCTTGAACATTGTATAAGCTATTTATGATAAGGAAGTTTTGTTGGGTTTTCTCCCCCTAGAGGGTTTCCCAGGATAAATGTTGTGTCTCTTGTGGATGTGTATTTCTCAGTGATCTTGTTCTTATGATGATCTTATCTATTTAAATGCAAAGAACTATAATAATGGCATAAACATTAACAGAAAGAAAACAAAGACTAGGTTCAAATCAAAGGAATATTCAATGAAAATACCACTGGAATTTTTTGCATATTGATATAGTTGGACCAACTAGAACAAAAGGTTTAAAAGGTGAGAAATACTTTATGTTATTGGTTGATGATTATACAATAATGACTACAGTTTTTTTTCTCAGGAACAAGTTATAAGCATTTGAAAACTTCAAGGTATACAGGGAAATGGTTCAAAATGAAATGGATTCAAAAATCAAATTCTTGAGATATGATAATGGATGAGAGTTTACTTAAAAGGAGTTTATGGTTTTCTACAGCAAGCATGGTATAAAAGGCAATTATTAGTTGCTAGAACACCTCAAAAGAATGGTTTCATTGAAAGAAAGAACATGACAGTACAGGAAATGGCTCGAACATTGTTAATGGATTTCAAGTTGACAGATTGTTTTTGGACACATGCAGTGCATACAACTATTAACATTCAAATAAGAGTAATGCTCAAGAACAATAGTGATAAAACTCCTTATGAGTTATGGAAAGGAAGATCAACAAATGTGAAGCACCTCAAAGTCTTTGGAAGCAAATGCTACATCAAAAGAGAAGATGGCAGAATGGGAAAGTTTGATTCTCATGTAGACAAAGGCATACTTGTTTTTTACTCAAGTACAAGGAAAGAATACAAATGTTACAATATAATGCTCAAGAAGTTTGTGGAAATAATCAATGTAATGGTTGATGAGACAGGTGGACAAAAATTTCAGGAAGACGAAAAAGAGTCAACGGAACAGGTTTACGAAGAAGAAGAAAAGGATGAAGAAGCAACATAAGGGGAATATGAACATGATCAAACATAAGTAGAAGATAAAGAACAACAAGTACCTCCAAAGACACCTAGGAAACAAATACATAAGAATCATTCTTCAAGTCAGATTATCAGGAACAAAGCTGCAGGAGTTGAGACTAGAAGAAGAATCCATTCACCAGAACAATTGCACCTAGCACTCTTATCTTCGATTAAACCAAACAATTTTGAAGAATACAACAAGGATGAATTATGGATAAAGTCCATGGATGAATAATTGGATCATATAGAGAAGAGTGACACTTGGGAATTGATTCCAAGAACAATGTACAAGAATGTGATCAACACAATATGGGTCTTCATAAATAAATTGAATGAAGATGGACATTTTACCAGGAACAAAGCTAGATTGGTACATAAAGGATACACATAGGTTAAAGGTATTGACTTTGAAGAGACATTTTCCCCAATTGCCAGAATGGAAGAAATCATATTGATACTATGTTATGCATGTTCAAAGAATATTAAAGTGTATCAAATGGACGTGAAATTGACTTTTATGAATGGAGAACTAGAAGAAGAAGTCTAAATTGAAAAACCACAAGGATTTCAGTTATCAAAAAATGAATATTATGTTTGCAAATTAAAGAAGGCCTTGTACGATATCAAACATCCCCCCAAAGCATGGTATTCCATACTAGACAGATACTTACAATGATAAGGGTTTAGGAAAGGAAATGCAGACAATAACCTCTACATCAAGGTAACTCAAGATATTATTTTATTAATTGAAGTTTATGTTGATGATATTATTTTTGGAAGTGATGATGACAGGTTGAGCTATAAATTTGCAAAGGATATGCATAATGAATTTGAAACGTCATCACTTGGAGAACTATCCTTCTTTCTGGGTATTCAGATATGTCAAAGCAACCAAGGAATTTTTATTTCTAAAACCAAGTATATCAGAGAAATGTTAAAGAGGCTTGGAATGGAATATTGCAAACCAATCATTACTCCTACGCAAACTAGTTGCAAGTTAAGTAAAGATGATGATTCAAAGTCTACAAATCAAAGCTAGTATAGGTCAATGATTGGAAGCTTAATTTATGTGACAACATCCATACCATATGTAATGTAGGCAGTTGGATAGGTGGAAATATTTCAAGAAGCACCAAAGGAATCACATGTTCTATAAGTAAAGAGGATATTCAAATATCTCAAGGGTACATAAGAGTTTGGATTATGGTATCCAAAAGGAAATGATTTATCACTTATTTCCTACAAAGACGCAGATTGGGAAGGTTTCAATGATGACTGACGAAGCTCTGGTGGAGTAGCGCTCTACTTGGGTGAGTGTTTGGTATATTATATAAGGAAGAAACAATCATCATTATGGTTATATACATTCGAAGCATAGTATATTGTAGCAGCAACATGTTGTAAATAGGTTCTATGGATGAAACAAACTCTAACAAATATATAGGTTGAGTATGATGAGCCCATTCCAATCTATTATGATTATACAAGTGCTATGAATATCTCAAAGAACCTATTGATGAACTCCGGGATGAAGCACATTCCAATCAAGTATCACTTTCTATGGGAACATGTTGTAGAGAAGAACATCATAGTTGATTATGTGGGAACAAAAGAAAAAGTGAAATATATCTTTACAAAACCTCTTCCAAGGGAAGCCTTTGAGTATATTCACTAGAGAATCGGACTAATTTCTACTCCAAAATGAATTATTTTGAATGTTTATCTTATATGTCTTAGATTTTCATGAGGAAGCACCATAAAGAGGACAGTTCATGTTGGGGGATCAATTTCAGGAAGATTTCAGTCATAGGGAGCAACCCCAAGGATAGTTCAGTTAGCGGGATTCACCCCAAACAAGAAGTTACATTTTCCATTGATGACAAAGGGGGAGAGATTTATCAGATGCATGATAGAGAGTTAGATGCCTGGATAGAAAGAACAAAGGCATGGTTCCAGGGGGAGTGATGGTCATAGGGGGAGCATGAGAGACATGACTTCAGTATTGCATCAAAGTGTTGTCATCAATGACAAAGGGGGATATTGTTGATAAATTGGGTTGGTTTTCATTGATGCCAACCCTTGAAGCAAATATGGTAGTAAATACTAGTATCCCCAACAGTATGATTAAGGGACTTCCATTTGATTGATGTATAATAGTATGAAGTTTAATATATTTGCAGGTAAGACTATTATAGATGGATAATACATGTCATGCCATTTCCAGTGATATGTGAAATGTCACATAAGTCCTCATGGTTAGAGATTTATATCTGGTGAAGTTGAGAACCCTCATGAGTTATCCAAAAGGTCAAATAAGTCAAATTAATTCTAGAATCTCCTAGAAGAAGTTGACTAGTTAAGGGGGTGAAACTAGGAGTTAGTCATGGGTTAAGTTGTTGCAATAAGGAAATAGTTAAAAATAATTTAATTGCAACTAGAAGTGGAGAATTTACTATTTGTCGCAAGGTGAGTTAGAAGTGGACAAGTGGCTAGAAGTCGGTTAGCCCTAAAAGAAGGAAAGTGGGTTAAGTTGGTTAGAAGGTAACCCCTTGAGGAAGCTACTTGGAGAATATAAATAAGAGAGAAAGGGTATCCTATTAACACCTATTGAATATCATTGAATATCTATTTTGTGAAAGGTTATTTGGGCAGGTATTATTGATAGAGAAAAGTGCGGCAAAAAAATCGTGGTAGGAAAACTAGGATAGAAAAAGTGTGGCCGAAAAAGTGTGGTAGAAAAAGTGTAGTAGAAAAATTGTGGCAGGAAAAGTGTGGCATAAAAAGTGCAAAAGAAAATTCATGACAGGAAAGTGTGGTAGAAAAACCGCTAAAGAAAAAATGCAGTAGAAAAAATGCGGCAAAAAAAGTGCGGTAGAAAAATCATCACAAAAAAATTGCGGCAAAAGATTCGCAGTTGCAAAATCGCGACAGCGCAACCGTGGAAGAAGAACACTACAAGAAGAAATACGTTATGGTTTTCATATGTGTAGTGTTTAATTTATGAATCTATTTGAGGTTTTTCCTTGTAAATCTGTTGGATGCCCTCTTGGAAGTTTAGGGATTTTTGTAGAGTTGATTTGAGGCAGATCTACTAAAGTTTAGTATTGGTTCATGTTTGATGGATTTTGGTTGAGGTATGTTGCTAAATTTATTGGTACATATAGAGGTTGTATAATAATGAGTTTCTAACTCACGATTTAAGGTAAAACCTTGTGGTATAGTGTTTGAGGTATATGTGATCAGATCATATTGGTTGATGAGTATACAGTGACAAGTTTCTCAATGACATATTTGACACAATAGGTTGTGACAATGACATATTCATTTTCTACATTTG
>ML779314.1:65666-101628 GCA_009831015.1 Picea engelmannii
GATATTAATCAATATCATCACTAATATTTAAACCAAATCACAACAATCAACCCTACCCACTTACCATTGTCACCTTTAAAATTCCTAGAACATACAAGCCTAAAACCCTAGAACCCATAACAAGAATAAACCTAATCTAACCCCTAAAAATTATAATATAAACCTTATGTAACTCTTGTAACACCCAATCTTTATAAGTCATGTAAGGATTAACTCACTTAAATGTTAATGACTATAAACTTTAACCCTCTTACCATTTAATAACCCATATAATCCCTATTACACCAAACAACTAACATTTATAAATTATATCCTATAATACTTATCATTATTAAACACATACCCTCTCAACCCTATCCATCATTTAAACTAACACCTAACCCCTCTAATGCCTATAAAAAGTAACACCTAATCTGTTGACACAGGGGCAAAACTAGGGTTCAAATCTTACAACGCACCAACAAACCCTAACTATTGGCCCTTTCAGAAACACCTGAGAAGTAGTTGCAATCTCACCCGAAGTAGCAATAGGGGGTTTCAGGAAAGAGGTGTCTACAACCAGAGGAAATGCAAAGTGGATCCAAAACAACACTTAGAAAGCTAGTTATTATTTACCAACTCAAGTCTACTTCGAACAGTTATATCTCATATCTAGCACAATAATGAAACAATAGATTAACAAGAAGAAAAGATCACAACATCAACCACAGATGACAACAAGATATGAGTGTTTCACCCTCTCCCTAGGGATACATCCACAGAAGTACATTTCTTGATATTATATGAAAACATGCAGTTCTATATGTGTAGTTAGCTTGCATATCTCTTTCTCTTTCTCTTCTTCTCTCCCCTCCCTGTACACCTAGCTGAAGGTTTGATCTTCTCACCCAAATGAAGATCTTACAATACAAGAATATTCTCACAACACAATACTCTCCTCACGTGAAAACAATAATCACTCAACATCAACAACACACTCCACTTTGAAAGAACCCTCCCATGTATTCTAGACCTTTATTTATAAATTACATGGAAACCGTCTAGGTGTCAAAACCCTAGATCCAAAAAATCTAGATGTCTAAAACTCTAGGTCATCTTGACCCGTGTTTTCAAGGCTTCACCAACCTGTCTTTCCTTCTTTCCTACGAGGTGCTCTAAAGCATCCGTTGGTGTCCTTTTCCACTTACTGAGTTGTCCATGATCCATCTTCCTTGGTGATCTATCCTCCTTGATCTTCTCATTCAATGGCTCATTTTCCCTTACTTCGCTCCTTCTTTTCCACTTCTTTTACCACTTCAACCCATTCTCAGTCAATGTGCCTTCTGTGCAGTTTGTACTTCACCTTTCTTCCTTAATATTCACTTTATTCCATAAGTCTGGGCCAATAGGCCCCCAACAGTCACATGTGACTCATCCCGAGGCACTGCAGGTCTGAACCTTCTATTTCACTTTGAATTCAGAATGCACATAGAAACCTGTGCTCTTTTCTCTGTTCCTCCCTTCCTTGTGTAGACTGTCTTTTCTATGTTTGGTACCCAGTTTCAACTGTACCTAGTACCTAGACCCTTATTCTTTTTATTTTACTAGGAGATGTGAGGCAATTGGTTGTCATAATACAATTTCAACCGGCTCCCATTCACTAAACCTTCCTTCCATTCTCCATTCAATGTCTTCAACTACGCAACTCCTCCTTCTGTAACATAGGCAACCTCATATGGCCCAAGCCAATGTGCCCTGAACTTCCCTAGATTCTTCATGAACTTGTTGTCATATACCATTACCATATCTCCTTGCTTAAATACTTTCTTCTTGATATGTCTATCGTGGTACGCCTTTTCCCTTTCCTTCTGTATCTGTTGATTAAATCCTGCAATAAATCTATCTTCCTCCAGTTCCACCAAATGTGAAAGCCTATATTGCATAGTTCTTGTGTCATCCATACCTATAAATGTTGCAATTCGTAAGCTAGGAACCAAATATTCCATAGGTACCAAGACATCTAGACCATAAACCAGCTTAAAGGGAGTCTACATTGTCAGGTTTTTGCAAGTGGTTCTATAACCCCATAACACTATTGGTACTCTTATATCCCAATAATATTTGTTCACACTACAAATATTCGAAAACATTGTCTCCAAGATCTTATTGAAATCTTTGATTGTACCATTCACTTGTGTGTGGTATGGGGTGCTCTTCTGATGGTGAAATTCAAATTCCTGATTCAAGGATTCAATAGTATTATTAATAAAATGTGTACGTTGATCGCTCATAAGTATCTTCAAGCATACAAATCTAGTTATGATGTCATCAAATATGAATCATGTAGCTATAGTTGCACTACATTCCTTAACGAATCTTTCTTCTTCCCATCTACTCAAATACTCTTTCGTAGTGATAATGTATCGAGCTCCTCTACTCTTTCATGGTGGGTTGATAGGTCCCATAAAATCAATAGCCCATTTCTCAAATGCTTGTAAAGTTAGCTATGGTGCTAAAGGCATCTCATCTCTTCTGGAAGGTTTCCCAACTCTTTGGCATACATTGCAGGCTCTGTAGTATTCGTTAGCATCTTTGTGTAAAGTGGGCCACCAAAGGCCAGCTCCGAGAACCTTATGTGATGTTTCTTTCCCTGCATACTGTCATCCTGTGATGCCTTCATGTGCTTCTACCAGAATCAGTGGTATTTTTTCCTCCATAACACATCTCCTCAATATCTCATCAAGTCCCATCTTATATAGTTGTCTGGCTATAAGTGAAAAATCTGCAGCATGAACTACCAGCTTTTTCTTTTGAATGACTTTATATTCGCGAGGTATCATTCCTATTTATAGAAACTGAAATATCTCGACGAAGTGATCATCAACCTTTCTGATGGCCAACAACTATGCATATGGTAGTGTACCCTCCAGACTAGTAAGCTCCTCTCCATATTCTAACCTAGACAAGTGGTCAGGTCCCTTGTTCATTCTTCCTAGCTTGACCACAATCTCAAAATAATATTCCTGGAATAACAATATCCATTTGCATATTATTCCCCCTAGCATTTGCTTGTTGACTAGGTATTTCAATGTCGAGTTCTTAGTGAACACTTTAAAATGTCCTCCCAACAAGTAGTGTTGAAACTTCTGTAGTTGGTACACCATGGCTAAACCTTCTCTCTCAATGGTAGTGTAATTTATCTCAGTTGTGGAGCACTTCCTGCTAGAAAAGGCTAACAAATGGTTAATATATCATGCTCTTGTTTGTTCCAAAACTAATCCTAATGCAATAGATGGCACATCGACGTGCACATGGAATTCCTTACTCCCATCTGGGAAAATTGGAATATGCTCAGTGACCATTTTCTATTTTAGTGTGTCGAAACTCTACTGACATTGCTCAGACTATTGAAACTAACAATATTTCTTTAACAAATTTTCCATATGTTATTTGATCTATGCATATCCCTTGATGAACTTCTTGTAGTATCCAGTATGCCCCAATGCAGTGCACAACTGTCTAACTGAAGTAGGAGGAGGTAGATCAACAATGATGGAAATCTTACAAGGATCTACCAACAACCCTTGGTTACACACAATATGGCCTAGGAACACTTCAAAGGGTGAGAAGAAGATATAGTTATTTAGGTTCAGGGCAATATGAAATTGCCTGCAATCCAACATTAGTCTTAAACATTCAATATGATTTTCTAATAAGATAAAAACGGTCCAATCATCAAAATAGGCTTCCAAACATTTATGTAAGAATTCCTTGAATGCTTCAACCACCACCCTGGAGAAGATGGTTGGTGCATTCTTCAATTTGAAAGTGTAAAATACCAGATATAAAAGGTATGCAAAACAAAAAAAAAATGCTAGAAACGACATAATAACAGTAATATAACCAGCATAATCTCCACAATAACACATAAATGATATAAGAACAACAACAAAAATAGCACTTTGATTCAGAAAGCAATGCTCATGGGCCTCTTCAAGGGGGAAACCTCCAGTTGAGCAGTGCTCTGTTAAAATAATCTCCAAGCTAGGGTTTTCATACCCTCGACCCTTATTTATACTAAATATGTCTATCAAGAGAAGCATCTAGAGGAAGATCCTTCTAGAAGTGGAAGCTTCTATTAGGTCTTCTTACATCCACCTTATTCTATTTTATTGAAAGGCCTTATTAATATTTACCTTTATTACATCTAAATATATTGCTCTACCTATGTGTGGATTAGGACCCTAACATGTCCACCCCCTTAAAAACAACCTTGTCCTCAAGGCTTGAGATGTGGAAACTGCTGCAGAATGGTAGCTGGTTCCCAAGTGGCATCTGGTGGAGTTGTATCTTTCCACTAGACTAGCACTTCCTTGATGGTTCTCTAATGCAGGCGACATTCATGTTGGTCCAAAACTGCTTCTGGATGTAGCCAAATGGATCCTTCTTCATCTAACTCGGGAAGGTTGGTTTGAATTTGGCACCTAGTTTCAATAACCTTCTTTAAGCATGAAACCTGAAAAACAGGATGTAGCCTCAAATGACTGGCTAGAGCTAACTGATAGGTGACTTGTCCCACATGCTTGAGAATTGTATAAGGACCATAAAATTTGGGCGCTATCTTCTGACAATGCTAGGCCTTGAGGGAAGTTTTCTTGTATGGTTGCAGTTGCAGAAACACTTGAGCCCCTTCTGCAAATTGACATTCAGAGGGACCTTGATCTTCTTGTTGCTTCATGCGATTTTGTGCCATGACCAAGTTCTCTTTGATGGTACAAAGAATATACTCTTGAATTGTAAGTGTTTGGTCAACCGCCTAGACCTTCGAGGTACCTGGTAAGTATGAGAGAACTGAAGGTGGCTTCTGTCCATATACCACTTCAAAAGGAGTCATGCATGTAGTTGTATGGTAGGAAGTGTTGTACCACCATTCAACTAGGGGTAACCATTGAGCCCACTGATTTTTCTTTTCAGAGGAAAAACACCTCAGATATGTTTCCAAACACTTGTTGACAACGTTCGTTTGACCATCAGTCTAGGGATGATAAGTTGTGCTGAGATGCAATTATGTGCCCTGTAGCTTGAACAATTCTTGCCAAAAATTGCTTGTGAAATTTGGGTCATGATCAGAAACAATAGAGTGCAGCATGAAATGAAGCTTGAAGTCCTAGTCCATGAAAATTTGAGCCATCGTGGATGTAGTAAATGGGTGTTGAAGAGTGAAGAAATCAGCATACTTGGAAAGGAGATCCACAACCACCATTATGACTGATTTATTTCTCGATTTGGGTAAGCCGGTAATAAAGTCCATAGAGATATCCTTACAAATAGCAGGTGGAATCGAAATTGGTTGTACTGTGCTTGGAGATTTGACTGTTTCTCCCTTGTTGCGTTGACACACATCACATTCAATGACAAAATTATGGATTTCTTGTTTCATACCATCCCAGAAAAAAGAATGTTTGACCCTGTCATAGGTTTTGGTGAACCCATAATGCCTCATTGTGGGTGTAGCATGAAGCTCAAAAGGTACCATGGATTTAAGCTTTGATTGTTTACTTAAATACAAACGGCCTTTGTATCGAAGCTCATCCTGGAACCAAGAGTACCTTGGGGGAGCTAGAGCATTGGTTTGCAATTATTGGATCAGATGCAAACTTTTGGGATCATGTAGCCATTCCTGGCGAATAGCTTGGAGCCAATCTAGTACTATTGTTGGGAAAAACACCCTACAGACTAGAAAATTAGGGTCTAACTTTGCATGTAGATTTGACTGAATAGAAACTACTTTTTTACCTACATCCCAAGATTTAAACCCATTTTTCTCAGTAAATGCATGGAAAAGGACCACCTACCTTATTACCGACATTCAATGTAGATCATCCATTGTTCTTGATTACTTGTTTGCGCTGCTCCTTCCAAATATGACCTGCACTCAAGACAAACAACAACTATGCATGCATGCTACTTCTATACTCAAGGGTTAGAAATCAAACATAAACCAATCAAATCATAGACAACTCATGAATTGGGACGGGAAAATCATTCTTTTTACTATGTAAAGTGAATCAACTTACAAAAGTTGAGACCAGCCACAGCTCCTTGAACCTGATCCTGGGCTCCTCTTTTTCTATCCTTCAACTGCTTTGCGCTAAATCTACTTTGGCGTGAGGAAAGGCTAAAGGGTTGGGACAATGGAATACATAAATGGGAAGAGTTTCTTCGCTATATTTTTTCCTCCTCCAAATGGTACCCCTACCCCTTATTTTATAGGCTAGAAGGAGCTAGGGTTTTGGACGAACCCTTGGCCATGTATGGTCGGGAGTTTTAGTTAACTGACCCATATCTTTTTGTTCCATTGGCAACTTTCCTTTTTTTGTGCTTTGGTATGTACACATGGGTTTTTGTGAGTCATATAGCATGTACACACGTGCAGTAATGGGTTAGGGGGCGTGGGCCTTTACATAAGAGGATTTTCAAAGAGTTGTCCAAAAGAGTTTTTGAAAAGAAGGGATATGAGTTGGCCTGATGCCAGGTAAGCATGTGTGGTGAAATTTAGGGTTATAATAGATGATTGAGCCCAAGGATCAGGAACCAGAAGGTGTCGTCTGCAAAATAACAAATGTCTCACTGAGGCAGGCATACCCATGCTTGGGATAAAATAGAACCATGGATACCAATCAAATACACTGTATATCCATGTCAAATAACTATAAAGAGTAGCCATGAATAATACACAGTGGAGCTACATCTTGAAATTAGAAAGATATACATATAGAGTATCCATCTTCCAGAAGCTAATTCGACCTTATGGCTGGACTACAGAGCTCGAGCAACAACTTCAAAATCTTCTAAAACTTGAGTAGGAGTGTAATATGAGTGTACAACTGCACTACCTAGAGGTCTTCGATGGCTCATCGGTCATGGACTTGATAATCTTGATGATCAGACTAAAGGCTTCAGTGATTTTGAACAAGGACTTGATTGGACGTTCAAGCTGTCCGGGTATGCGGACAAGAGACATATTGCAGAGGGGTCAACTTAGGCTTAGTGAAAAAATTCCCTTGGACAATAGCACGACAAGTGATGAGACTCAGGCAACATATATGTTAATCATAAGTCTATGAAGCAGGAGGCAACACAAACTCTCCATATGTTTGGAAGAATAACCAAATGGTAGGACACAACTCTATATAGCGAGAAAATATTCCTAAGGTCATACTACATCCCATAGTATGATGAACAAATGGACAGATGTGCTTTATCCAAGGGCGACTCATTATGCTGCCAATAAAGAAAATACTTTCCCATCCTATTTTTGGGGTATATTTGATTTTTTTGTTCTTTTCGATAATTTTGGAAAAAAAATAAAGGAATATTATGTTACAATGGAGGAACGAGTATTGTAAACATACAAGCGCAAGGCAGAAGGACAAGACTAATGTTCTGGTGAAATGATACTCGAGAAAAATCCTTCGGTGGCCAAAGGTGTTAAGACGTAGAAGCAAGTTGTCACAAGGCTGGTGGATAAGGTATGCAAATGCGGTTGATAGAACACACAATGGTAACGTCCTTCGATGTAAGTTTAACGAGCCCAGAGAAGGTAAGATCAGTGGTTTTTCATATTTAGAGAGTCTAAAAAAGCATAAAAGGAGACTCCATTGGGGTACCTTTTTTGAAGATAGTCTAGTCGGTTCGAAAAAGAGGTAAACTAGCACCGAGTAGATATCAATTCAAAACCATTTTAACGAGTGTGACAAGGACAAGATCACTTGGCCATTTTTTCACTTTTAAGGAGTCTGAAAAAATCTTAACTATGGAATCCGTCAAGAATATTCTTCTGGACCAATTTAACAAGTGTGAAAGAATAAGGTCACTCGACAATCTTTTCAATTTTAGGGAGTCTGAAAAGAGCTTAACTATGGACTCCGTGGGGGTTTCTTTTTGGTAAGTTTAGTCCCTTGGGCCCGAAAAAGGAATAAAATTATACCTAAGAGTACTCTTCTAAAGAATGGAAATTCGATAGAGTATACCTTTGTTCATACAGTTGACCATCCAGACCGAAAAAGGGGTAAACTACCACTGGATAGACGTGACTTCAAATTTCAGTTTAACGAGCATGAAAGGCTGCAAGATCACTTGGCAATTTTTTCATTTTTAGAGGGTCTAAAAAGGGCTTAAAAGGAGACCCGTTATTTTTGGGAGTCTTGAGGGTGAGACAAAGAGAGAGAAAGAATCATGCAAATGAGGCTCAAACTCATATTCAAGAAAGACTATACAGACTCCTGAGCCTATAGTGTTTTTAGAAACAACATGGACACCATAATGCAACCAGGACCTACCTAGGGCATCCATGTTCTGGTAAGGTCTACCGCCAAGTTGTGACACTTCTAAAGATAATATGATGGTTCTATGTCACAACCTGATGGGATCGATCCTTTTTGTATTGGCAGGATGTATGTCCAGTAGAGGGAAAGGGAGCATGAGGCAATCAGTGAGTTGGTTGCAGCAGATCCAAATGTTATGGCCATGTTAATGCATTGCAGATTACTAAAATTCTTTCTATGTCCATTTATTCCCATACAACCAAGGCTATTGAATGCCTTGATTGACTACTGGCACCCTGATGCAGAGGCTTTTATGCTAGAGGGGAAATCACTGGTGCCCACCATCGAGGATATCTACTTTCTGACTGGCCTCTCAAGGAGAGGGGAACCAATCAATTTTCGAACGTTTCCTGCGGGACCGAGCAAGATCTCATAACTATATTGTTACTGATTGGGACTAACCGTGTGGGCTCCCAGGTACCTATTAGTAAGATTACTAGCTTAGCACTACAGACTATATTGTTACTGATTGGGAAGATTACCGGCTTAGTAGCCTTGCATCAGGTGTCTCGCGCACAGATGAACTGTTCCATCCAGTGCTTGAATGCACAGATTTTTTAATGGAGTACCACACTGCTCGAGTGCATGAAGAGGCAATTGACATATTTCTCGCAATAGACACAGAGGAACTTCGAGTTCGGGACCATATTGTGTTCATTCTTTTTTGAGAGAGTTTCTAGTTTTAGTCCTCGCGTTGTAGTACGAGGACATCAGGCCTCATTCCTTGCAGTGTGTAGATGGGCAGTATTACTATCGTGACAGGGTGGTGGAAGGACCGTTGATTCCTTCGACGATGATTTCTTTGCGTGGTTGTCACGACAGATCCCTATGATTGAGGACTACCCATATGCAGGGATAGATTTTTCTAGAGATCCTGAGATACCCGTGCCTCCTGGTGAGGAGCGAGGGGAGATGGGTAAGTCTCCACCTTTATAGTTTTTTTGTTTGCATATGTAATTTTTATGTCATTTTTTTTATATATACCATTTTTTTGTACGCCAGAGTATTTTATGGATAAACGTTTGTTGCATGCATATGTGGGACCCGTGCGACCTGCCGATTATGCACGGAACATGCATCATCCACGATGAGAAGCCACGGCTTCCGCCGTTGGGGGAGCAACAGTAGCAGGGAACCTCCCATCTAGAGAGGCCGAGAGGGTCCTTAGACAAGTTGAGAAGAACTTCACTGCGCTGACTCGCACAGTCCCGATGGCAGAGATAGAGGACCTGCCACCATCCATGCAGACTCATGTAGTGGGGGCACCTCGGACATGGGTCTGATTGTTTAGGCATTAGACATGGGTCCGATTGTTTAGGAATTAGACTTTTTATGTTCCACGAGCACCTACTTTTATATATTGTTTGAGGGCATAATCCCGGTGATTCGTTACTAATCCCATTTTTTATCAGAATCTGGACCAGGGGTCTAAAATTTGCTCAATTTTCAAAGTGCTCGGAATGAAACGAAAACAGTGCCATTGCGTCCGTCTCGTTCTCCTGATTCTGACGATATATTTACTTTCTCAAACGAAGTCCGTATGGAGAAGATATCGTGATCTATTCACCGAGCCAAACAGGTAAAAAAGGGAATGCTGACTGGGCAGGCCGTACAGCTGACGTGGCGACCGTACAGCTGACATAGGTGTCCATACGGTGACTTGGAAATTGCTGACATGGCAAGTTCTGATTGATTGCTGGTGGGCAAATTATATTTGGACACGTGGCAGACTTCGGGCAAATGGCATGGTGCCATGTGGCCCAATCAGGGGCTGCCACGTGGCACCCGTTTAAAGGCTTTTGGTTCGTTGTTTGGTTCATTAAAATTTTGGGGTCCATGGGGTTCGACCCCTGGACCTCTATTCATCGTTCAACGTTTTAACAAACACTACCTTGCCAACACGTCGTGCCATATTTCTTAACAGTTATATGTTCGAAATATTATTTAATTTTGTGTTATTTAGTAACTGACGGGGGGTCGGGCCAGGGTTTAGCCCCGACCCCAGTTCTATAATTATACACATGACCACATTACATGTTTTGCGTGCGCAGTGGGGTGTATCAATTATAACCCACGGTTTTATTTGTGTTAAATGTGATCGATACCCTTTGAAAAAGGCGTGCGGTGTATGTCAATTAACCAAGGGTTCCAAATATTAAACTTTGGTTGCATTTATATGCAGGCGTTTAACATTTCAGCCCATGGTTCGGGCGCTATGGCATGTGACCATTTGTTTTATACACGCGGGGTTTGACAATTTTGGAACGGTTCAACATAAACCGTGGTCATATTATTGTTGGCATATGACCATACATTTTCAACGAAGCGCGGGAGTTTTGTGTTGAAAATGGTCACACAAACATGCGCCCTCCACTTGGCACGCACCAATTTAAACAAAGAACGGTGAGCCTATTTTGGCGCGGGAAGGTGGCCACATGGCCCCATGTGCCCAACACCTCCAACTTGGAGGGCTTTAGTTTCGTTAACCGTTCGACAAATTGGCACGTTTTGCGGGATGCACGTGTGTGCTGAGTTTAGGCACCGAAAATGCTCAGAGGCTAGGTTCACTTTCACACAGGTGCAGAATGGCGAACCAGTAACAGAGCTTGAAGGGGAAAAATGGCAGGATGCCTAACTTTTGGAGTTTTTGGCCAAATGAGGTGCCGAAAAAGCCCAGCTAGGGGTTTTTGGATGTTCTGAGTCCATTGGCACAGTTTTCATAGGCATTTGAAGACTTCTATTGTAGGTTTTTAACCATTGAAGTTTGAGGAAGCTCCATGAAGCTTGAATCCCTCATTGTTTGAGGCATTGCTCTGATGAGCACATATCCATTTTCTGAGACTGAATAGTCATTTTTGACTGATTATTATGCTCTAAACATTTTGGGATAGGTTTCAGATCCATTGGAGGACTTTTACAGGTGTTTTTACCTCATTGAAGCTCAGGGAAGCTTCGAGGTCACATGTAGAAGAGGTCATTGTTGGATGAGCCATTGTCCATTTTCAGAGTTCTAACAGTCAATTTTGGAGTTTTTATGTATTCTGAATCCAATGGTACAGTCTGTAAATCCATTGGAGTTGAGCAGCAGCTTGTAAAAGAGCATTTGACAAACTAATCCCAAAGAGCCAAGTCCATTGAAGGAAGCTCAAGGAGATGTAGCCCAGAGAGGGGTGAACTCCTTTATCATGTTGCTATTGTTGTGAGTTTGTTGTGTTATTTGCTGCACTTTATATTGCTGTGTATTGATTTATAACACATGATTAACCTTTTTAAAAGAACATTATTCACACATATACATTGACAAGAAGAAGCCTAAACTTAACACATAAACTATCTTGCATATTTGAACACATGAAGCAAGGTCCTGTTAAGGTTTATTTTATTGAAGTAGAGGGTGCTTGCATAGCATAACAAGTCATCCTTCTATTTTCAGATCAATTTTTTAGGCGCTTGTGTCCATCTATGTACTTTGGTTATTTAATGATGTTATATATGGTTTTTATCTTTTTTGTTTTATGGATTCTGTGTGCAAAAATGTATTTACATGTTTATTTCAATGTTCTTTCATATGTGTGCAAAATGCCAATATAAAATTTGATTAGCTAGAGTATCTGTAATTTGGTTTAATCTCCTAGGAACATGAAAATATGTAATATAATCAAAGTTTCGTTCTAAGATACATACCCTAAGGAATCGTTGATGTAAAGTTGGATCATGAACCCGATATACTCTATTTAGCTATGACACAACCAGTTGAGCGTAGAGATAGACCCAGAGATGAGAGATACCCAATGACAAGGTGTCACGAAGCAACTCAATAACTGCACTATACTCGGTGACATTATTTGTGGTGTCACCTAAGCATATACCTCCAGAAGATAACAACTGGCCTTGAGGTGTAAATATTACCCAAGTTGCGGAGGCAAGCCTCCGCGTGTGTCGACTAGCACTGTCTGCATGCCCAACAAACACCTCGGAATCACTTGAAATCTTCCATATTGACGAAAGGTAACATCAATGACATGTCCATAACAGTTAAAAGAAACTTAAAAAGTAATAGTACAAAGACTATACATATGTTATAGAAAGTTACCCACAGTGACCTGTCTATGAGTAATACTTCTTGAGGTAGAGACCATTTCTAGGCTCCACCAAAGCATTCCATTCAAAATAAACCAAACGATAAGTTCCCTTTTTTAGTACCTCTTTTATAATGAAGGGTCTGAACCACATGGGTTTAAACTTTCCTACCCCCAGGGGGTCCTTATCTTGGTCATAGACCAAGACAAGGTCACCCTAAGAGAAAATCCAAGGATGAATGGACCTATCATATTGACACTTGACCTTATGTTTGTGAGCCTCATTGGCTAGAGCCACATCACCACACTACTCATCGAGCTTCTCAAGGTGTACTAACCATTCTTCAAGCGGATAAGTGTCTGGCAATAACTGTACTGCCAATTTTAGAGATGGGATTTGACATTCGATGGGAAAGAATGCCTCCAGCCTGTAAACGAGTTGAAAAGGTGAGAAACCGGTTGCAGTCTTAAGAGATGTTCAGTAATCCCATAATGCCGAGTATAACATCAAATGCCAATTTGACTTGGCTAAGTTGATAGTTCGCTATAGAATAGTCTTGAGAGTTTTTTTACAGCTTCCACCTGCCCATTGACTTGCAGGTAGTAAGGTGATGAATGCTCCTACCGTAACCCAAGATTTGATGTTAATTCAGTCATAATTTGGTTCTGAAAGTGACTACCATGGTTAGTGACAATCTCTCTCGGGATGCTGAACCTTGCTATGATCTAGTTGAATAAGAAGAGAGATGTAGTCTCTCCATCATCTTTAAACGTTGGCATAGCTTCGACCCACTTAGTGAAGTAGTTGACAAATACGATGATATAGCAGTGCCCCCTTGTTGACGGGGGGTTGCATGTAGTGTAATCAATCCCCCACTTAGTGAATGGACCAACTGTGATGACAGGAAACATAGGAGCGGGATGTGCCCTCATCTTCCGAGAGAAGATTTGGCACGGATGGCACTTCTTGACTGATTCGATACAATCTTTGATAAGTGTCGGCTAGAAGTAACTTGCTTGTAGAATATTTTGGGTTGTTTCCAACCCAGATAAATGACCGCCACAAGCTCTAGTATGGCAATCGTTGAGCACGATGATGGCCTCCTCATGAGTGAGACATCGAAGTAAGATGCAGTCTACACCTCTTCGATACAACGTATCATCGAGTATGAGATAATTCTTAGTCTAATGGTGTATCCACCGATGCTCGTCATGAGAAGCAGAGGTGGGGCATTTCAAATTCTAGAGATAGATAAGGATATCTCCATACCAGGGGTCTGAAGATGCAATCAAAAACATATCTTCCCAGATAGGTGATTCCTCAGGCACAACGTCACCTGACTCAACTGGAAGTTCTGAAATAAGCTCTATGAAGACCAATGACTTCTTGGACTTTGTTGAAATGAAGTCTAAGTCAAATTCTTGGAGGATGACTATCCACCTACTGATTTTTCTGCCTATAACGCATCATGTCAACATGTATTGGAATGGATTCATGACAACAATGATGGTGGTCTTGCGAAACAAAACATAGTGACAGAACCGTTGAACAGCATGAACTGCTGCCAACGCAAGTTTTTTGATATGAGAATAATTGAGTTCCAGTCCTATGAGGCCTCGGCTCAAGTAATAGATCACATATTCTGAGAACGAATCATCTTCCTGAACTAAAACCATGCCAATGGTTGACTCTGCAGCAACCAGATACAATAAGAAATATTTGTTATAGTTAGGTGGTCGTAGCAGAGGTGTGGTTGTGAGGGCGTGCTTTAATGTGTTGAAAGAGCATTGAGAAGCTTCGTCCCAGAAAAAAGGAACATCTTTCTTTAGTAAACACATAAAGTCCTTGGTGATTTCGGCATAGTTGGTGATGAAGCGTCGTAAGACGTTCACCTTGCCTTGTAGACTCTAAAGTTGTAGGATTGTGCGTGGGGGGCACAACTGGATTATTGCCTCCACCTTAAGAGGATCGACCATGATCCCTATTGTTGATACGATGAAACCTAACAAATGTCCTGACGTTACGCAGAAGCTGCACTTGTTTGGATTCAAGCAAATCCTAAAGTAGCGACAACGTTCGAAGATTAGTCTAAGGTGTGTGGGATGATCTGTTCGCTTGCAAGAGCATGATGCTAAATCATCTAGATAGGCCTCGACTATATTCTTGAGGTCATGAAAAGAAAAAGACATGGTCTACTGGAATGTGGCTCCAGCATTTTTAAGGCCAAAAGGCATCTTACGATATGCGAATGTACCCCATGGACAAATGAATGTTGTTTTATGTTGGTCTTCAGGTTTGATTTGGATTTGATTATATCCCGAAAAACCGTCCATGAAATAAAAGGCTTCACAACCAGCACATTCATCAATGATCTGGTCAATGAATGGTGTTGGAAAATTATCTTTGGGACATGCCTTGTTCAAATCATGGAAATCGGTACATACACGAATCGTGCCTTGTTTTTTATTGACCGGCATAGGATTTGACACCCATTGAGTCAAATGGATAGGATAGATAAAACCTTCCTTTAGCAATTTCTCAACCTCAATATTGATGGTTGATGTTTTCTTGGGATTGACTGGATGAAGTTTTTGTCGAACAAGCTTGGCATCAGGATACGTGGCGATTTCATGTTCAACTATTTTCGGATCAATACCTGGAATTTCCTCATAAGACCAGGCAAAAATGTCGCAGAATTATTTGAAAACATCCATGTAAATTTGAATCTCCTCGGGGGAGCAATCTGCTCCGATGAAGACATTCTCCATGACACCAGGGTTTCAAGAGATGTTGATGGGTATAGTTTCAGCGATAGTCTCCATACTGCCATTAGCATAAATTTTATACATAGCTAAGAGATTAATAGGACATGGCTGATCTCCTATCATGGTAACGACGAATTCTCCTGCTTAGATTCAGCTTCATTCTAGCAGAAAATATGGTATGTGATGAAGATCTTCCCAAGGTTTGCCCAGACTAGTCATTTCTTCAATTACTGCTTCGTCAGAAGGAAAGACTAAGTCTAACGAATCAACGTTAGAGAGAGAACCCTGAGCCCAAATAGGCTCTAGAAGTGGATCTAACTCTTGTGCAGAAGTCGGATCAGGGTTAGCTAAAGCTTGTTGGACTAAAGAGTACGCTACCTCAATGACAGACAAGGGCATCGACATGCTTGAGTGCCCCATCTCATCCATTGTGGCTAATGGGGAAGGAAGAATCCAAGGATCCTCAAAGTAAGTTGTGTGGAATGACGAAACTTGAAAAATCTCAACCTTATGGTGATTAGATACAAATTTGATATCATCGTGAGGAGGTGGGAAATTGAAGGTACCCATCAAGGATGGCCACAAACCAACTCCTACGTTAAGGACACCTGGTTGAGGATTATCAATCA
This sequence comes from Picea engelmannii, assembly GCA_009831015.1. Lineage (NCBI taxonomy): Eukaryota > Viridiplantae > Streptophyta > Pinopsida > Pinales > Pinaceae > Picea > Picea engelmannii. The sequence continues at coordinate 81,507 of ML779314.1, forward strand.
TCGGGACCATGGATGCCCCCAAAGCTGGGTCAGGTCTGGAGAAAGACAGTTGATCGATGGTCACTATCCGACCCTCGTGTGGAAACAACAAGACTTGAAAAATTGTAGCAACCACAACTTGCATAGCATAAGTCCAACTCCATCCTAACAAGAGATTATAGTTGAGGGGAGCATCGACTACCTCTAATTCGACACACATGGTTTTCCCTCCTAATTGCATAGGGAAAGAAGGAATGATTCCATGTGGTCAGAATGAATGACCATAGAAAGTAATGAGGAGAGTAGGTGATGGAGAAAAAATGGGTTGGCCAATGGCCTTCCAGCATGCTAATGACATAACGCATGTCGAGGTGCCCTTGTCGATCATTGCATGGAAGATATTCCGAGTAAAAATTTTCATGGGATGAGCCACTACTATCTGAAACACTACATGGTAAGGCAAATGGGGTTTTAATTTGGTTGTATATAACATGATGGTGCCTGGATTACAAGTCTCAGTAGAGCCCAAAGCGGTTAACAAGGCTTTCCTCTAAGCAGGGAAACTTTGGAGGACCTCCAAAGAAGACATCGCACAAGGGGTTTGTGATAAATCCTCCACCACGGAGTAATTCTGGGCAGCCCTTGTGTTTGGGTTGTGAGAATATTTTTTAAATGCACCCTTTGGAATGCATGTCATTGTTTCTCCCAATGTCTTCTCAATCTGTAGAGAAAGAGATGGGAGATCAGCTTCTTTACCCTTCTCAGAAGTGCTTGGGTTACTATAGTCATGTGCTCTAGTTGTTATGAAAGAATCACCCCTAAGCATATATATGTTCGCAGATGAGGGATTGTTTGGAGGAGGGAAAGTTTCTTGGTTGCCCCCTTCTATGCTTGTAGAGGCTTGAGTTAGATTTTTCCCATGTTGAAAGGGATTAGTCAACACTGCTTGTTGTTGTTGTGTGACAAACTTTTGGGCCTCTGCAATTCGAGGACAAAGATGGGTTGGGTGGTCTTCTGCACACAAGTTGCATGGATACCTTGCCTTCCATTTTTCTGTGTTGTCCCCACCAGCATTATCAGTGGGTTTTTTATCCCCCTTACCCTTCTTTTGTTGTTTTTTCTTCCCTTCAGGCTGTTGGGTGGCCTTTGGGTTAGTTGACTGCACGGTGTGTACTTCTGACATTTGGGTAGAGGGAGTAGCCAAAGCAGTTTGGCTGGCCACTGTGTGTTGTATGGATAATTGTTGCAACTGTTTTGTCAATTGCTCAGCGGGCTTGGTTTGTGCTGAACCAACAATACCATCGGCATGTGGGCCAACTCTCTGTCTATTTTTATCCAGTATCGAATGTGGCACATCTGGCTAGATGTTGTATAATAAACCAAACTGAGAATAGATGAGCTCGAACTATTGAGCCCTCATGATGCAATCTTATTCGGAGAAAACTCTGGATGTTGTGACATCTTTGGATAATTGTGGGACCAAAGACTTAAGGAACCACTCAAGCAGGAATGCTAGTGGGACTGGTACTTTGATTAGACTCTTCCAGCTTCTCCACTCTCGGATATGATCAGAGATATGGTCCGATGTTGTCTGTTCAAAATTGGCGAGCAGCTCTGTGCCAATGTCGTATCTCACAGGTAACTGGAAATGGTTAAGGAAGGCCATCGCCAGTTCTCCAAAAGAAAAGTATCTTGAGTGATTGAGCTCGATGTACCATTTCGTGACACTCCTAATAAGAGTACGTTGAAACAATCACAACTATACAGATTCATATTTCAATGAGTTAGATGAAAGGTAGTCACATGATCACCTGGATATTCATTAGGCTTGGCCTCGAACTTTGGAATGTCCGAAGGCAACTTCATTGGTATAGGAGGCCAATGTGGATCGTGACAAATATGATCATTTAACAACCTTGTCAAATCTGGCAAGTGTAAATTCGCTAGGAATGGTAGTTTGGGTTGCTGCTGATAACCTGGGAAAAAGGGTCCTAGAGTTTGACTGGCACCAGGTTCCCAGGAAAAGTTTGGTTGTTGGCCTGGATTCTGGTAGAAATCATGGCCCTGACCAGCATAAGGATTTTTCATCTGTGGAGACATCATCGACTGATTTTCCAAAAAGGACATCAAGTGTTAGGCATGCATTGTATTCAGAGGAATTTGGGAAAGATTACCCCATGCTGGTTCTGTAGGGAGAGGCATAGTAGTATGTCCGGGGTTCCATTGATTGTTGAAAGAATTACCCCAGAATGGCATTCCGGAGGAGGGAACAGATCCTTGTCCTGAATTCCAAGGTCCTGCTATGTGTGCCCCCTGTGCAAGACTAGTACCCTGCACAGGAGTAGATTGTCCAAAAATGGGGTTGCCCCTAGATGGGAAAATGACTGACAAGAAAGTGTTGTTACCAAATGTTTCGTTCCAAGAAAATGGTGTTGAACCTACCGACATACTGTGTGAAGGGGGTCCCTGACTCCCTGCTCCAAATAAATTAGTGTGTGTAGGTTGCCCGATGGACTGTTGATGTGGACCACCAAGTGAAGGGGATGAAGGAGGGATATGACCTCCTACATAAGGAAAATCATTAAAAGGGACAATATTTCCCCCAAGGTGACCTTGCAGAGGAGCGCTAGAGATCCCTGCCCCCATACCCAAAGTCTGTAAAGTGCAGTAGGTTAATACAGGACTTGTTCCCGAACTAGGCATACCGTATGAAAATGGAGGGCCTGTCGCACTAGGTGTGAAGGGGGTTGTGGCCGTCGCCATAGATGGGTTCAGTCCACTGTGCGATGTAGTTGCGGTCGAGACCATGGTGGGTTGAACCGATGATGGTAAGTTAGGAGATGATTCTCCTATGGTGGCAACTGTGATGGGAATTGAAGAATTCCCAAAAGGAGTAATAACATTTGTTTCCATTACTGTGTGAGGCACTATCTGGTGTTCGTGAAATTGGATTGGTACAATAAACGGTGCCAAGATATCAGTGGTTGGGGTTTCAACCAAGCCAAGAGTGGTTGCTTCAAGGTACAACACAGTTGATTTCTACGGTAGTTGTTTGGGCACAAATGTTTGTAACCCGGTCGCTTCAAAAGACCCTTGTTGGTCTAGCTTCCACCTTAATGGTGGCGGGGGTGGCTCCAGTGTAACCGATGGAAGGCCAAGAATCCTTCGTGACCTGTGGAGCTTGGTATCCTCCATAGTGTCAGAATATCCAAGACAAACTAAGGTATTCTAAACATTCAAAACCAACAAACACTAAAAAAGAATCCCCTAAGAGATAAGACAAGCAATCACTAAACTATTTGGAAGAACAGTTACAACAACCAACACTAGAGCAACTTACTGGTGCAAGTCCAACTTGAACATGGAATCACCCTATATGTATACTCTAAAAAGTGTGGCCTGATGTCTATCCTAGGTACCATGGTATACCCCCCCAATCACCTATGTATGTCCCTAAAAAAGATTGGCAACTAGGTTGCCAGCACGTGAACAGTCACCAGGTGGGTACAGTCGAAAGTCGAGTAGACCACAATGAGTAGGGTATCGAGCCCGAAACCTATCAAGGGTATCAAGAGAAAATGGTCCGGAAGAAAACTGAGGACCTCGAATAGATTTGAGACCCACGAAGCCCCGTGGAAAATGCAAATGACGGAATCCCAAAACAAGCCCTCTATATGTGTTCTCCATTATGATTGGTCCAGCTTTGGAGGGGTTATCTCCACTACCTTTCCACACACGAACTCATATTTATCCCTTGTGTTAGAGGGAGGTCCCAGATAACTTCCACAAAACTGGACTTAGACACTCCCTATCTCAGACTCAAATGTTTGGTTTTGAATGGCCTTGAAGAGTTTCCTCTCCAACCTAATCCAAGGCCCTAGTCCTGACTAGTTTGTGAACCCTACAAACATAAAAGTCTAGTAGATTTTAAAATTAGCGTTGCTTTTATGAATTTATCTGACATCAAGGGATATGAGGCTAAAATTGATGATGTGTAAAAGATGAAAGAAAAAATGAATGAAAAATCTAGAAACAAAAAACTTTTACGAAATGCAAAATTTCAACAAGTTTTCACAAAGAAAGTTTTTTTTTTTTTNACAGGAATTTCACTCGACTATGAGCTACTTATCATCTAAGTGAACTGCACAAACTTACGAAATAAAAGAATTTTCCCTAGATAATGATGCATAAATACATTCTTTAACCAAAGAAGAAAATGAAAAGAGATTTTCTTTTATTTACGTGCTAGTAAAGCAAGAAAGGGAAAATACCGACAAGAAAAAAACCAAGAAAAACGATTATGTCTTAAAGAGAAGATCCCAAAGAATAATATTGAATAATCACACAAAGGCAATTGAACAAACAATGACTCTCACGCTTTTCTAAAAACCATAAAACAAATTTATTTTATTTATTTATATTTATTTTTTATTTATTTTTCTGTCAAATTTTAACTGAGAAAAAGTAGGCTAAGGGTAAGATGAAGCCTAAGCTACTGACTTTCCTAATATAGATTCAAACACCTGAGAGGAATACTTCTTATCAAAGGTGGGGATAACTGCCCCACCCTGAACAAAAAGTAGCCTGTACAAGCACACTACTGTCACTCAAACAACACGCGTGCAAACACATGCTGACCAGAGACAGAGAGCGTGTACACACGCTCTGGCCTTGTATAGGCCACATGTATATCTAAACTCTAAGAAAAAATATGAAAAAAGGCAGTCCAGACCAGGAAGAGGCCTCTGGTATTGATAACCAGGATCCCTTGAAGGCTTGGATGCTCTTTCTAACAGAAAAAAAAATAATGCAAGGAAAAATAATAAGGCAAAAAAAAGCAATCTAAGATAGGGCTGAAATCAAGAAAGACTTAGATAGGATTCCAGAAAACCCCCCTGAGAATGTGTGATTCTGACAGGGAAGAGGAGGATTGCCTCTAAGGTTCTTTGAACTCCTACACCCTATTGTTATCTCTAGAGCTAGAGTTCACACGCGGGTTATCAGAGGATAGGCCGTGAGTACACGCGTTCAGGCCTTTTGTAGGCCGCATGTACCTCTATGTGTCCTGAAAAATACAGTCAAGCAAAAGTCAGGGAAAGGTGGTATGGAAAACCACACTCCCTGCTAGCTCAGAACTTGCAGAAATAAAAGAAAAAGACAGGCAAAGAAAAAACAGAAAACCTAGTTTCTAAACTACCCAAAAACTTAAATAAATCTAGGAACCCTAAAGAGTATTCTCCCCAGTATGGTCACCAATTCTGTTGTTGGGAAAAACACCCTATGGACTAGAAAATTAGGGTATGACTTTGCATGCAGATTTGACTGAATAGAAACTAATTTTTTACCTACATCCCAAGATTTAAACCCCTTTTTCTCAGTAAATGCATGGAAAAGGACCACCTACCTTATTACTGGCGTTTGATGTAGATCCTTCGTTGTGCTTGATTACTTGTTTGCGCTGCTCCTTCCAAAGATGACCTGCACTCAAGACAAACAACAACTATGCATGCATGCTACTTCTATACTCAAGGGTTAGAAATCAAACATAAACCAATCGAATCATAGACATCTCATGAATTGGTATGGGAAAAGAATTCTTTTTATTACATAAAGTGAATCAACTTACAAAAGCTGAGACCGACCACTGCTCCTTGAACCTGATCCTGGGCTCCTCTTCTTCTATCCTTCAACTTCTTTGTGTTAAATCTCCTATGGCATGAGGAAAGGATAAAGGGTTGGGACAATGAAATACGTAAATGGGCAAAGTTTCTTCACTATATTTTTTCCTCCTCCAAATGGTACCCTTACCCCTTCCTTTATAGGCTAGAAGGAGCTAGGGTTTTGGATGAACCCTCGGCCATGCATGGCTGGGATTTTCAGTTAACTAACCCATAGCTTTTTGTTCAGTCAGAAACTTTCCTTTTTTCATGCTTTGGTAGGTACACACAGGCTGTTGTGAGTCAGCCAGCATGTACACGTGTGCAGTAATGGGTTAGGGCACGTGGGCCTTTACACAAGAGGATTTTCAAAGAGTTTTTCAATAGAGTTTTGACAAAGAAGGGATATGAGTTGGCTTGATGCCAGGTAATCATGTGTGGTGCAATTTAGGGTTATAACAGGTATAATGAAGGAAAGATAAAAAAGGGATCCTTCTTCTTCATATTTTCGGGACACTGCATCCACCAACACATTGTCTTTGCCTTTCTTGTAAATGATCTCATAATCATATCCAAAGAGTTTAGTCACCCATTTTTGTTTCTTCAGGGAGGAAATGTGTTTTTCTAGAAAGTACTTGAGGCTTTGATGGTCTTTCTTAATTTGGAAATGTTTCCCCAAGAGATAAGGGTGCCACAGATCAATGACATGCAGAATAACTAACATCTCATTTTCATAGATGGGTTTTCCTAGATTCCTTTCATATAGTTGCTTGTTGGTGAAGGCCAAGGTCGACCCTCTTGAATAAGGACAAAACTGATTCCTTTCCCTGAGGCAACACATTCCAACACAAAGGTCTTTGTGAAATTAGGAAGGGCCAGAACCGGAGTGGTGCACATGGCCATAATCAAGGTTTAGAAAGCTTGAGAAGTGGTTGGAGTCCAAGTGAAAGAGTTCTTTTTTAGGAGAGCGGTGAGAGGTATTGCAATATTTCCATAATTCTTAACAAACTTGTGATAATACCCTGTTAATCCTCAAAATCCACACAAGATTTTGAGATTCTTTGGGTGCGGTCAATGTTGCATAGCTTCAATCTTTTTTGGATCCACCTTGACGCCATCCTTGCCAACCAGATGACCCAAGTATTCTACTTCTGAGCCACCAAAATCACATTTAGACTATTTCAGGAAACATTGGTGTTGAGATACTAGATGGAGAACTCGATCCACATGAGTAAGATGGTCTGTCTAGGTTTTTCTATAGATGAGGATATCATCAAAGAAAAATAAGACAAAATGATGGAGAATAGGATGAAAGACATGATTCATGAGCCTTTGGAAGGTGGAGGGGGCATTACACAAGCCAAAGGGCATGACCAAAAGCTCATAGTGGCCCTCATGAGTTCTAAAGGCCATCTTGGGAATGTCTGCCTCTTTCATATGTATCTGGTGATAGCCCGAGCAAATATCAAGTTTAGTAAAGAATTGGGCACCACTCAATTCATCCAGGAGATCATCAATGATAGGAATGGGAAATTTGTCTTTAATAGTCAGTTTGTTGAGGGAACGGAAGTCGGGACACATTCTCTAAGAACCTTCTTTCTTCAGGACAATGACTACAAGAGAAGAGTAAGGGCTCATACTAGGGAAGATAACGCCCGCAGTAAGGAGTTCTTGGACCATTTTCTCAATTTCATTTTTTTCTGAAAAGGGGTGGCGATACGGACAAATATTTGGAGGAAGGATTTCGGGTACAAGGGAAATGAAATGATCATGAAAACCATGGGAAGGAGGAATTACTTGGGGAGTGGAAAATACCATTTGATGTTTAGAAATGAGGGCTTGGAGGTCTTGCAGCACCGGGGGTGTCCTTGTTTCTTGTATGGCATGGAGTTGGGAAATGACACTAGAATGACCTTTTTTGAGTATATTTTCCATGCGATGGGAACTAATTACCTCAGGTTAACCAGTAGTGATGCCTTGGAATTTATATTGGTGGCCTTCCTGGTCAAATTGCATTATTAATTCCTTAAAATCAATGAGAATGGGACCCAAAGTCCTTAACCAGTCTGCACCCAACATAATGTCACAACCACCCATGTCGATAGCAAACATATGGTATTTTAGGTGGTAGTCATTGATTTGGAGACGCTCATTTTTACAATGCCCTCCACATTTCATGGAACCACCATTGGCAATCATGATTTGGAAATTGTTGATGGCATGGATGTAGCAATGAGTTTCTTGGGCAATGTGGCGATGAATAAAATTATGGGTGCTTCCACTATCAACTAGAATGATGACCTTCTGATGCTTGATGTAACCGATTAACTTGAGAGTTTTGGGGGTGGAGAAGCCAATGAGATCATTGAGGGAAATGATCGGTTCCACTTCAGGAGGGTATGAGGGAGGGGTTATGTCAGTGATTTTAGGTGACTCGGGCACAAGGGGAGTTTCAACATCCTCTTCCGAAATATCCTCAGAGATGGCCATAAAAATATTTTTTTCCTTACACTTGTGGCCCGAGAAATATTTTTCATCACAATTATAACAAAGGCCTTTGATTTGGCGTTTATCCATTTCATCCCTGATCAATTTTTGGACCTTTAATGGGGTGGAGGGAATAGTGGGATTTACGGGTTTAGGGAAAGGGATAAAGGAGGGTTTATGGTTTTGAGAGGATACAACCTGTTGTTCTTATTTATCTTTTTTAGCAGCCTCCACCCAACTTGAAGGTCGAGCCATGAGGACATGGGCCCGAATCTCATCCTTGAGGGCACTGATAAAACACTCTCGAAAGAAAGCATCAGTCATGCCCTCTGTTGGAAAAGCCAAGAACTTAAAGGCAACTATGAAGTTTTCTACTGTTCCTGATTGTTTCAACTTTGTCAAACAGCCCAAATGGTTGGTGTCAGTGTCAAAGCATTCATAAAGCTCAGTCACAAATTGGGTCCAAGCAATATACCCTTGACGAGAAGTTTTTATCTATTGCCACCATTTCCAACATTCTTTATCTAGATGGAGAACACCATACCAAACTTTGGCCAAGTCATCTGTAATGTCATATAAAGAGAAATAATGTTCCATTTGGGTGACCCAACCAATGGGGTCTGAGCCATCAAATTTGGTCACATCCGCACGTGGAAGGCGTAGGTCATGTTGAAAGTGATTGGGATGAAAGGTATGGGAATGAGAGGAATGTTCACCTTCAATCTTTGGAGGTGCGTTAGAGAAAGGGTCATCTATAGGGATCTTCAGTTTGGTGCAGAGTGATGCAAAGACAGATTCAAGATGGGTGGTCAGTTCTTGTTTGACTTCCTCCAATGAGGACTGCATGGTGGTATTTATGGTTGTATTGATGGAGGCAACAATAGCACTGAGTTGTTTCAATTATTTTTGGGTTTTGAGGAAACCAGATTGCAAGGTGTTGAAGCGATCTTCTAGGTCTTTGCTATGGGTATGGGCCATGAGAATGGATGAACTGAAAAGGGGCGGGTGGGGTAAAAAATTTTGCCAAAAAATGATATGGATGAATGTGATAAGGGAAAAAAGATGCATCCAATGGAATAGGTCTCAAATAATGGTGAAAATATTTCCCGACTTTTTTTTTTCAACACCTGCGGAGTTATACTCCAGTCTAAAGAATACTGCAGCAATGAAATCCCCAAATTCTTAACCAGAAAGAAATGTGTATTTACTTGGAAACCCGAACATAGTTGCATGACAATAGATCTTCTCTGTTTTAATTTGTTTATGTTTTCGTCCCCCAAGGGTTAGGTATTCAAGGGTTCTACAGACAAGGGTTTTCCCTGTGCCATAGCTCTCTGATATATGTGTTGGGTCCAACAATAGTACTCGACCCAATATCTCAGGGAAATAACTAAGGAGGATAGACTGTACCCTTAGTTGTAATACCCGACTACCCAGATACTAGAGAGTATATTCCCGAGTGTTGTTCTCGGTGGCACTATAACAATCAAGCAACCGATCATTTTATCTAAAGAGGGCTTCAGGAAATCTAGGCCGATCCATACACAAGTATTGTCTAATGTGCTACCACTCGAAGGGGTACCAACAGGGGTTACAAGGGTGGTCAATAGATGTGTGCTTAAGAACCACTTGTATTTCCTGCATGTATGAATCCCTCAACCATGGGTTTATGCACGTAATGACAGATCTCTGTGGCTTAAAGATGTCGAAAATTGCTCTACCAATTTGTGCCAAGGAAAGTGCTCTTATACCACTTGTAATATACCATATATAAAAAGTATGCAAAATAGAAATAAAATGCTAGAAACGACAGAATAATAGTAATATAACCAGCATAATCTCCACAATAACACATAAATGATATAAGAACAACAATATAAATAACACTTTGATTTAGAAAGCAATGTTCATGGGCCTCTTCGAGGGGGCAACCTCCAGTCGAGCAGCTCTCTGTTACAATAATCTCCAAGCTAGGGTTTTCATACCCTCGACCCTTATTTATACTAAATATGTCTATCAAGAGAAGAATCTAGAGGAATATCCTTCTAGAAGCAGAAGCTTCTATTAGGTCTTGTTATATCCACCTTATTCTATTTTATTGAAAGGCCTTATTAATATTGACCTTTATTACATCCGAATATATTTCTCTACTTATGTGTGGGTTAGGACCCTAACAGAAAGGCATCATTGTGTACTGGAATGAACCCCATTATGTTGCAAATGTGCTATTATGGCGATCTTTCTTGGCAATCCTGATCTGGTGATATCTTGAAAATCCATCTGTGAAGGAGTAAACTTCATGTCCTCCCGCATTATCTATAACCTCATCTATAAAAGGTACAGGTAATGGATCATGCAAGAAGGCATCATTCAACTTCCTGAGATCTACACAGATCATGATCTCTCTTGTCTTCTTATGTTGGACCACCATAGGGATAATCCATTTTGATTCTTCAACAAGTTATATTATTCCTACTTCCAACATTTTGTCTAATTCAATCTTGACTTTATGCTTATACTTGGGATTCAATCGGTAGGGTCTTTGCTTGATTGGCCTTGCATATGGTTTTAAGGGGATATTCATTTCTCCCATGGGCCCTTTAATTCCCTTCATGTCAGTGAACTTGGTTGGAAACAAGTCCTCATATTCATGTAGTAGTTATGTGATCTTGTCAATAATGGAATCATCCCAATAATCTCCAACGTTTTCTAGCTTAGGTGTTTGCTCTGTTCCAATATTAACTTTATTGATTTTGGTTGGTTATCCAATGAAAGGTAGTTCGAATCCTGGTCCTTATATGTCTCTCTATCCTTTTGTTTCTATGATGTTCACATTCCTAGGATCATCGTCTTCATCAACATTGATATTATAACAACCTTGCAATTTATGAAGAGGTGCAGTCCATTAATCTTCTTCTTCCTTCAAAGGGAGGTTAGGTGCCTCCTCAAAGACTTTTTGTATTACAAGCTCCAAATCTTGATCTACTGTGGGGTACTGAGTCTCAAAAAAAAATGTAGCTACAAATTTCTGATTCATACCATACCAATTTGAAGTGGTGAGGCACAGTTCTAGTTGAAGATAGAAATTAATAAGCATTGTGTCCAAAGTGTTAATGAATTTATGCACCCATTGTTATTGAGGAATGTTACTCTAGGCATCCTCACAACTTCACACATGTTCCTTTGGGCAGCTTTGACTTGTGTATCGAACTTTTCACCCTTCAGATTGTTCTGAAAATCCCATTTTCATCAAAGCATGACATTGCACCCACTCCACAATGTTCTTTTTGTGTGTCCCCCACCATATCATTGGAGTTTCTTTCAAGGATTCATCCAGTGCCAACAGTCTCTATTGTACTGGTACAATTTCTTCAAATTCTAATAAGAAGGATTCTAAATGATTTAAGCCATCAAATGTGGGCAAATTACTTACTTATGTGCCAATCCAACAAACTTCCCTGGTCAATATAGCACACCTCTGTGAAAAAACTTCATACATTTTGTTTTGTTAGTTCTCTATTGCTTCTTCCAAATATGATGAGCATGCATTGTCCGTTCGCCAACTTAAATTCCCATCTGATGTAGGATTAATGTAATCCAACTACCTTGTTGTCAATTTATATATATTCTCTATCTCATATGCATGGTATTATTCTCTGATGGGTTTGATGTATCGACGACCTTCATCAGGATCAAGAGGTGAAATGACCCTAAGGCCATCACCTTCAAATGTCATTCTTATTTTTTTTAAGTCAACAACAGTGGAATTGTTGAAATCTCAATCGATTCCTAACAATGTAGGATAAGGACAACTATCATCAACTATCTAAATCACCTTGAAGTCCACAAACATCCTTACCCCATAGATGTACATAAGGACATCCTCTAGTCTTCCAAAGGGACTTACTTTGTGTTGATTATCCATCCTAAGACTGATAGGGAAGTAAATAAACTTGGGTTTTCCCATCAGTTCCTAGGTCTGCTTCATCATAACATTGACTTCTAACCCTAAGTCGAGGACTACATAATCTATGTCATAGTATCCAATATGAGCATTAAGGTGTAGTTCCTTATTTTTCCTTCTCTTCCTAGATACTTGATGTTATACTTTATTCAACATAGGATCTACCCTCCTTATCTCATATTGTCTAATCAAGTATCGTAATTCTCGGAAACCTCTTTCATCCTTAATCAAATTAATGCAAGTACATAAGAATTCCATAAGCTTTCTTACCTCTTTTCCTTCTCTAGGTGAGGCAAACTGATCAAATTCTAGAGGCATTCCACATTCTCTCACTTTTGGTTGTGTCTTTGATGAAGAAGCCTAATCTCTTCCAATTTCTCTTCTTCCCTCTTCAAACATCTTCTTTTCTTTCCTTGGGTCAAACACTTGTGTCTTCTCTATAGCTCTTCTGACCCTTGATTCTTCTATAGTCTTCCCTGGGGTCACTCTGTCTTCTTTTGTAATAGGGCCTCCTCTAGTGATAACAGTGACTCTAGGATCCTCTCTGTGAGCTTTTGATGATATTAGTTGTACTTGTTGGTTTCCTCCTCACATCTCTTGAAGTTTGGATAACAGTATCGAATAATCTTCAATAACATGTTCAAATGAGTTGCAATAGTTTCAAGTGGTACAAGGTTTCAGACAGTCCCTTGCCAAGTGATCTGGTTGTGCGCAGTTATAACAAATGATCTGACCTCGACCTCGACCCATGCCTCCTCCTCATCCTCTTCCTCTGAATCACCGCGAGGGTTGAATTTTCCTCTTCCTGGGGAATTAAATTGCATATCATTTCCCTCCTACTATACTTCACCTTGAATCCTATATGTATCTCTTAACCTTTCATGCAATATTTCATAAGCCCTACAATCCCTCTCATCATGCCCCACATATTTACAGAATGTGTAATAAATATTGGTAGGCTTCTCAACATATTTTTTCATGTAATAGCATTCACCAGGGTGATGTCTATTTCTACATACCTCACACTAGGGTAGAGTAACCTGCTTCAAAGGGCTCGGAGCTCCAAAGACCAAGTACTCATGAAATAGGGGAAAATTCTCCGTGTCATGGTCATCTGATTTGCATCTAATACAACAAATGTCTTCTCTTATATATTTTACATTTTCTTCTTCAGATCTTCAACCTGCAAATATACGTTAGTTAGCTGACTCAAAATTTGACTCATACCTGAGTTGTATTCTCCCATAGGAGTTGATTCTAGTTTCATGGTGATCTCCAATGCTTCAGCCTACGAAGAAACCTTATGTGGCATTAGGGGAACTCTTATGTTTGGAAAGAGGGCATAAATGAACCAATCCTTGTTTTTCTCATCTGGGATTTGAAAACTCAAATGACCTATCGAGGTCTTAAACCTCTAATAAAACTCCCAAATAGGTTCAACTACTCTATGCTTGATTTCTTTCAGTTTTGTAATGAGATGCGACTCTGACTTGGGTTTCTTGAATTCTGCACTCAATGCAGTCTTGATGTCGTTCAATGGTTTTGGTTGTGCAATTCCTTTAACAAACTTCATCTACCAACTCAGTGCACGGTCTCTCAAGGAAGTTCTAAACTGAGATCTCTTAACATATTCATCTTTGATTTCCTTGATACTCCATACAACTTCGCATAAGAACCAGTGTTGATCAGGATCTTCAGATCCATATCCTCTAAATATAGGTAGCCTCATTTCATCTACCATAGATATTCCTAGGTTTCTTGACTGAGTATTTGTTGAATTTCTAGTAAAAGTTATCTGAGTGATTTGATAACTCTAAATACTCTAGTTAACACTATTAAAACAACAGGGGGAGTAATAGTACTTACTTCGACAGTCAACGTAGTTTCTGAAGTTTTTGACTCTTCTTGACAAGGTTCTTCAATCTTATCTTCCTCTTCTCCAGCAGATCCTGGATGTTCCTCATTCAATAACTCTTTTTCTTCTCCACTGTAGAACCCTTTGTCTTGTGCTAGTGGTTCATGGCTTTGTTGAAACAGGTTTACCAGAGGAACATCTCTAAAGGTTCTACCACTACATGTGTGTCCAACCTCCATGTCACTTTCATTGTCTAAGTTCTTGAACATTAGCTCTTCAATCCGAACAATTACTATATCTTCAATATGTTCTTATCATGCAATAACATCTTGATCTTCAACTTCAAAAAGTGAAAAAATTTTCCTCTAGGTCCCTTAAAGAAATATCTCTCTTCTTGGCTATATCACTCTACTCTCTTAATAGAAAACTCAGCAATGTACCCTCCAATAGTGCTATCAAACTAGTGATCTACTACTCTTGACATGGTGTTATCAACTCTCTTAACCTTCTTGATCTGCGTTGACGTCCAAACCACATGTGATCTAAATCTAATCTCAAACTGGGTATTTGCTAATCTGGCTAACCACTCGTATAGATCCGTATGAATTCCTCCAAAGAAAATCTTGTGTATATCGGTAAAGATATACCTTCCAAACCAATCCTCTATACTAATATTAGGGATTTTGTTCTGGGATTCAACAAAGTCTTTCTCTTGTTCTTCTATACACTTTTGAATCTTTGTATTCAATGGAAACCACCTTGAAATTCCCTCAAGAAGATCACAGTCCCCACAATCAAACCATTTATTGGAATATGGGCAGACCCAAGGTTCAACTCTTATAGCACACCAACAAACCTTAACTATTTTCCCTTTCACCAACACTTGCGAAGAAGATGCAGTGTCACTCGAAGTAGCAATAGGGGGTTGCAGGACACAAGTGTCTACAACCCAAGGAAATGCAAATTGGATCCCAAAAAACACTTAGAAAGCTAGTTATTATTTACCAACTTAAGTCTAATTCACACAGTTATATCTTAGGTCTAGCACAATAATGAAACAAAAAATTAACAGGAATAAAATAACACAACATCAACCACAGAGGACAACAAGATATACGTGGTTCACCCTCTCCCTAGGGCTACGCCCATAGAACTCTGTTTCTTGATATTATATGAAAACATACAGTCCTATCTATGCAATTAGCTTACATCTCTCTCTCTCTCTCTCTTTATCTTCTTCTCTCCCCTCCCTACGCACCCAGTTGCAGGGTTGATCTTCGCACCTAAATAAAGATCTTAGAATACAAGAATATTCTCACAACACAATACTCTCCTCATGTGACAACAATAATCACTTAACATAAACAACAGAATCCACTTCGAACGAACCCTCCCAGGTCTTCTAGACCTTTATTTATACATTACATGGCAACCTTCTAGGTGTCAAAACCCTAGATCCCCAAACCCTAGATGTCTAAAACCCTAGATCAGCTTGACCCATGTTTTCAAGGCTTTGCCAGCCCGTCTTTCCTTCTTTCCTGCGAGGTGCTCTAAAGCATCCATTGGTGTATTTTTTATCTTGTTGAGTTTTCCATTATCCATCTTCCTTGTTGATCTATCCTCCTCAATATTCTCATTCAACGACTCATTTTCCCTTACTTCGCTCCTTCTTTTTCGCTTCTTTGACCACTTCAACCCATTCTCAATCAATGTGCCTTCTGAACAGTTCATACTTCACCTTTGTTCGTTAATATTCACTTTCTTCCATAACCAAGGGCCAACATAATGCCTCTAATACCTATTAAAACCCTACTACATATTGAAAAATTTGTGATGACCACTTGCGACAAAAGTACTCTTTTGTCGCAACATGCAAGAGAAAAAGTTCATTTTTTCTAAATCCACCCCGTATTCATCGCTATATCGACGCATGTAGTTTAACTAAATTATTATGGTCAATGTTTGTCACAAGAGCAACGAATGTAGTTTGTCTATCGCAAGAGAGACGACTTACCTAACCTTAAAAATGACCTAAAATAAATAGGTGGAAAATAAATATTTTAAGGTCAATATCATCGCAATTGTGACAATAGTGACCTAAAATTGGACTATAAATATTTGACGATTTAAAGATGTTGCAACAATCTTGCTATAACAATGATGGTCCCGAAAGGGTATTTTTGTGCGGAAAAATGTCGCATAATGTTGTTAGAGGTGGGGAAACAATTAAAGCGGGTGAAAAGGTGATGGTTTATGTTATTTCCCTTGTAACAAATGTTTCCTTAGATGTCCCGTAATAATTTTAATAGAAACAACTACAAAACATTGTAGGAAATATGGTCACATTGATGGCGGATTGAATGAATATCGTCCCATGGTAATTAGCTATATATTCATTATATTTTTTTATTCTGTCAATTTTATATAAAATTATACACACACACACACACACACACACACACACAGATATATTGTTTGAATGTCTGTTATAGTATACACTAATTTTGCTTGATTGTTTGTAATTATAAAGTTAGAGTTTCCCTCTAACTTTCTGTAGAATATTGCACCAAGTATTAGTAGAAATGATGTTGTACAAGCTGAGGAACATCATCATGACCAAGCAAATGAGGATCTCATGGAAGAAGATGATGAGACAAATCAAGTTAATGATCCCATGGAAGAAGATGATGGGACAAATCAAGTTAATGATCCCATGGAAGAAGATGATGGGACAAATCAAATGATCCAAGATTTTTTTTCGTAGCCGGATGAGGACGGGGAAAATGTTGGTATTTATGATGAACCTCTATTAGAAAAGGAAAATAAACAACTTTATGAAGGATCAAGAGAAAATCTTCTCTCCGCTACATTGTTTCTAGTGAACTTAAAGGTTATGAATGATTTTTCGAACACTTGTATGACACAGATACTAAGGTATGTAATATGTTTCATCTCATACTATACATAAATGATGATTTTTTTATATTTGTTTTTAGTGTTAATTAATGTTTAAAATAAGAATGAAATTTTTACGATTAATATTCTTACATTAACTAGTTTTTTGTTATGTTGTAGTTTGTTAGGTGATTTTTTGTTATCATCGTAAAATATTTTACCTCCCACATATCGAGGTTTGCATGGCATTATGAAATAAATTGGAATGGATTATCAAACTATAGATGCATGTCCTAATGACCATATTAAATATTATGGATCAGATGATTCAAAAACTAAATGTCTGCAATGTCTTATTAGTAGATATCGAGCCAATCAAGTAACAAAAAGAGTGCCTCGAAAGGTTCTTTGTCATATTCCCATAATTCCATGTTTGCAACGATTGTTCATGTGTGAAAGCATAGGACAATTTATGGATTACCATGCACGTAACAGAAGTGGAGATGGCATTCTTCAAATGCCTGCCAATGGTTCTGCATTTAGGGAAATTGAGGAAAAAGGGGTAGATTTCAAAGATGAACCTAATAATGTTAGGCTTTCATTGGCAGTTGACGGTGTTAATCCATTTGAAGAGCTTAGGTCTATTTAATCAGTGTGGCCTATTTTTGTTATCAAAAATAACAATCCTCCTTGGATGTCAATAAAGAGGGAGCACATAATGTTGACAATGATTGTTCCAGGTATTTGTTTACATTGATTTTTTGAATTTAACATTTTCATTTGTTTAAATTTTTTCATAATATCTTTTGTTTATATATTTAATTATATATATTACATGATATCATTCCTTTAGTAATTATGTGTAATTTAAAACAATTAGGTAAGTACTAGGTTAAAGATATGATTGTATATATCGAGCCTCTTATCGATGAGCTACTAAAGTTATGGGTTGGCATCACAATGTATGACATATGTAAACCAATTAGGGAGAAGAAATTTAAATTCCATGGAATACTTTTATGGACAATTCATGATGCCCCTGGACTAACACATTTTTGTGGTATGTAGCATTCTAATATTGCTCTTTAATACTATATAATATTTTAATGTTATCATGGTACATGTTTAATTTTTAAATAATCTCATCGTATAATTGACATTAATCCATTTGTTCCAGGTCTTCAAACAAAGGGTAAATTTGCATGTCCGATTTTTCTCCCTAAGATGAATTATCATCATTCAAAAAGTTTAGGAAATATGGTGTTTCATGAGTATAGGCACCTTCTTCCTAAGAACCATAAGTATCGTACTACTAAAAAACATCTTTTCAATGGGAAAGAAGAGACTGGTTTAAAACCATGAAGAATGACACATCACCTATGGAGGTTGGAATATAATACAAATCATCAAGGCACTCAATTTTATAATGTATCATAGATCATGTAATTTTTTGAATGTTTATTTTAATCATTGAATTGATTTTACCATATTTGATAATTATTTTTGTGATTTCTTTTATGCTTCATGAAGGCCACAATCATCATGAAGTTATTAATAATGGGCTTCCACGAGGAATGAAATATTATCCTGCTCAATTCATGAGTTTTCCCTACTACGAGGAGCTAAAAATAGCTCATTTGTTTGATAAAATTCATATCGGGAAGAATGTGACTGAAACGTTATGGTGAATCATAGATGGTAGGAGGGACAAAGAAAAAATTGTCAAAATTTGTACTGACATTCAGGAAGCCAATCATGCAATGTGAACTGTGATCTGATATTCAAATAGATCAGATGGAGTACTAGACTGAAATAACCTTCCATGGTTATTAACAGAGAAAGAAAGAAATGATTTAAAAGAGGTCACTCAAAGAATTAAATTTCCCATGGGTTTTTCTTCAAACATAAAAATTATCTTAATGAAGAAAGGTGAATTTGGTGGGGTAAAAACACATGATTGGCATACCTTAATTAAGGTAATAAATTTTGTATACATATTTATATATATTGGCCTTATAAATATTTTATTTTATTTATTTTTTATTGTCTACTTTGGTCGAAAAAAATAATGATTCATTTTGGTGTTACAGTATGTTCTACCGCTATATCTCCCAAATGACTTTGACAACAACGTCAAACAAGTTATATATGATCTTGGAAAATACATGAGGTAAGACGTAGTTGTGATTTATATGCCAAATGTTCTTTCAAATTATTGTTGTACTTAATGACATGTGTTTTACTTGTAATGTAATGCAATATATTACATTATGTTATGTTTAAACATGTTATTTTCTTGTGTCATGATCTCATGTAGATGGTTGTCATTGAAAGAAATCCATGAAGATGATATAAGGTATTGGAAGAGAGAAATTCCTCGTCTAATGTGTGAAATGAAAAAGTATATACCTCCTACATTTTTCAATGCACAAGAACACTACCTCATACACCATGTAACATCCCACTCTGGCGCACTGAGAGCACTTATTATTTGAGGACACTTGCTCGCAAGTGATCTGGACCCTTTTTATGTTAGACCTTTTATATTTGAGTATGATGTGATTGACAGATGACGTGATGTGTTACTATTGATGTAGACAGGTGCTATTGACTCAGTTTTATTGAGTGTGCAGGGTTTTGACCTTGAGGATGCAGAGGCATTGGCAGAACCCCCTTGGACTCCGGACTGAGTCAGGGAGTGTGCTTTTGGGTTGATATGTTTATTATGATGTTTCCTTTGATTTGATGTTTTGACGTCGACATCTCTGACATGATTATTGGTGATGCAGGCTGACGATAGCTTGCCTACTTGACTCACATATTGAGTAAAGGGGCCACACACGATTGCAGAGAGGTTGAGGGAGAGGGGTGGACAGCAGCCCTGCCACCGCCTGCTAGCACTCCCTCCGTGGCTCGAACTATAGGTTAACGATTACCTAGTTCGAGAGGACCCACGATGTCGTGAGGGCCAACTGCGACAGTCGCTCACGATGATTCTAAGGGGCATGCAATAAGGTGGGGGCCTTATTCCTTAGAGCCCTTAGTCTCCTACTAGTTCACCTGGCGGAGTATTGACTCTAGGGGTTATAGAGGTCTACCAATCAGTCAGTCGGTGAGTGTCACCCTTGGAGCACATGGTGCATTCTGAAGGGCACATCGCCAAAAGAAAGTCCAAAGGTGAGTGGCACCCTTGGCGCACGTGGTGCGACCTGAAGGGCACGTTGCGGTAAAGGTGGTTGATGAAGTCAGCCTAATTAGCCCTAAGTCTTTAGCACCTGAATAAAA
>ML779314.1:135463-171805 GCA_009831015.1 Picea engelmannii
CACCAAAAATGCTGTCGATTACCGGAAACTAGCATAGGTGGAGAGAAAATAGAAGTAGCATGATAAAACATAAAATAAAGTAGCATCTGTCCTACCCGGAGGAAACCAGGACAGATGTCTATAGTCCAAATGCACATAAAATAGTAACATAATAAAACTAGGAACCAAGAGCATAAAAACCTAGGTGCCTGGTGACCTGTCGTCCTCGCCAGTCTGCCACGTGGACCAAGTCAGGATGGAAAATGCTTGCGCGCAGAGGGGGCATTTCAGCTGAGCTGGTGCATTGGAGAATGCATCGAGGAGCATGCTCATGCAATGGCCCATGATGAGGGCCCTATGCTCCAGGTTAGACATGTGGCCACGAAGGTTGAACACTAGATCCAGGTGCTCTTCCCGGAGGAGAGAGCCATGCATGCTTCCACCCACGTCCACCGAGTCCACCGCCACTCCAGAACCAGCGTCGAATGCCCTCTACTCCACAACAACCTCTGCACCCATCATTCCTTCTTCCTTCACCTATATGTCATGGCTGTTGAAATTGTCGTCATCGGGCCAGGGGATTTCTTCCATAATGCAATCAGGGGTGTAGTCTTCCTGTGCCGGAATGGGTGTGCGTTCCTCCTGATGAGTCACCTCAGTGGCGCGGGTATTTTCTACAATCGACAGGTCCTCCATGAACGGGTATTTCACCACTATGCAGGGGGGAAACTCCTCCTCATTACCAGCTTCATGCTGGTCTTCCGGTGTATTTTTCTTGACATCACATCTATAGCCAGCTCCCGGTTCAGCTATGGTGGCGAGCAGCACCAATTTCTCTGCCCTGGCTTTCTTCCAAAGAATGGAGGTTGCTAGAGCCAAGGTGCATTCCAATTGCTCTTTTCGTCGTCGCTGTGCCTTGTGTGCATCCCAGGCCGTGCCATGGCGAGGTATACCTCTCTTTCAAGCCATGGTGAAAGAACAGAGCGAATGCAATGAAAGGAAGATGAGCCAGGACGAGAGCAATTTTAGGTGCAGGGAACGAGCAAGCCAGCTCTATCTCGTAGCATACAGAGAAAAATACAACAAAAATACAGAGAGCCTGGGCGCGATGAAAGCTGGATTGCACCAGAACATCCCCGCGAGAAGTAGAGCCGAGGCAGGTGCAGTCTTGCTTTGTCTGGGCTTATAAAAAATCAAATGACCAGAAGCCGAGGTCACCTTCCCACACTTAACCTCTCCCATCCCGAGTGTGTTGTGGCCATAAATGATCGCACGAGGGAGGATTCCTTCCGTCCTGTGGCTGCAACTATGGCCATCCCCCATCATTAATGCAAGCTTGTGGGTGGCGGCCATCGGCATTTAAGCCCAGGCTGAGTGCGCTTCTAGTTGTCACCATGTAGCTGCATGTCACCCCATCCGGGGTTTGTTTTATTTTTTACTTTGTATGTTATTTTTATTTGGGTTTTATTTTGATTATGTTTTGTTTAATTTTTGTTATATATGTTTTGTTTAATATATGTTGTTAATTATTTATTATATGTTTTAATATATGTTTTTAATATGTTTAATAATTTTGTTTTATTTTTTAATTGTTTTTTATTTAATCTGTAATTAATATTTTGATTAATAAAATTATAACCTAAGTACTAAATTAAAAAACTAACTTAATTATTAATTAATTAATTAATTATTAACTAGTCTAACATATTTTAATTAATCTAACTACACTAAATTTTATTACTAACATTATTAATCTATTATTTTTTTTTCCTAAGATTGTTTATTCATGGATGAGTGGCGGGCAAGATGTCGCCACTGGGAAAAATGGATAAGGGAGTGAGTGGCATAGAGGTGGATGAAGGATGCAAGAGGGTGATGAAGGATTGGGTGAAATGGATGGAGGGAGGATGGAATCAACCAAGCCAGATGTCTTCATCACGTGAGAAAAGTGAAATAAGAAACTGAAGAGTCAGGTTACCTATGACTATAATACCCTAACATATGCTCCACTTGGGGATGGCAGCTCTTTCAGGAGGCATCAAAAACCACTAAACTCTGAACATGCAGACCGATGCTTTATTCATTGGGCCATGGAGTCACTGCAACTATATTCTTCGAACTGGCTTAATTTTGACTGAACACTGAGATAGATACTATCAACTGCAAACTCTACTAGAAACCATTCAATATTGAAAAATATGGTGAAGTGACTGAGCTTATTCAAAACTGCTGCCTACCCTACATTACTGATAAAAAAAAATTCTTTAAATGATACAATAATGCTAGTGAAGTCAGTCAAGCAAATGCTCTAATAACTATGGTCTTTTAATGTTTTCAAGCAATATCAAAAATAGAACTTGCATAGGCATCATGAACTACTTTCCATCTCGATCTTCAAAACACAATGTTCTAGGACTGTGGACAATTCCAAAAACTTTGGGAATCAATGGATATTCTGAAAAATAATAACTCCTCTATATAGACAACTATAGGATCATGATAAACATGAACTATCTCTTGATATTCAAATTTATCAATTTCAGCTTTGTGATCTCATAATGCACATATACCATATGTATCATTTTTCACATGTTGATTTACCTATGGTTTTTCTAATGAATTTTGAGAAAAAACTGATGATGAATCAAAACATAGAAATGATTGTCTAACCATGTCTAGATCATAGCTTCTTTTCAACTCATGAATGGAGAATGAAAAATGATTTTGACAACACAGGTCATCCAACCGATCATCTATTGTATCCTGAAAAGACTGACAACATTGTTGCATTGATTCAAATGAAATTTCATGACTTTTTATGTGTTTATCCTTGAACATTTTTTCAAGAGACTCCTTCAAAATTTGAAATGAATTATAATCTAATGGTACATAATTACATTCCACTGATTCAAATCTTTTTTCGATATATGAACTTCCATCTGGACTTTGAAAATCAAGGGAAATTAATGACTGTGATTTTAGGTCTAAAACAGATCCCATGTCATCAATGACATCCTTTACTGACTCATCAGTAAATTTTTTGTCTCCACTATTTACAACTTGCCTAGAGTTTCTTTTCAGAAATTGAAAAGATGAGAAACATAAGGGTATAGTGTTTCCACTTACTCTGATATTTTCTGCACTTTTATCATTTATATTATAATTTCTATGCACAGATAAACTATCTTGTTGGGATTGCGAATGAGTTTCTTCCTCCCAACAGTATGCTGCTAATTTCTCTAGAAACTCCAGCTTGATATCATCCTCATCATATTGATAATTCTTGGGTAAATCATCCATGAATGAAATGTCATCAAACATGCACATGATATCAGCTAGTGGATCTTCAACAAGTTGAGTTGGAACTTCATCTTTGACTACGTTGTGAATTGAATACATGAAACAATAATCTTATGTTTTAGAATGCCAAGGATGAGATGCAAACTGTTTGAGATCAATGAGATTTTTATTTTATGAAACTAATGAAACATGTGATCTTTGAGCAGCAATTTCATCTTTGTTACTAATCTTCTGCATCATCTTATTGATAGTGTTTGCTAGAACATCTAGTTTCACTTCTGAAGATGTCATATGTTCCTTTTATATTCTATCTTTCTCTTATGCCCTTATCTTTGACCTTTTGTTAAGTATGTTATATTCCACATAAACTACAATCATTTTCATTTCTTCAAGGGTTGTAGTGTTCCTTTCTCTTAAATGGAATGCCATCTCAGGATCTAAGGCATCTAGGAAATGCAAGTGAGTTGATCCTAGGGGTGGTCTTATATCAGCAGGCATTGCATGATATACTTTATTGAACCTTGCTGAAAAATTATGTATTGTATCCCATGGTTGTATTTTCAAATGGTCATACTCTTCTAGGATGAGAAAGACATTTCTCATGATTACCCATCTATCTAGGAAAATTTTCACAAATTGACGAAAATTGCTAATGCTTGAACTTGGAAGATTCTTAAACCAAGTATTGGCTTTACCTTGCAATTATAGGGAGAACATTTTGATGTTGACATCATCATCTTCTACCTCAAACAGATCAAGAAAATCCTCAAGACTTTGGATGTTCTTTTCAGTAGTGATGTTCACATTTTCTCCATCAAACCTGGGTAGATTATTGCTATAATTGGTAGGGAGGTCATGGAGAATAGGTGTAAAATATAGGGGCTTATATCTATCTGGGATTTTTGTAGGTATAGGAGGTAAAGTAAGAGGCTTATAATTGTTTGAGAACTTGGCAAAAGTAGGAGATAAATCATGAGGCTCATGTCTTACTAGGCTTTCTACAGGTACGTCTAGGATGTGCACACGTGTATGAGTATGTACATGATATAAAATTTGGGGATTAGTCTATTGAGGTTCATCAATTTGCAGATGACCAATGTAAACTTTAGCAATATACTCTTTATCTGGATTAGAAAAAGATAGGACATATTTACAGATAAAACCAAAAATGTCTTGAATACAATTTGAGCTTGAATACCTTATCCTTCCAGATTTCTTGGTCATATTTTCAGTTCTTCCTCTAGTGGAGTCTTCAAATTGGAACTGATATAGAGTTGATTAGAGTCTCTAGGTGAAATATTTCATCCTTCTTATGTCGGTTCACTGTCCACCATCAGTGATCAGATCTAGAACTTGAAATTCACTACTGGATAAAGTTCCTCAGTACAGTCGCCATTATGTTAGCACCCTGTAATTTACCCAAGGTTGTGGGGGAATTCACAGAGGTAACATCAAAACTTATTAGAGTCAAGGATCTATCCTTCCAATACTCAGAGAGAGATCTCTTTGTCTAATATAACTTTGTTTGGATTTGGATATTAGGCTAGTTATGCAGCATATGATTTTATTTTGAGTTGGGTAGGTGCAGATAAGAGGAACCATGGGAAATGGAGTCACAATATAAGATTTGATCGAAAACAAATTCTACAGAAAGCCTTACAGGGAAAGGTAGGAAAATCACTGGATTTTCATAGGCTTGAGGTATGGCAGAGGGGAAAAATGTTAAGAAGTTGAATTAAATATAGAGAAGTAAAGAATTCAACATTTAACTTTCAATGGAAAACATTGACAATGATTTGAACTGGGAACAGGGTGTTTTACCACAAATCCTAATCTTAAATATCTTCAAAACAATAGAGAAAAGAAACACATATGAAAACGGAGAAAAACACAATTACAGTGAGAAAAACTTCACCTATGGATTTGACACAAGAATCATGTAACCACTGTGATTGTATTATTGGATTGATGAAATACAGAAAGCTTTGTGAGCTCTAATACAATATTAAATAATGGTATCTTCCCCCCTCTTGTACATTTGACTTGTTACAATATATACAAAAGACTCTCCCCAGGCTCAGGAGGTCGAATTCAACCACCTCGGACAAAAATAGAAATAAAATCCTTGAAAATCCTAAACTGTCCGCCATGAAAGACTGGTCGAACTGCTGAAAAAAGGGGTTGACTCAAACATTTATTTCTCCTCAACGATGAAACCTGTGTAAACAATGAAATATTTTATTGTATATGAGAATTTTATGGGCAAAAACCTCTTTCAGTGTTTCCAATTTCATCTCCAGTTCACCGAAACAACTCCCACAACATCAGGGTTGAAACAGGAAAAACGAAAAAACTGAAAAATGGGGCTCAAATATGGCTTCTATTCTCCCTTTTCATGGAACTTGTGTAAATTCACAGACAATTGTTTTTTATTCATCCCGTGATGAACAAAAAACTCTCTCTGTTTTTGAAAATTTGTTTCCATTTACCCGAAATCCATCTCGGAAGACAACTGATCAAACTGGCGAAAAAGAGTGGTTTTTATTTTTTGGGAGGGTAGTTTTGGAGTGGTGAGCAGTTTTCTTGGACTCCCCCTGAGGTGATAAGTGGTATTGGGAGGGGGAGAGGGTCTGATTTCACCAGGAGGTGAAAATTTTCCCTCCCAATACCACTTTCCCAGACCCCCCTGAGGTGATGTGACGTGAGGGAGGGGGGAGTTCGAAATGTACGGGGGAATGCATGTGTTAGACTTAGGATAGTTTTTTTAGTTTTTAATTTTATGATTTTTTATTATTATTTTTTGTATTAAGTTTGTTTTATTTACGTCTCATTTATTTTTTTTATTTTTTACTTTATATGTTATTTTTATTTGGGTTTTATTCTTATTATGTTTTGTTTAATTTTTGTTATATATGTTGTTAATTATTTATTATATGTTTTAATATATGTATTTAATATGTTTTATAATTTTGTTTTATTTTTTAATTGTTTTTTATTTAATCTTTAATTAATATTTTGATTAATAAAATGCTAACCTAAGTACTAACTTAAACAACTAACTTAATTATTAATTAATTGATTATTAACTAGTCTAACATATTTTAATTAATCTAACTACACTAAATTCTATTACTAACATTATTAATCTATTGTTTTTTTTTCCTAATCTTGTTTATTCATGGATGAGTGGTGGGAAAGATGTAGCCAATGGGACAAATGGATAAGGGAGTGAGTGGCACAGAGGTGGATGAAGGATGCAGTAGGGTGATGAAAGATTGGGCAAAATGGATGGAGGGAGGATGGAATCAATCGAGCCAGATGTCTTCATCATAGGAGGATCGCCAAATAAGAAACGAAAGAGTCAGGTTACATATGATTATAGTATCCTAACATATCCCTATAACCTTAACTTATATAACAAATAGGCCCCCTTTAACACATTCATTACCAACCCTTAACCACAAGAACTAATAGAACACTTGACCCTTAACTAGCCACTATAAAAAATAACTCCAAACATAATAACCACTAAAATATATAACCATAAACTTGTGACCCCATAACCCTTAACCCTATATAAAATATCACTCTAAATACTAATCCATATAACTCTTAACTCATAAAACCAAGGTAAATCCTAWTTYATATAGTCATAAACCATATAACTCTTATCCTCTATATTTTATCACCATTATCACCCCTAACCACTATAATACCTAGCCCTAACTCRTACCAATACCAACCCCTTATACCCTTAGAAAGTAACCCATAACCTCCATAATTCATTCAAACTTGTAATGTGTATAGTTGATCAACATTGACCCATATAATGTTTAATAATTATAACTCCCATCCCTTTATATATATATATATATATATATATATATATATAACATTTTATCCCTATAACCCTTATATTTCTTATAACCATAAATCCCTAATGTCTATAACCACTAAACTCTAACCATTTGAACCCTTATTATCCCTAAAACTTAACCCATACCCCCTAAAATCCATATCCCATATTTTTCCTATCACCCTTAACAACTAAAAAAAAGTAATCTCTAGCATCTAATATTTGACCTATATAACCCTTAATCCTTATTAAATATATTCCTTACGTCCTATAATTATTAAAACCTATAGTTATAACCCTGAAACCATTTAATCCCAATCCTTTATTAACTATAACCACTACCATAKCTATCACTYAACATGTATAACCCCTAGCATTTAACCATATAATCCCTAACCAATATAACCCATAATACYTAATCCTTAGTCACTAAAGCCCCTAATGACTAACTACTAACCCMTTTAACACATGTCACCCCTAATTCCTATGACCCCAAACCCCTATAACACCCATAACACATAACCCTTATAACATTGTATCCATAAAACTTAACATCTATAAATTCTAACCCTATGATCCATCAAAAAACTCTAACATCTAAACATTATAATTCCTCACCCGTAACACATATAATAGTCTACCCCTATAAATCAAACCCTTGTCCCTTGTAACCCTTTCGAAGCCTATAACCATTACATCCTATAATTACTGTAACATAAAACCCTTAGGCCTTACTAGTATAACCCATTAACCCCCTAACTCTTATGACCCCTTTAAACCCTAGTCTATCATTCCTAACCCATAAAATACTTACAAAAAATGAATATTATAACACTTAACCATTTCATACCTTTACCCCTATTTTATATATCATTTTACCCATATAACTTATTTAACATATAACCTCTATAATATATGTATCCCTTTCTCTAAATCCTTATAACACCTAACACATGTAAACCATAAGGCTCCTAGAAATTAACTGTTGTGAGGGAAATTTTCTTACAGACTAGAAAATAGGGTTATCCTTTTCATGCAGATATGACCAAGAGAAAATCTACTTTCTACCTTCATCCCCAGACTTAAATCTTATTTCTTTTTAGTAAATCATGGCTAGAGAAACCTACCTTGTTCCAGGCATTTGATGTCGATCCCTTGTCGCACTTTATCACTTGTTCACAGTTCTCCTTTCCAATGCTGACCTGCATACAAGATGAGCAACAACTACACATGCATATTAACTATAGACTAACAGGTTAGAGATTCAAACATGTACTTAACAAATTATGAATAACTCATGAATTGGGACGGAAAAATCATTTTCTTTATTACTTTGAATGAGTCAACTTATAAAAAGTTGAGACCAGCCAATGCTCCACGAACCTAATCCTGGGCTCCTCTTCAACTGTCCTCTAATGTCTTTGCTTTGTATCTATGCTAGCACAAGGAAAGCTAAAGGGTTAGGACAATGGGAATATGAAAAAGGGTAGAGTTTCTTTGTTATATTTTTTCCTCTTCCAAATGGGACCCCTAGCCCTTCTTTTATAGGTTAGAAGAAGCTAGGTATTTGGAGGAACCCTTGGCCATGCATGGTGAGGAGTTTCAGTTAACTCACCAAGAGCTGTGTGTTATGTCGACAACTTTCCTTTTTGCATGCTTTTGTTGGTCCACATGGGCTGTTTGAGGTCATCTAACATGTACACGTGTGCAATAATAGAGTAGGGCGTGCGGGCCTTCATATAAGAGGTTTTTTAAAGAGTTGTTCAGCAGTGCTTTAGCAAATAAGGGATCTAAGATGGCCTTATGCCAGGTAAGCATGTACAGTGAAATTTAGGGTTATAATAGATGCCCCCTAATGTGTGAGGTCAGAAGAGCATCTGATGGCTGAAATACATTACCAATCTTCACTAATGTGTCAAACGATTGAGCCCAAGGATTAGGAACTAAGAGGCGCCATCTTCAAAATAACAAATGTCTCACCGAGGCAGACATACCCATGCTCGGGATAAAATAGAATCATGGCTACCAATCAAATACACTGTAGATCCATGTCATATAATTATATAAAGAGTATCCGTGAACAATACACAGCGTAGCTACACCTCGAAATCAAAAAGATATACATATAGAGTATCCATGTTCTAGAAGCTGATACGACCTGATGGCTAGAGATGAGATCTTCAGAGCTCGAGAAACAAATTCAAAATATTCAAAAATCTAGGTAGGAGTGTAATATGAGTGTATGACTTCACTACCCAAAGGTCTTCGATGGCTCATCGGTCATGGACTAGATAATATTGATGATTAGACTGAAGGCTTCATTGATTTTGAACAAGGACTTGATTGGACATTCAGGATGGTCAAGTATGAGGGCAAGAGACAAATTGCAGAGGGGCTAACTCAGGCTTGGAGAAAAAATTCCCTTGGACAATAGCACAAAAAATGGTGAGAATCAAGCAACATGGCATTAATCATAAGTCTATGAAGTAGGAGGCAACGCAAACTCTTCATATGTTTGGAAGGATAACCAAATGGTGGAAGACACAACTCTATATAGCGAGAACATCTTCCTAAGGTCATACTACATCCCATATATTGATGAACAAATGGACAGATGTGCTTTATCCAAGGGAGACTCATTATGTTGCCAATAAAGAAAACACTTTTCCCTTCCTCTTTTTGGGGTATATTTGTTTTTTTTTTTTTTTTGTCTTTTTCAATAATTTTGGGAAAAAGAATAAAGAAATATTACGTTACAATGGAGGAATGAGTGATGCAAACATGAAAGTTCAAGGTACAAGGACAAGACTAATGTTCTAGTATACTGATACTCGGGAAAAAATCCTCCAGGGGCCAAGGGTGTTAAAACGTAGAAGCAAATTATTACAAGACTAACGTATAAGGTATGAAAACATGGTTAACAAAACACACAATGGTAACGTCCTTCGATGTAAGTTTAACGAGCCCAGAGAAGGTAAGCTCGATGGTTTTTCATATTTATAGAGTCTGAAAAAACATAAAAGGAGACTCTATTGGGGTACCTTTTTCGAAGATAGTCTAGCCGATTCAAAAAAGGGGTAAACTAGCTCCGACAAGATGTCTATTCAAAACCATTTTAACGAGTGTGACAAGGACAAGATCACTCGACCATTTTTTCATTTTTAAGGAGTCTAAAAAAAGCTTAACTATGGACTCCATCAAGAATGTTCTTTTGGACCAGTTTAACGAGTGTGAAAGAATAAGGTCACTCAACGATCTTTTCAATTTTAGGAAGTATAAAAAGAGCTTAACTATGGACTCCGTGGGGGTTCCTTCTTCGTAAGTATAGTCCCTCAGGCCCAAAAAAGGGATAAAATTATACCTGAGAGTTCTCTTTTATAGAGATGAAGTTCCATAGAGTATACCTTTGTTTGTACAA
Source organism: Picea engelmannii (assembly GCA_009831015.1). Lineage (NCBI taxonomy): Eukaryota > Viridiplantae > Streptophyta > Pinopsida > Pinales > Pinaceae > Picea > Picea engelmannii. The sequence continues at coordinate 146,017 of ML779314.1, forward strand.
TTGACCATCCAGACCGAAAAAGGGGTAAACTACCGCCAGACATATGTGACTTCAAATTTCAGTTTAACGAGCATGAAAGGACACAATATCGCTCGACAATCTTTTCATGTTTAGAGGGTCTGAAAAGGGCTTAAAAAGAAGACCCGCTATTTTTTAGGAGTCCTGAGGGTGAGGTCAAGAGTGAAAAAGAATCATACAAATGAGGCTCAAACTCGCATTCAGGAAAAACTACAAGGAATCCCGAGCCTCTAATTTTTTAGAGACAACATGAATACCATAATGCAACCAGGATCTACCTAGGGAATCCATGTTCCAGTAAGCTCTACCACCAAGTTGTGAAACTTCTAAACAAGATATGATGGTTCTGTGTCACAATCTGATGGGATCGATCCTATGGAAAAGGAAAAAGACAATGAGATACAAAAGTCAAGGTAGAAACCTAACCTATATGTTCAAGTAGATCGTCAAAAAGAAAAGAAATCCATGGACCATCAAAAATTACTCCAAACTAAAAAACAATTGTCCCAATACCCGATCAAATCCCACCTAAATAACTCCTGCATCACTCTAAATGATTTTTGGTATAAATAAAATGATAAGGGAGGCCAAAAAAGTAACAAAAAGAGGCCAAAAAGTCTATAAATAGAAGTTGCAGCTCATTATCACCATTGCTAATTTGGAAATTGACTCTGGAGAAAAAGACCCCCTTTGATTAATGTGGTGATTTCGAGAGATACACTGGAGGAAACAAACTTCTATCTGGAGCAAGTAAGTACAAACTCCCATATCTTGCATTTCATATATTTATTTATGTATTGGGTTTCATTTCTTAGGGGGGCATCAACCTTTAAAAGGTCGGCCCTAGGTCCACGTGGGCTGTCTCAGGACAGACCGCCTGTACATTCGGGCAAAGTAAACTCTGCCCGCATGTACATGTGAATGTTGCCAATACAGCATGTGTGGGCCTCCTTATTAAATGAAAAAGAATTCAAAAGCAAGTGTTAACCCTCCTAAACCTTTTTGTTTTGTAGGATGTATGTCCATTGGAGAGAAAGAGAGCACAAAGAGGTGAATGAGTTGGTCAGCGAAGACCCCAATGCCCTGGCTACATTGATGCAGTGTGGTTTACTCAAGTTTTTTCTATGTCCTTTCATGCAGGCACAACCTAGGCTACTGAATGCCTTGGTTGACTACTGGCATCTGGATACAGAGGGATTCATGTTAGAGGGGCAGTCGTTGGTGCCCATGGTCGAGGACATTTACTTTTTGACTGGCCTCTCTAGGAGAGGGGAACCAGTCAATTTCCAGACTCTTCTTGCGGGGCCGCATAACATAGAGGAATTGATAGGTCTATACTATGCAATTGATATGGACCATGTGATCACGTAGGTTCCTATAATAAAGATCACTAACCTATCTCTATAGGCGATAGTATTGCTTATTGGGCAAATTACTAGTTTTGCGGCTCTACATCAGGCCTCCTACGCATAGATGAACTGTGTTGTCCAGTGCTTAAATGGACAAGTTTTTTATTGGAGTACCACTTTGCTTGAGTGCATGAAGAGGCAATTGACAGATTGTCATTTGCGGACACATAGGAATTTCAGGTTCGGGACCATTCTGTGTTCGTTCTTTTTTGAGAGAGTTATGAGTTTTAGTCCTCAAGTAGTGGTACAAGGACACCAGGCCTCTCTTCCTATTGTGTGTAGATGGGAAGTACTACTACCACAACAGGGTGGTGAAAGGACCAATGAGTCCTTCAATGATGACTTTTTTTCATGGTTGTCACAACAGATCCCGGTTATAGAGGACTACCCCTATGTCGGCATTGATTTTTCGAGAGGCCCGAAGATACCAATACCTCCTAGTAAGGTGCAAGGGGATATGGGTAAGTCTTCACCTTTAAAGTTTTTTTGTTGTATATGTAATTTTTATGTTGTTTTGTTATATATATCATTTTTTTGTTATGCTAGAGTATTTGACGGATATCTGTTCATTGTGTGCAGATGTGGGACCAAGATGACTATGCGAGGAACATGCATCGTCCTTAGCCATGGACCGCCACCGGGTGACCAGAAGTAGTAGGAGATCTTCCATCCGGGAAGGTTGAGAGGGTACTGAGACGGGTTGAGTGTAACTTCACTGCGCTCACTCGCACAGTCCCAATGGAAGAGATTGAGGACCTGCCACTGTCTATGAGGCCTCATGTAGTGGGGGAACCACGGGCGTTGGTCTGGTTGTTTCAGCATTTAGCCAATACTGTGGGCCAGTATAACAGGGCCCATAGGCCCTAACTTTAGCTAGACATTTTGATGTGCCAAGATCACTACTTGTATATATATATTTTTAGGGCATAATCCCCTTGACTCGTTATCGGTCCTATTTTTTAGGCACTTGTGTCCATCCATGTACTCTGGTTACTTTATGATATTATATATGGTTTTTTGGTCTTTTGTGTCTTATGGATCATGTGTGCAAAAATGTATTTACATTCTTATGTTAATGTTCTTTCATATATGTGCAAGATGCCAATCTAAAATTTGATTAGCTAGAGTATATGTAACATGGTTTCATCTCCTAGGAACATGAAAGTATGTGATGTAATCAAATTTTTTTTCTAAGAGACGTACCCTAAGGAATCGTCGGTGTAAAGTTGAATCATGAACCTAGTACACTCAGTTTAACTGAGACACAACCAGTTGAGCGTCAAGATAGACCCAGAGATGAGAGATACCAAATGACAAAGCGTCACGAAGCAACTCAATAACTGAACTATACTCGACGACATTATTTGTGGTGTCACCTAAGAATATACCTCCGGAAGATAATAACTGGCCTTGGGGTGTAAAGATTACCCAAGCTGTAGAGGCAAGCCTCTGAGTGTGCCGACTAGCACCATATGCATACCCAACGAACACCTTGGAATCACTTGACATCTGCCATAGTGATGAAAGATAATATCAACGACACGTCCATAACATTAACAGAAACTAAAAATTAATAGTACAAATACTGTACATATGTTACAAAAAGTTACCCACAGTGACCTGCCTATGAGTAATACTTCTTGAGGTAGAGCCCATTTCTAGGCTCCGCCAAAGCATTCCCTTCAAAATCAACCAGATGATAAGCTCCCTTTTTAAAAACCTCTTTTATGATGAAAGGTCTGAACCACATGGGTTTGAATTTTCCTGCCGCTAGGGGGTCCTTATCTTGTTCATAGACTAGGACAAGGTCGCCTTCAGAAAAAATACGAGGAATAACGGAACTATCATATTGACACTTGACCTTATGTTTGTGAGCCTTGTTGGACAGGGCCACATCACAACACTGCTCATTGAACTGCTCAAGGTATACTAATTGTACTACCAACTTTAGAGACAAGATCTGACATTCGATGGGCAAGACTTCCTCCAGCCTGTAAATGAGTTGAAAAGGTGAGAATCCGGTTGCAGTCTTAACAGATGTTCGGTAGGCCCATAATGTCGTGTATAACATCAAATGCCAATTTGACTTGTCTGAGTTGATAGTTCATTGTAGAATGGTCTTAAGAGTTTTTTTAACAGCTTCCACCTACCCATTTGCTTGGGGGTTGTAGGGTGATGAATTTTCTTTCCATAACCCAAGATTTGATGTTAAATCAGTCATCATTTGGTTCTGAAAGTGACTACCATGGTCAGTGACAATCTCCCTCGGGATGCCAAACCTTGATATTATCTGATTAAATAAAAAGAGAGTTACTATCTCTCCATCATCTTTAAACATTAGCATAGCTTCGACCCACTTTGTGAAATATTCTATAGCTACGATGATATAGTGGTGCCCCTTGATGAAGTAGGGTTTCAAGTAGTATAATCAATCCCCCACTTGGTGAAGGGACCAACTGTGATGACAGGAAACATGGGAGTGGGATGCGCCCTCATCTTCTGAGAGAAGATTTGGTATGGATGACACTTCTTGATCGATTTGATACAATCTTTGATAAGTGTCGTCTAGAAGTAACCTGCTTGTAGAATATTTTGGGTTGTTTCCAACCTAGACAAATGACCGCCACAAGCTCCGGTATGGAAATTGTTAAGCACGATAATTGCTTCGTCATGAGTGAGACATCGGCATAGGATGCAGTCTACACCTCTCTGATACAATGTATCTTCGATTATGAGATAATTCTTAGACTAATGGCATATGCGTCGACGCTCATCACGAGAAGTAGTGGTGGGGCACTTCAAAGTCTAGAGATAGATAAGTATATCTTCATACCAAGGATCTGAAGATGTGATCATATCTCCCCAGATAGGCGATTCTTCAATCACAACGTCACCTGACTTAACCGAAAGTTCTAAAATGAGTTCTGCGAAGACCAGTGACTTTTTGGACTTTGATGAAACAAATTCTATGTCAAACTCTTGGAGGATGACTATCCATCTACTAATTTTTCTACCTATTACCCGTCGTGTCAACGTGTACTGGAATGTATTCACGACAGCAATGATGGTGGTCTTGCAAAACAGAACATAATGACGAAACCATTGACCAGCATGAACTACTGCTAATGTAAGTTTTTCGATGTGAGAATAATTAAGTTCCGGTCCTACAAGGCTTCAACTTAGGTAATAGATCATGTATTCTAAGAACAAGTCATCTTCCTGAACTAAAACCATGCCAATGGTTGACTCTGCTGTAGCCAGATATAATAAAAAATCTTTGTTATAGTTAGGTGGTCGGAGTAGAGGTGCAGTTTTGAGGGCATGTTTCAATGCTTCAAAAGAGTGTTGAGCCGCATCGTCCCAGTAAAAGGGAACGTCTTTCTTCAGTAAGCGCATAAATCCCTTGGTGATTTTAGCATAGTTGGCGATGAAGTGTTGTAAAAAATTTTCCTTGCCTTGTAGACTCTGAAGTTGAAGGATTGTGTGTGGGGGGGGCAGCTGAATTATTGCCTCAACCTTGACAAGATTGACCATGATCCCTGTTGTTGATACTATGAAACCTAACAATCATCCTGACGCTATGCAGAAGCTGCACTTGTTTGGATTCAAGCGAATCCGAAAGTAGCGACAATGTTCGAATATAAGTCGGAGGTGTGTGGGATGATCCGTTCTCTTTCAAGATCGTGATTCTAAATCATCTATATAAGCCTTGACTATATGCTTGAGGTCATGAAAAGAAAAATACATGGCCCGCTGAAAGGTGGCTCCATCATTTTTGAGACCAAAAGGCATTTTACAATATTTGAATGTACCCCACGGGCAGATGAATGTCATTTTGTGTTGGCCTTCAGGTTTGATTTGAATTTGGTTATATCCTGAAAAACCATCCATGAAAGAAAAGGCTTCGCAACCAACACATTCATCAATGATCTGGTCGATGAATGGTGTGGGAAAATTGTCTTTGGGACATGCCTTATTCAAATCATGGAAGTCGATACATACACAAATTGTGCCTTGTTTTTTATTGACCGGCACAGGGTTTGACACCCATTGGGTCAAATGGATAGGATATATAAACCAAGCTTTTAGAAATTTCTCAACCTCAAACTTAATGGATGCTGCTTTCTTAGAATTAACTGGATGAAGCTTCTACCGAATCAGCTTGGCATCAAGATACATTGTGATTTCATGTTCAACGATTCTTGGATCGATGCCTGGCTTTTCCTTGTAAGACCAAGAAAAAATGTCGTAGAATTCTTTGAAAAGATCTGTGTATATTTGAATCTCTTCAGGGGAGAAGTCCACTCTGACAAAGACATTCTGCATGATGCCAGGGTTTCATGAGATATTGATTGGTAACATTTCAGTGATGGTTGTCATATTACCCTAAGTATAAACCTCATGTGTAGCTAAGGGATTAATAGGACAAGATCGCTCTCCCGTCATGGTCACGGTGAATTCTCCCGCTTCAATTCGGCTTAACTCTGGGAGGAAGTATGATCTGTGATGAAGATCTTCCCAGGGTTTATCTGGACTAGTCATTGCTTCATCAGAGGGAAAGACTAAGTCCAATGAATCGGTGTGAGAGAGAGAACCCTGAGCCCACACAGGCTCTAGAAGTGGATCTAACTCTTGTGCAGGATCTGGATCAGTGTGGGCTGAAGTTTGCTAGACTAAAGAGTATGCTACCTCAGCTATGGATGAGGGCATGGACATGCTCAGGTGTCCTGTGCCATCCATCGTGGCCGATGGGGAAGGAAGTGTCCATGGATCGTTGAAGTAAGTCATGCGAAATGACGAAATTTGAAAAATCTCAACATTATGGTGATTGGATATAAACTTGATATCACATTGAGGGGGAAGGTTATCGAAGGTACCCATCAAATATGGGCACAAACCAACCCCTATGTTTATGACACTTGGTTGAGGATTATCAATCATCGGGACCATGGATGCCCCCAAAGCAGGGTCAGGTCTGGAGAAGGACAATTGATCGATGGTCACTATCTGGCCCTCATGTGGAAACAACAAGACCCAAAAAACTGTAGCAACCATAGCTTGCATGGCATAAGTCCAACTCCTTTCTAACAAGAGGTTATAGTCGAGGGGAGCATCGACTACCTCTACTTCGACACACACGGTCTTCCCTCCTAACTACACGGGGAAAGAAGGAATGATACCATGTGGTCGGAATGAACGATCATCGAAAGCGATGAGGAGAGTAGGTGACAGAGACAAAACAGGTCGGCCAACGACCTTCCAATATGCCAACGACATAACGCATGTTGAGGCACCCTCATCAACCACTACGCAGAAGATATTCCGAGTAAACATTTTCATGGGATAAGCCACTACTATTTGAAATGCTACGTGGTAAGGTAGAAGAGGTTTTAAGTCAGTTGTATCCAGCATGATTGTACCCGGATTACAAGTCTCGGTAGATCCTAAAGTGGTTAACAAGGATTTCCTCTGGGAAGGGAAACTTTGGAGGACCTCCAAAGCAGACATCGCACAAGGGGTTTGTGATAAATCCTCCACCACAGAGTAGTTTTGGGTGGCCCTTGCGTTTGGGTTATGAGAATATTTTTTAAATGCACCTTTGGGAATGCATGTCATTGTTTCAACCAACATCTTCTAAATCTATAGAGGAAGAGATGGGAGTTCAACTTCTTTACCCTTCTTAGAAGCACTTGGTTTACTATAGTCATGCGCTCTAGTCGATATAATAGAATCACCCCTCACCATATATACATTCATGGATGCGGGGTTGTTCGTAGGCGGAGAGGGGTCTTGGCTACCCCCTTCCATGCTTGCAGAGGCTTGGGTTAGATTTTTCCCATGTTGAAAGGGATTGGTCAACACAACTTGCTTTTGCTGCATCACAAATTTTTGGGCCTCTGCAAGTCGAGGACATAGATGGGTCAGGTGGTCTCTCGCACACAAGTTGCATGGATACCTCACCTTTTGTTATTTAGTGTTTTCCCCACCAGCATTATCAATAGGTTTTTTATCCCCCTTACCCTTCTTTCGTTGTTTTTTCTTTCCTTCCAGCTGTTGGGTGGCCTTTGGGTTAGTCAATTGCACTGTGTGTACTTCTGACGTTTGGGTAGGGGGAGTAGCCAAAGTAGTACTTTGGTTGGCCGTTGTGTGTTGTGTAGTTAACTTTTCCAACTACTTCGTCAATTTCTCAGTGGCCTTTGTTTGTGTTGAACCAACCATACCATCGGCATGTGGTCCAAATCTCTGTTTAGTTTTATTCAGTATTGAGCATGGCACATCTGGAAATATGTTGTATAATAAACCAGACTGAGAATATATGAGCTCAAATTGTTGAGATCTCATGATGGTGTCTTCTTCAGAGAATACTCCTGACGTTGCGACATCTTTGGAAAAATATGGGACCAAAGACGTAATGAACCACTCAAGAAGGAATTATGGTGGGACTGGCACCTTAATTAGACTCTTTCAGCATCTCCAATCTCAGATGTGATCAAAGATATGTTCCACTATCGTCTATTAGAAATTGGCCAGCAGCTATGTGCCAGTGTCATATCTCACAGGTAACTAGAAATGGTTTAGGAAAGCCATTACCATCTCGCTGAAAGAAGAGTATCTTGAGAGATTGAGCTCAATGCACCATTTCGCGGCACTCCCAATGAGAGTATGTTGAAATAATCGCAACTATATAGAGTCATATTTCAATGAGTTAGATGAGCACCAAAGATGGAAGGTAGTCACATGATCTCCTGGATCTTTGTTAGGCTTGGCTTTGAACCTTGGAATGTCTGAAGGAAACTTTGTTGGCATAGAAGGTCAATGTGGATCATGACAAATGGGGTCATTCAACAACCTTGCCAAATCAGGCAAGTGCAAAGTTGTCAGGAAGGGTAGTTTGGGTTGTTGGTGATAACGTGGGAAAAAGGGGCTTGGAGTTTGACTGGCACCAGGTTGCTAGGAAAATTTTGGTTGTCAGCCTGGATTTTGGTAGAAATCATGGGCCTCACCAGTGTATGGATTTTTGATATGTGGAGACATCATCATGTAATTTACCAAATAGGACATAGATGGTTGGGCATGCATTGCATTCGAAGAAATTTGAGAAGGGTTGCCCCATGTCGGTCCCATGGGGATAGGCATAGTAGCTTGTTCGAGATTCCATTGATTGAGGAAATAATTACCCCAGATTGGCATTCGAGACAAGGGAACATATCCCTGCCAAGAATTCCAAGGCCTTGTTGTGGAAGAAGTTCCTAGGTTTTCCCCCTGTGCAGGAATAGTACCCTGCAGAGGAGTAGATTGTCCAAAACTGGGATTGTCCCCAGTCGAAAAAGTGGTTGACGAGAAGGCATTGTTACCAAACGTTCCAGCCAAATAAAACAGTGTATAACCTACTGACATATTATGCGAAGGAGTTCCTTGACTCCCCACTCCAAATAAACTATGGTATGTAGGTTGCCCGACAGATTGTTGATGTGAGTCACCGAGTGAAGAGGATGAAGGAGGGATATGACCTCCTTCATAAGGGAAAACATTAAAAGGAGCAGGAGTGCCTCCCATGTGACCTTGTAGAGGAGCGCTAGAGCTCCTTTCCCCCAGACCTAAAGTATGTAAAGTGGAGTAATAAAGTACAGGACTTGTACCCGAACTAGGCATCCCATATGAGAATGGAGGGCCTGTCGCACTTGGTGTGAAAGGGGTTGTGGTCACCACCAGAGACAGGATCAGACCACTGTGTGATGTAGAAGGGGTCGATACCATGGTGGCTTAGACCGGTGATGGTGGGTTAGTAGGTGAAAACTCTCCTGTGGTGACGACCATAGAGGGAATTGAAGAATTCCCAGAAGAAGTAATAACATTTGTTTCCATTTTTGTGTGCAACACTGTCTGGCGCTTGTAAAATTGAATTGGTATGATGAAAGGTGACAAGAACTAAGTGGTTGGGGTTTCAACCAGGCTAAGAGTGTTTTATCCAAGGTCCAAAAGAATCGATTCCTCTGGGTGTTGGTCAGGCATAATTTCTTGTAAGTCGGTCGCTTCAAAAGACCCTTGTTGGTCTAGCTTTTTCCTTAATGGTGGTGGGGGTGGCTCCAGTGTAACCAACAACAGGCCAAGAAGCCTCCGTGACTGGTGGAACTCTTGATCCTCCACTATGTGAGAAGATCAAAGACACACTAGGGTATTCTAAACATTCAAAAGCTAAAAAAATCCCTAGAAGATAAGATAGGAAAACACTAAATTAATTGGAAGAACAGTTACAACAACCAACACTATAGCAACTTACCGGTGCAAGTGAAACTCAAACATGGAAGCACCCTCCAGGTATACTCTATAAATCATGGCTTGATGTCTTCCCTAGGTACCATGGTATACCCCCGCAGTCACCTGTGTATGTCCCTAAAAAAGATAGGCAACTAGGTTGCCAACGCGTGAACAGTCACCAGGCGGGTACAGTCGAAAGTCGGGTAGACCACAATGAGTAGAGTATTGAGACCAAAACCTATCAAGGGTATCGAAATAAAGTGGTATGGAAGACAACTGAGGACCTTGAATGGATTCAAGACCCATGAATCCCCATGGAAAATGCAATCAACGAAATCCCAAAACAAGCCCTCTATATGTGTTCTCCACTATGATTGGTCCAACTTTGGAGGGGTTATCTCCACTACCTTTCCGAACGCGACCTCATGTTTATCCCCTGTATTAGATGGGGGTCCCAGATAAATTTCATGATACTAGACTTAGACACTCCCTAATTCAAACTCCAATGTCTAATTTTAAATGGCCTTGAAGAGTTCCCTCTCCAACCTAATCCAAGGCCCTAATCTTGAACTAGTTTGTTAACCCTACAAACATAAAAGTCTAATAAATTTAATATTTATTGTTAATTTTATGGCTTTTTCTTATGTCAAAGGGTATGAAAGTGAAACTGATGATGTGTAAAAGGTGAAATCAAAAAATGAATAAAAAAGATGGAAACAAAAACTTTTTACTTAATGCAAAATTTCAACAACTTTTCAAATTATTTTTATTGTTTTTGTAAATTTTCTAAGACTTTGGACAACAAACTCAAAAGAAATTTCACTTGACTACAATCTACTTATGATCTAAGTAAAATGAAAAAAATTATGAAATAAACGACTTTTCCCTGGCTAATAATGCAAAAACACACTCTTCAACCAAACAAGAAAATGAAATGAGAGATTTTTTTTTATTTAAATTCTTGATAAAGCAAAAAGGAAAAATACCAACAAGAAAAAACCAAGAAAAACAATTCTGGCCTAATCGTAGATCGCAAAGAACCACTTCAAGAAATCACACACTAGCAATTTTAAAAAATGACTCTCACACTTGTCTAAAAACCCTAAAAAAATATTTTTTATGACAACTTTTAAATGAGAAAAAGAAATCTAAAGGTAAGATTATTCCTAAGATATTGATTACTAAGATAGAGATTCAAACACCTAGAGGTATAATTCTTATCAAGGGAAAGGATGACTTCCTTACCCTCAAAAAAAAGTATTCTTCAAAAGAACACTACTGTTAATCTAACAACAAGCATTTGAACGCGAGTTGTATAGAGATAGAGGGTGTGTACACGCGAGCTAATCTTGTACAGGCCATGTGTATCTCTAAACTCTGAGAAAAAATGAAAACAAACAACCCAAAACCAAGAAGAGACCACTGATATTGATAACTAGGATCCCTTGAAGCCTTGGACACTCTTTTTAACAGAAAAAACAAATAATTTAAGGAAAAATCATAAAGCAAAACAATCTAAGATAAGACTGCAAACAACCAAGACTCGGAAAGAATTCCATAAAACCCCTGAGAATGTCTAATTCTGACAGGGAAGAGGATGACTACCTCAAAAATTATCTGGTCTCTACACGCTACTACTACTTCTTCAGCTAGCATTCACACGCAGGCTGTAAGAGAGTAGGGCGCGGGTACACGCCTGCAAACCTTATGCAGGCCGCGTGTACCTCTATGGGTCCTGAAAAAACACATTCAAGCAAATCATAGAAAGATGGTATGGAAAACCATACTCTTTGCTAGCTCAGACTTTACAGAAACTAAAAAAAAAAAACAAGAAAAACCAGTCTTTTTCTAAAAACTATCCAAAAAATAAAATTCCAAGAACCCTAGAGATATCCCCAGTATGGTTGCTAATTTTGTTGTGAGGTAAATTTCCTTATGGACTAGCAAATAGGGTTATTCTTTGCATGCAAATATGACCAAGAGAAAATCTACTTTCTACCTTCGTCCCCACACTTAAATCATATTTATTTTCAGTAAAACATGGCTAGATCAACCTACCTTGTTCTCGGCGTTTGATGTCGATCCCTTATCGCACTTTATCACTTGTTCACAGTTCTCCTTTCCAACGTTGACCTACATACAATACAAGAAACAATTACACATGCATCTTACCTATAGACTAATAGGTTAGAGATTCAAACATGTACTTAACAAATTATGAATAACTCATGAATTGGGATGGGAAAAACATTTTCTTTATTACTTTGAATGAGTCAACTTACAAAAAGTTGAGACTGGTCACTGGTCCAGGAATCTGATCCTGGGATCCTCATCAACTGTCCTCCAATGTCTTTTCTTTGTATCTCTTCTGGCACAAGGAAGGCTTAAGGGTTGGGACAATGGGAATATGCAAATGGGCAGAGTTTCTTTGTTATATTTTTTCCTCCTCCAAATGGGACCATTAACCCTTCTTTTATAGGTTAGAAGAAGCTAGGTATTTGAACAAACCCTTGGTCATGCATGGCCGAGAGTTTCAGTTAACTCACCTAGAGTTGTGTGTTTCATCGACAACTTTCCTTTTTTCATGCTTTTGTTGGTCCACACGGGCTGTTTGAGGTTAGCTAGCCTGTACATGCATGCAATAATAGAGTAGGGCGTGTGGGCCTTTATAAAATAGGTTTTTTAAAGAGTTGTTCAATAGTTCTTTGGCAAAGAAGGGATCTAAGATGGCCCGATGCCAGGTAAGCATGTATGGTGCAATTTAGGGTTATAACATTAACACATACAACCACTAACCCCTATAACACTTAACCATATAACCCCTAACCCATGACATATATGATCCCTATAACCTCTAACCCTTAAACCCTATATCTTGTATTTCTAAGAATCTCTTACACATATAACCCCTAACACTATTAGCCCTTGTAAAACATGAAATCATTATCACCTCTAACCCTAATCCATATGAACAACATAAATATTAACTATTATAACTCCATACTAACATTTAACCATTAAAATTTAAAATCCCTAACCACTATAACTTATAATCCATATTACTTATAATCACTATCACCCCTAACAAATATAGCCCCTTAACTTCTATAATCAAATATCCATATAATTATTAACCCCTATAATTTCTAATCCCTAATCATATAAAGCCTATTCCCTATAACCCTTAAGGAATTTAACCCCAAAATCATTTTAACCATAACATATATAACCATTATACAATCAAATGTTATCATGTATAACCATTAAACCCTATAACCACTAAGTCATATAGATTATAAACCTAACCATAATAGTGGTAAACCCCTATAACTATTGGATTACTGAGAGGGGGGTGAATTAGTAATAGCGTAATTATAATCCTTTTTCTTCAAATGTTATATCAATGTAGAATTATTATCCAATAATGAGCAATAAGAAAGAAACAATCACACACATACACAGTACACAAGTGTTTTACGTGGAAACCCAAATCGGTAGAAAACTACAAAATGTTTTTTGTTATATGTCTTGAAGAATTACATTCATTGGAAGCACCAACTTCCTTTGTTTTCCATCTACAACTGGAAGGAGGCTTCAACCCCCTAGTTTCTTAGGCTACAACCTGAAGGAAGCTCCAACTCCCCAATTATCTAGCTACAACCAGAAGGAGGGTACAACCCCCAATGTTCTCTGGCTACAACCAGAAGGTGGATACAACCACCTATCCTTGCCCTATCCTACCACCCTGAAATAGAAGTAGAATCATGGAACCACTGTCACACTATCACTGTGATATATATCGTTGTAAATCTGTGCCAATAAATCTGAACCATGCATCAACCTGTACCTCAATCTGTAATCAACTTGTACCATAAACAAGTGCATCAACCATGCACCAATCTGTAATCAACTTGTACCGTAAACAAGTGTATACAACCATGTAATAAGTATGTATCAATCATGTTTCAACTACTCATTAACTATGACTAATCAATATGTACCAACATCATCAACTATACACCTCATGTATGTGCATCAACTCATCAACTACTTGTCTCAACCATGTACTCAACATGTACCACAACCAAAATACCTCATCAATTTCATCATCCAAATATTATTTGTAGCTTTATAATAGACTTGGTGTATATGATCACATTCCTGCAATCCTTCCTTGACTTTAAAAACAAGAGACTAGCACTTTCATCAAACTTTTCTTTAGTCTCACATGCCTAGTTTTGGATTAGTCAATGACCCTAACTTGAAGTAATCATAACTTTGAACTTGTAATGTATAAAGATATTAAATTGATATACAATGTTCCTCAGTGTGTTTTATGCAATTCCTCCAAGTGTCACTACTTGGAACCTCTCATAAAAGGAGTTATAGCAAAAATGACATACCTTCCTGAATTATGGTTTATTCTAGAGAGCGACCTTGTAGAGCGTGCCCTACATAAAAATTTTGATGAATTGATATGAAACTATTCCAAAACATACTACAGACTTTATCCTAACTATCACATTTTTTCTCACTGAATTTGGATCTGGTATGAAGAAGTTATGATGTTTTTACCCGAAACACCTGATTTTGACTAGTTTCAGGACTGGCCACAAACCATATTTTCCACGGAGTGTAACTCCCAAAATACAATGAACGACAAGATGATTTTTTTAACACACATACTTGGATATGTTTTATCACTTTCATAGAAATTTCACGGTCTGACTCATTATAGAAAAAAGGTTATAGCGGAAATGGTGAGATGACATGTAAATAGCATACCTTAGAAAGCACCATCAAAAGAATTTAGCCTTGCTTGCATTTCGGCCTTCTTTTCTTCACCTTCACTCAGAATTCCAGTTTATATATCCTAGTTTACCTCATACACATATATATATTCAATATTCTCAAGTGTTATTCAAATGAGAGAGCCTTGCCTCTTATTTATACTCTCTAAGTAGCTTCCTTAAAAACATCTTCTAGGTCACTTGGCCCACTTTCCTTATTTTAGGGTTGGGTCCACTTCTAATTTCTCCATTAAATTTATTAATGAAATAATTCATTTTGTATTCAATTTGAATTATAATACACTCATCACTCCACTTTATTATTTACCTTTTAAAATCTCTTAAACCACTTTGATTACTTTGACCTTTTGGGGCTTCTAGATGACATATGAGGGTCCTCCAACTTCATAAGGCCATAACTCTCAAACTGTGAGGAGTTATGTGACATTTTAGATACCACTAGAAATGAAATAACATGTATTATCCATATAGAATAGTATTATCTTAAAATATATCCTAACTCATACCATTACCCATCAAACAAACTTGGGTCCATTACCCAAACCTAGGGTCTCCAAATTCTCATGGCCATAACTCTCTAACCATGAGAAATTATGCGATGTTCCACATACCACCAGAAATGACATAACAAATACTATACATATAGGATATTTTCCCTGACAAATTCACTTTCCTTCATCTCATTATTCCACAATTAAGCATGGGTTCTCTTACTCCACAAAGCATCTTCTTGTGAGGGATTTCACCACAAGGGAAACACTTTGGAGTTCATCCATATTTACTTCTTATCAACCATGAAAAAAAATTAATGAGTCATATTTACATCAAACAATATTGGGTCCATTACCTAAACCTTTGTGCTACGATGCTTTCTTCAAGGGTTGAAATCAATGATAACCAACCTTAATCAACAATATCCCCCTTTGGCATTGATGGAAACACTCTAATGCAATACTAAAATCATATCACTCATGATCCTCCTAGAACTATGCCTTTGTCCTCTGCATTTGATAAATCTCTCCCCCTTTTTCCTCAATGGCAAAGGTATCCTTCCATCCAGGGTTTCCCCCCCTGACAGATTGTCCTCTTATGGTGCTTCCTCGTGTACATCTAAGACATATAAGATAAGCATTCAAAAAGCATTCATTTTTGGAGTAGAAATAACTCAAAGTATTTGGTGAAGATATTCAAAGGCTTCCCGTGGAAGTGGTTTTGTAAAGATGTCTTCCACTTGTTCTTTTGTGCCCACATACTCAACTCTGATGTTCTTTTCTACAACCTATTCCTGTAGAAAGTGATACTTGATTGGAATGTGCTTCGTCTTGGATTGCATCACTGGGTTTTTTGAGATATTGATGGCACTTGTATTATCAAAATATATTGGAATGGGCTCATCATACTCAATCTGTATATTTGTCAAATTTTGTTTCATCCAAGGAACCTGTGTACAACATGTTGTTGCTGCAATATACTCTACCTCGACTGTATATAGAGATACTGATGATTGTTTATTGTTTAGCCATGATACCAAACACTCACCTAAGTACAACGTTGCTCCACTGGTGTTTCGTTGGTCATCAATACAACTGGCCCAATATGCATCTATGTAAGCAATAAGTGATAGATCTTTTCCTTTTGGATACCATAATCTAAACTCTTTTGTTCCTTTGAGATATCTGAAGATCCTCTTTACTACTAATACATGTGATTCCTTTGGTTCTGCTTGAAATTGTGCCACCTATCCAACTGCCTGCATTACATCTGGTATCGATGTTGTCACATATAGTAGGCTACCAATCATTGACCTATATTTCCTCTGATCTGTAGACTTTGAATCATCATCTTTTCTCAACTTACAACTAGTTTGCATGGGAGTGATAACTGGTTTGCAATCTTCCATTCCGAACCTATTTAACATTTCTCTGATATACTTGGTTTAAGAAATAAAAATTCCTTGGTTTCTTTGACGTATCTGACATCCCAGAAAGAAGGATAGTTCTCCAAGTAACTACATTTCAAATTCATTCTGCATGTCTTTTGCAAACTTTTGGCTTAACTTGTCATCATCACTACCAAAAATAATATCATCAACATAAAATTCAATTAATAAAATATTACCTTGACTTACCTTGATGTAGAGGTTGTTGTTTGCACTTCCTTTTCTGAACCCTGCCTACTGCAAATACTTATCCAGTCTGGAGTACCATGCTCTAGGAGCTTGTTTTAGACCATACAATGTCTTCTTTAATTTACACACATAGTCTGTGTTCTCTGACAACTGAAATCCTTCTGGTTGTTCAATGTATACTTTTTCTTCAAGTTCCCCATTTAGAAAATATGATTTTACATCCATCTGATATACTTTAACATTTTTAGAGCATGCATAAGCTAAAAGCAAACAGTTTTCTTCCATTCTGGCAACTAGGGCAAATGTCTCTTCAAATTCGATTCCTTCAATTTGTGCATATCCTTTACATACCAATCTATCTTTGTTCCTTGTAACATGTCCATATTCATTCAATTTATTCTTGAAAACCTATTTTGTGCCGATCACATTCTTATTCTTTGGTCTTGGAACCAATTCTCAAGTGTCATTTTTTTCTATTTGATCCAATTATTCATCCATGGCCTTATTCAAAAATTCATCCTTGCGGGCTTCTTCAAAATAGTTTGGCTCAATTCTAGATAAGAGTGCTAGGTGTGTTTGTTCTGGTGAACAGATTTTTCTTCTAGTCTCAACTCTTGCATATTTGTTTCCAATAATCTGATCTGAAGGATGATTCTTCTGTACTCGTTTGCTAGGTGTCTTTGGAGATACTTTTTGAACTTTCTCTTCTACTTCTGTCATATTCTCTTCATCTTCATCTTCCTCTTCTTCTTCTTTTTCATCTTCTTCTTAAAAAAATTGTTACATTGATGCTTTCCACAACTTTGTTTAATATTAGATTGTAACACTTGTATTCTTTCCTCGTACTTGAGTAACCAACAAGTATTCCTTTATCCACACGAGAGTCAAACTTTCTCATTCTGCCATCTTCTCTTTTGATGTAGCATTTTCTTCCAAGAACTCTGAAGTGCTTCACATTTGATGGTCTTCCTTTCCATAACTCGTAGGGATTTTTATCAGTGTTGTTTCTGAGCATTACTCTATTTTGAATGTGAAATGTTATATGCACTGCCTATGTCCAAAAAATATCTATCAAATTTGAATCCATTATCATTGTTTGAGCCATTTCTTGTACTATCATATTCTTTCTTTCAACAAATCCATTCTGTTGAGGTGTCCTAGCGATGGAGAATTTCCTTTTTATTCCATGATTTCTGCAGTAGTCCATGTTGGAAGATTGGTTGTTGTCATTGATGTCAACCATAGTCATGTGTTTTGGACCACAAGATTGATAAAGGTATTTATAAATGAAGGAAAATGAACATGCATATACAACACCCATGAATGTATAGTATACATCATGTTGTTTCTGGTGGTATGTGTCACATCATGTGGATTCTCATGGTTGAGGAGAAATGAATTTTTGAAGATGACAAAGTGAATTGAAGAAGGAAGTACATGTAGGCCCTGAAGATAATTAAAGAAAATAATTACAAAATAAGAAAGTTTCAGGTCAGCCCTAATGTTAAAATGAAGTGACATAAATGGTATAAATAAAAATCATTAGACATTCATTTTGATACAAGTCAAATTTCAGAGGAAATAATAAGTAAAGAAGGCTGGATTTCAAGGGAGGATGAAGTCTTTTGGTGATGTGTTCTAAGGTATCTTATTTTCAGGTCATCTTATCATTTTTTCTATAACTTTTTTATAGAATGGTTCAGATGATGAAATCGCTATGGTATTGAAAATACATATCAAGGTACCTTTGGTAAGAAATTTATCTCTTGATTCACTATAATTATGGAGATACACTCTGTGGAAGATAGGGTTTGTGACTAGTCTTCAAGCTAGTCAATAAATAGGTGTTCCAGGTAAAAAAGTCATAACTTCTTCATCAAGAATCCAAATGACGTGGAAAAAATTTCATGAGAAAGAGTACGAACTTTAATTCATTTTGTGTGAGTTTTAGAATCAGATGTTAAATATTGAGCATGGGGCATTCTGTACAAGTTCTGTCTCCGGAATAGACCAGAATTGAATAAAGTCTACCATTATTTCTACAACTTATTTTTGGGGAGGATTCAAGGAGTAAAACTTGGAGGAGTTTCAAAGAATGCATTGAGTAATATTATCTATAGGATAAGAGTACTCCAAGAATTGATGAATTGCATAAATTGAAGAAGTCTCAGGAAGCATTATTAGGTTCTATGTGATGATTGATTGATGGTAATGATTTAATGTAAAGTTTTATTATCTCTCATATATTCTTGGGTGGAAGGAAGGGGAAAGGATGGAGAGTTAAACTCTCTCTTGATATGGGGGGATTGTATATTCCTCTTGGAGGTTTATCCCTCCCTTTAAATTTGGAATATGTAGCTACCTTTGGAAGTCATTACTTCCCTTGAACAATAACTATTGATTATTTATCATATATTGGGCATGGTGTATTGTGGTCTATTGGTGTAACTCTTATACTATTGTTCATTTCTCATTGGATACCGTTGAATGGTTTAAGTATAAGTTGATAAAGATTTTAAATTGTACTTGATACTGATTCACCCCCCTCTCAGTATCAACAATTGGTATCTGAGTGGGTTACCTTCAGTACAGTTTAACCACTGGAAGGAAGATCCTAAGAAGAAATGGAAGAAAAAATTTCAAACGAGATTCGACCATTTGATGGAAGCAATTTTAATAACTGGAGTAATAGAATGGAAAATTACTTGAAATCTCTTGGGGTAGATGTTTGGTTCTCAGTCGTGTCAGGATACAATGCTTTGAAGAAACCAAAGACTGCATCTCAGAAGGAAGCAAAAAGGAACAACAAATTGGCAATAGATACCATCCTCGATGGATTGACAGATTCAGTGAAATCCAAAGTGGGATGATGTGAATCATCAAAAGATATTTGGGACAAGCTACAAGAGATTTATGTAAGGGAAGATGTAGAAGAAGAAGAAGAAGAAGAAGTTGAAGCAAATTACAACATCTCAGATTTCAAAGAAGAAAATAGAGGTCAGTTCTTTTGCTTTAATTGTAAAGGAGTAGGTCATGTTGAATTTGAATGTCCTCATCCAAGGATTGAAAGAAATGACACTGAAGAAGAAAATTCTAATGAAGAATAAGAAAATCATGAAGAAAAAATTATTCAACAAGAAGATGAGAATCTTAAAAAATTGAAGCATGTTGAGATTGAAAATAGCAAGCTCAAAGACATGCAAAGAAAACTAAGAAGTGAAATGGGTAGTTGTGAAAACACAATTGTAATCTTGAAATAACAATTAGATGACTTTGGAAAACTAAGAGAAGAAACCATTTCCTTGAAAACTCTACTCGAAGAAGAAAGAAGAATAGGAGAAGTAAGGAATGTCCAAATGATGAAGAAAGAAGAAGATTTTGAGAAACTTGAACAATAAGTTGTCTCATTGATGAAGAGCTTAAGAAAATATCGAGTTCCAAAAGACTTAACACATCTTGGATGCATGGGTGAAACTTCATACAAAGAAGATGCAAATACCAATAAGAAGGTTGAAGAAAGAGCTACACAGACAATTCATGAGAAGTGGACTAGGATACTAGAAAGAAGGAATGATTACAAAAGAGATGAATATCCAAGAAGACCTCCTACCTTCATGAATGAAAGAAGATTCAATCATTATGAAGGAAACTACAGAAGAATAGATCGTGAACCTGGATGGACTACATCACAACGAAGCCCACTTACTCCAAGGTATCAAAATTTCTTTCTTGGTCATTGTTATAATTGCAAAATTTTTGGACATAAGGAAATTAATTGCAGAATTAATGAAAGGAACACATACACAAGAAACATGAATGGTGTAAATAGAAGATATGGAAATAATCATGGATTTGTCAACAGAAGTTATAATTAATTTTCCCCATTGATGGACAAAAATATTGCATGCTACAAATGTAATTATCTTGGTCACAAAGCACGAGATTGCAGATAGATGAATGAAGATGTCCCTATGCCAACCACAATATGGAGAAGGAAAGAGATTCCAAATAATGAATATTGTCGAATAGAATTGACTGTTGAAGAGTGTAAAGAATAATATGAATGGTACATAGACAATGGATGTTCTTCACACATGACCGACGATCAAGAAAAATTCATCAGCTTGAAGAGAAAGGGTGGAAAAGTTTCATTTGGAGATGACTCATCTGCCAAAATACTTGGAAAAGGTGTAGTAGAGCTTGGAAGAAAAAATGTAAAAAAAAAGAATGTTCTATTGGTTGAAGACTTGAATCATAATCTACTCAGTGTTAGTAAAATGTGTGATCAAGGATACACTCTTACGTTTGATTCCCGAAAATGTAAAACCAGAGAAAATAGCTCAAGAAGATTGGTTGCAACTGCCAAAAGAAGTACGAACAAGATATACATCCTAGACATGAAGAACAGAAAGAAGATGGAAGCCACACAAAAGGATGCTAAGGAATAAAATGTCCCAAAGACCAAAAATAAGGATGAAGTATTATTGAGTGCCACATGTTCAGGGGGAGCAGCCCCAAAGAAGAGAGTTACATTTTTCCATTAAACTCAAGGGTAGCAGACCTAACCTTTGTCATTGATGTAAAAGGAGGAGAGAAATTGGGATCATGATGATAGGGGGGGCATGAGTGTTGCCATTAATGACAAAGGGTGAGATTTTTGGAAGATTGGTTGTTGTCAATGATGTCAACCCTATTCATGGGTTTTGGACCGCAAGATTGATAAAGACATTTGGACATGAAGGAAAATGCACATGCATATAAAAAAACCCATGAATGGATAGTATACATCATGTTGTTTCTGGTGGTATGTGGCATATCACGTGGATTCTCATGGTTGAGGAGAAAGGAATTTTTTAATATGACAAATTGAGTTGAAGAAGGAAGTACATGTAGGCCCTGAAGATAATTAGAGAAAAGTATTACAAAATAAGAAAGTTTTAGGTCAGACCTAATGTTAAAATGAAGTGACATAAATGTTCTAAATAAACATCAGTAGAAATTTGTTTTGATACACGTCGAATTTTAGAGGAAATAAGAAGTAAAGAAGGTCGGATTTTAAGGGAGGATGAATTCTTTTGGTGATGTGTTCGAAGGTATGTTCTTTTCAGGTCATCTTACCATTTTTTCTATAACATTTTTTATAGAATGATTCAGATGGTGAAATTTCTATGGTATCGAGAAGACATATCAAGGTACCTTTGGTAAAATGTTAATCTCTTTATTCACTATAATTATGGAGGTACACTCTATGGAAGATAGTGTTTGTGACCAGTCCTGAAGCTAGTCAATAAATAGGTGTTCCGGGTAAAACAATCATAACTTATTCATCAAGAATCCAAATCATGTGGGAAAAATTTCATTGGAAATATTACAGACTATAGTTTCTTGTGTACAAGTTTCAGAATTGGATGTTAAATATTGAGCGTGGGGAATTATGTACAAGTTTGGTCTACTGAATAGACCAGAATTGAATAAAGACTACCATTCTTTCTATAACTTCTTTTTGGGGAGGATTCAAGGAGTGAAACTTGGAGGAGTTTCAGAGAATACATTGAGTAATATGATCTATAGGATCATAGTACTGCAAGAATTGATGAATTGCAGAAATTGAAGAAGTCTCAGGAAGCATTATCAGGTTTTATGTGATGACTGGTTGATGGTGATGATTTAATGTAAAGTTTTATTATCTCTCATATATTCTTGGGTGGAAGGAAGGGGAAAGGATGGAGAGCTCAACTCTCTCTTGATATTGGAGGATTGTATCTTCCTCATGGAAGTTTATCCCTCCCTTTACATTTGGAAGCTGTAGCTACTTTTGGAATTCATTACTTCCATTGAACAATAACTATTGTTTATTTATCATATATTGTGCATGGAGTATTGTGGTCTATTGTTGTAACTCTTACACTATTGTTCATTGCTCATTGGATATAGTTGAATGGTTTAAGTATAATTTGAAAAATGTTTTAAATTGTACTTCATACTGATTCACCCCCCTCTCAGTATCAACAATAGGTATCAGAATGGGTTACCTTCAGTACAGTTTAACCACTGGAAGGAAGATCCTCAGAAAAAATGGAAGACAAAATTCGAAATGGGATACCAACATTTGATGGAAGCAATTTTAAATACTAGAGTAATAGAATGGAAAATTATGTGAAAGCTCTTGGGAAGATGTTTGGTTCTCAGTTTCTTCAGGATGCAATGCTTTGAAGAAACCAAAGACTGCATCTCAAAAGGAAGCAAAAAGGAACAACAAATTGGCAATAGATACCATTCTCGATGGATTGACAGATTCAGTGAAATCCAAGGTGGGATCATGTGCATCATCAAAAGAGATTTGGGACAAGCTACAACACCTTTATGTAAGGGAAGACGTATAATAAGAAGAAGAAGAAGAAGAAGAAGAAGTTGAAGAATATTACAACATCTCAGATTTCAAAAAAGAAAATATAGGTCAATTCTTTTGCTTAATTGTGAAGGAGTAGGTCATGTTCAATTTGAATGTCCTCATCCAAGGATTGAAAGAAATGACATTGAAGAAGAAAATTCCAATGAAGAAGAAGAAAATCATGAAGAAAAAATTATTCAACAAGAAGATGAGAATCTTAAAAAATTGAAGCATGTTGAGATTGAAAATAGAAAGCTCAAACACACACAAAGAAAACTAAGATGTGAATTGGGTAGTTGTGAAAACGCAGTTGTAATCTTGAAAAAACAATTAGAAGACTTTGAGAAACTAAGAGAAGAGACCATTTCCTTGAAAACTCTACTCGAAGAAGAAATAAGAATAGCAAAAGTAAGGAATGTCCAAATGATGAAGAAAGAAGAAGATTTTGAGAAACTTGAACAATAAGTTGTCTCATTAAGGAAGAGCTTAAGAAAATCTCAAGTTCCAAAAGACTTAACACATATTGGATGCATGGGTGAAACTTCATACAAAGAAGATGCAAATACCAACAAGAAGGTTGAAGAAAGAACTACACAGACAATTGACGAGAAGTGGACCAGGATACCAGAAAGAAGGAATGATTACAAAAGCGATGAATATCCAAGAAGACCTCCTACCTTCATGAATCAAAGAATCTTCAATCAATATGAAGGAAACTACAGAAGAATAGATCATGAACCCATATGGACTACATCACAAAGAAGCCCAATTACTCCATGGTATAATTTTTTTTTTCTTGGTCATTGTTATACTTGCAAAATTCTTGGACATAAGGAAATTAATTGCAGAATCAATGAAAGGAACACATACACAAGAAACATGAATGGTGTAAATAGAAGATATGGAAATAATCATGGATTTCTCAACATAAGTTATAATTAATTTTCCCCATTGATGGACAAAAATATTGCATGCTACAAATGTAATTATCTTGGTCACAAAGCACGATATTGCAGATATATGAATGAAGATGTCCCTATGCCAACCAAAGTATGGAGAAGGAAAGAGATTCCAAATAATGAAGATTGTCGAATAGCATTGATTGCTGAAGAATGTAAAGAAGAATATGAATGGCACATAGACAATGGATGTTTTTCACACATGACCGGGGATCAAGACAAATTCATTAGCTTGAAGAGAAAGTGTGGCAATGTTACATTTGGAGATGACTCATCTGCCAAAATAATTGGAGAAGGTGTAGTAGAGCTTCAAAGAAAAAATGTAAAAGAAAAGAATGTTCTATTGGTTGAAGACTTGAATGATAATCTACTCATTGTTAGTAAAATGTGTGATCAAAGATACACTCTTACATTTGATTCCCGAAATTGTAAAATCAGAGAAAATAACTCAAGAAGATTGGCTGCAACTGCAAAAAGAAGATGAAACAAGATATACATCCTATACATGAAGAAGAAAGAGAAGACATAAGCCACACAAAAGGATTCTAAGGAAGAAAAAGTCCCAAAGACCAAAAATAAGGATGAAGTATTATTGAGTGCCACATGTTCAGGGGGAGCATCCCCAAAGAAGAGAGTTACATTTTTCCATTAGACTCAGGGGAAGCAGCCCTAACCTTTGTCATTGATGTCAAAGGGGGAGAGAAATTGGGATCATGATGATAGGGGGAGCATGACTGTTTCCATCAATGACAAAGGGGGAGATTGTTGGAAGATTGGTTGTTGTCAATGATGTCAACGCTAGTCATGGTTTTTTGACCACAAGATTGATAAAGGTATTTGGACATGAAGGACAATGCACATGCATATACAAAACCCATGAATGGGTAGTATACATCATGTTGTTTCTGGTGGTAAGTGGAATATCATGTGGATCCTCATGGTTGAGGAGAAATGGATTTTTGAAGATGAAAAAGTGAATTGAATAAGGAAGTACATGTAAGACCTGAAGATAATTAAAGAAAAGAATTACAAAATAAGAAATTTTCAAGTCAGCTCTAATGTTAAAATGAAGTGACATAAATGGTACAAATAAACATCATTACACACTCATTTTGATACAAGTCAAATTTTAGAGGAAATAAGAAGTAAAGAAGGCCGGATTTCAAGGGAGGATGAATTCTTTTGGTGATGTGTTCTAAGGTATGTTATTTTCAGGTCATCTTACCATTTTTTCTATAAATTTTTTTATAGAATGATTCATATTGTGAAATAGCTATGGTATTGAGAAGACATATCAAGGTACCGTTGGTAAAATTTTCAGCTCTTGATTCGCTATAATTATGGAGATACACTCTATGGAAAATAGGGTTTGTGACCAGTCATGAAGCTAGTCAATAAACAGGTGTTTCGAGTAAAATAGTCATAAATTCTTCATAGAGAATCCAAATGATGTGGGAAAAATTTCATTGGAAATAGTATGGACTGTAGTTTCTTGTGTGCAAGTTTCAGAATCGGATGTTAAATATTGAGCGTGGGGAACTATGTACAAGTTTGGTCCTCTGAATAGACCAGAATTGAATAAAGTCTACCATTCTTTCTATAACTTGTTTTTGGGGAGGATTCAAGGAGTGAAACTTGGAGGAGTTTTAGAGAATACATTGAATAATATTATCTATAGGATCAGAGTACTCCAAGAATTGATGAATGGCATAAATTGAAGAAGTCTCAGGAAGCATTATCAGGTTCTATGTGATGACTGGTTGATGGTGATGATTTAATGTAAATTTTTATTATCTCTCATATATTCTTGGGTG
>ML779314.1:171855-187547 GCA_009831015.1 Picea engelmannii
ATGATTTAATGTAAATTTTTATTATCTCTCATATATTCTTGGGTGGAAGGAAGGGGAAAGGATGGAGAGTTCAAATATCTCTTGATATTGGAGGATTGTATCTTCCTCTTGGAGTTTTATCCCTCCCTTTACATTTGGAAGCTGTACCTACCTTTGCAATTCATTACTTCCCTTGAACAATAACTATTGATTATTTCTCATATATTGTGCATGGTGTATTATGGTCTATTTGTGTAACTCTTATACTATTGTTCATTTCTCATTGGATACACTTGAATGGTTTAAGTATAAGTTGAAAAAGGTTTTAAATTTTACTTGATACTGATTCACCCCCCTCTTAGTATCAACAATTGGTATCTGAGCAGGTTACCTTCAGTACCGTTTAACCACTCGAAGGAAGATCCTAAGAACAAATAGAAGACAAAATTCCAAATGGGATTCCACCATTTGATGGAAGAAATTTTAAATACTGGAGTAATAGAATGGAAAATTACTTGAAATCTCTTAGGGTAGATGTTTGGTTCTCAGTTGCTTCACGATACAATGCTTTGAAGAAACCAAAGACTGCAGCTCAGAAGAAAACAAAAAGGAACAACAAATTGGCAATAGATACCATCCTTGATCGATTGACAGATTCAGTGAAATCCAAGTTGGGATCATGTGCATCATCAAAATAGATTTGGGACAATCTACAAGACCTTTATGTAAGGGAAGACATAGAAGAAGAAGAAGAAGAAGTTGAAGCAAATTACAACATCTCAGATTTCAAAGAGGAAAATAGAGGTCATTTCTTTTTCTTTAATTGTGAAGGAGTAGGTCAAGTTGAATTTGAATGTCCTCATCCAAGGATTGAAAGAAATGACACCGAAAGAGAAAATTCCAATGAAGAAGAAGAAAATCATGAAGAAAAAATTATTCAACAAGAAGATGAGAATCTTAAAAAATTGAAGCATGTTGAGATTGAAAATAGCAAGCTCAAAGACATGCAAAGAAAACTATGAAGTGAATTGGGTAGTTGTGAAAACACAGTTGTAATATTGAAATAACAATTAGAATACTTTGAGAAACTAAGAGAAGAAACCATTTCCTTGAAAACTCTACTCGAAGAAGAAATAAGAATAGGAGAAGTAAGGAATGTCCAAATGATGAAGAAAGAAGAAGATTTTGAGAAACTTGAACAATAAGTTGTCTCATTGAGGAAGAGCTTAAGAAACTCTCAAGTGCCAAAATACTTAACACATCTTGGATGCATGGGTGAAAATTCATACAAATAAGATGCAAATACCAACAAGAAGGTTGAAGAAAGAGCTACACAGACAATTGATGAGAAGTGGACTAGGATACCAGAAAGAAGGAATGATTACAAAAGAGATGAATATCCAAGAATACCTCCTACCTTCATGAATCAAAGAAGCTTCAATCAGTATGAAGGAAACTACAGAAGAATATATCATGAACCTAGATGGACTACATCACAAAGAAGCCCACTTACTCCAAGGTATCAAAATTTCTTTCTTGGTCATTGTTATACTTGCAAAATTTTTGGACATAAGGAAATTAATTACAGATTCAATGAAAGGAACACATACAAAAGAAACATGAATGGTGTAAATAGAAGATATGGAAAATAATCATGGATTTGTCAACAGAAGTTATAATTGATTTTCCCCATTGATGGACAAAAATATTGCATGCTACAAATGTAATTATCTTGGTCACAAAGCAAGACATTGCAGATATATCAATGAAGATATCCCTATTCCAATCACAATATGGAGAAGGTAAGAGATTCCAAATAATGAAGATTGTCGAATACCATTGACTGTTGAAGAATGTAAAGAAGAATATGAATGTGTACATAGACAATGGATGCTCTTCACACATGACCAAGGATCAAGACAAATTCATCAGCTTGAAGAGAAAGGGTGGCAAAGTTGTATTTGGAGATGACTCATCTGCCAAAATACTTGGAGAATGCGTAGTAGAGATTGGAAGAAAATATGTAAAAGAAAAGAATGTTCTATTGGTTGAAGACCTGAATCATAATCTAATCATTGTTAGTAAAATGTGTGATCAAGGATACACTCTTACGTTTGATTCCCGAAAATGTAAAATTAGAGAAAATAACTCAAGAAGATTGGTTGCAACTGCCAAAAGAAGATCGAAAAATATATACATCCTAGACATGAAGAAGAGAGAGAAGACAGAAGCCACACAAAAGGATTCTAAGGAAGAAAAAGCACCAAAGACCAAAAATAAGGATGAAGTATTATTGAGTGCCACATGTTCAGGGGGAGCATCGCCAAAGAAGAGAGTTACATTTATCCATTAAACTCAGGGAGAGAAGCCCTAACCTTTGTCATTGATGTCAAAGGGGCAGAGAAATTGGGATCATGATGATAGGGGGATCATGAGTGTTTCCATCAATGAAAAAGGGGGATATTGTTGAAATATTGGTTGTTGTCAATGATTTCAACCCTAGTCATGGGTTTTGGACCGCAAGATTGATAAAGGTATTTGGACATGAAGGACAATGCACATGCATATAAAAAACCCATGAATGGATATTATACATCATGTTGTTTCTGGTGGTATGTGGTATATCACGTGGATCCTCATGGTTGAGGAGAAATGAATTTTTGAAGATGACAAAGTGAATTGAAGAAGGAAGTACATGTAGGCCCTGAAGATAATTAAAGAAAAAAATTACAAAATAAGAAAGTTTTAGGTCATCCCTAATGTTAAAATGAAGTGACATACATGGTATAAATAAACATCATTAGACATTCATTTTGATACCAGTCGAATTTTAGAAGAAATAAGAAGTAAATAAGGTCGGATTTCAAGGGAGTATGAAGTCTTTTGGTGATGTGTTCTAAGGTATGTTATTTTCAGGTCATCTTACCATTTTTTCTATAACATTTTTTATAGAATGAGTCAGACGGTTAAATTGCTATGGTATTGAGAAGACATATCAGGGTACCTTTGGTAAAATGTTCAGCTCTTGATTCGTTATAATTATGGAGATACACTTTGTGGAAGATAGGGTTTGTGACCAGTCCTGAAGCTAGTCAATAAATAGGTGTTCTGGGTAAAACAATCATAACTTCTTCATCGAGAATCCAAATGATGTGGGAAAAATTTCATTGGAAATATTACGGAATTTAGTTTCTTGTGTGCAAGTTTCAGAATCAGATGTTAAATATTGAGCGTGGGGAATTATGTACAAGTTTGGTCTCTTGAATAGACCAGAATTGAATAAAGTCTACCATTATTTCTATAACTTCTTTTTGGGGAGGATTCAAGGAGTGAAACTTGGAGGAGTTTCAGAGAATACATTGAGTAATATTATCTATAAGATAAGAGTACTCCAAGAATTCATGAATTGCAGAAATTGAAGAAGTCTCAGGAAGCATTATCAGGTTCTATGTGATGACTTATTGATGGTGATGATTTAATGTAAAGTTTTATTATCTCTCCCATATTCTTGGGTGGAAGGAAGGGGAAAGTATGGAGAGTTTAACTCTCTCTTGATATTGGAGGATTGTATATTCCTCTCGGAGGTTTATTCCTCCCTTTACATTTGGAAGTTGTAGATACCTTTGGAAGTCAGTACTTCCCTTGAACAATAACTATTGATTATTTCTCATATATTGTGCATGGTGTATTATGGTCTATTGATGTAACTCTTATACTATTGTTCATTTCTCATTGGATACAATTGAATGGTTTAAGCATAAGTTGAAAAAGGTTTTAAATTGTACTTGATACTGATTAACCCCCCTCTCAGTATCAACAATTGGTATTCGAGCGGGTTACCTTCAGTACAGTTTAACCACTGGAAGGAAGATCCTAAGAAGAAATGGAAGACAAAATTTCAAATGGGATTCCACCATTTGATGGAAGCAATTTTAAATAATGGATTAATAGAATGGAAAATTACTTGAAAGCTCTCAGGGAATATGTTTTGTTCTTAGTTGCTTCATGATACAATGCTTTGAAGTAACCAAATACTGCATCTCAGAAGGAAGCAAAAATGAACAACAAATTGGCAATAGATACCATCCTCGATGGATTGACAGATTCAGTGAAATACAAGGTGGGATCATGTGCATCATCAAAAGAGATTTGGGACAAGCTACAAGACTTTTATGTAATGGAAGATGTAGAAGAAGAAGAAGAAGAAGAAGAAGTTGAAGCAAATTACAACATCTCAGATTTCAAAGAAGAAAATAGAGGTCAGTTCTTTTGCTTTAATTGTGAAGGAGTAGGTCATGTTGAATTTGAATGTCCTCATCCAAGGATTGAAAGTAATGACACTAAAGAAGAAAATTCCAATGAAGAAGAAGAAGATCATGAAGAAAAAATTATTCAGCAAGAAGATGAGAATCTTAAAAAATTGAAGCATGTTGAGATTTAAAATAGCAAGCTCAAAGACACGCAAAGAAAACTAAGAAGTGAATTGGGTAGTTGTGAAAACACAGTTGTAATCTTGAAATAATAATTATAAGACTTTGAGAAACCAAGAGAAGAAACCATTTCTTTGAAAACTCTACTTGAAGAAGAAAGAAGAATAGTATAAGTAAGGAATGTGCAAATGATGAAGACAGAAGAAGATTTTGAGAAACTTGAACAATAAGTTGTCTCATTGAGGAAGAGCTTAAGAAAATCTCAAGTGCCAAAATACTTAACACATCTTGGATGCATGGGTGAAACTTCATACAAAGAAGATGAAAATACCAACAAGAAGGTTGAAGAAAGAGCTACACAGACAATTGATGAGAAGTGGACCAGGATACCAGAAAGAAGGAATGATTACAAAAGAGATGAATATCCAAGAGGACCTCCTACCTTCATGAATCAAAGAAGCTTCAATCAGTATGAAGGAAACTATAGAAGAATATATCATGAGCCCAGATGGGCTACATAAAAAATAAGCCCACTTACTCCAAGGTATCAAAATTTCTTTCTTGGTCATTGTTATACTTGCAAAATTTTTGGACATAAGAAAATTAATTGCAAAATCAATGAAAGGAACACATACACAAGAAACATGAATGGTGTAAATAGAAGATATGTAAATAATCATGGATTTGTCAACAGAAGTTATAATTAATTTTCCCCATTGATGGAAAAAAATATTGCATGCTACAAATGTAATTATCTTGGTCACAAAGCATGAGATTGGACATATATGAATGAAGATGTCCCTATGCCAACCACAGTATGAAGAAGGAAAGAGATTCCAAATAATGAAGATTGTCGAATAGAATTGACTGTTGAAGAATGTAAAGAAGAATATGAATGGTACATAGACAATGGATGTTCTTCACACATGATCGGGGATCAAGACAAATTCATCATCTTGAAGAGAAAGGGTGGAATTGTTGCATTTGGAGATGACTCATCTGCCAAAATACTTGGAGAAGGTGTAGTAGAGCTTGGAAGAAAAAATGTAAAAGCAAAGAATGTTCTATTGGTTAAATACTTGAATCATAATCTACTTAGTTTTAGTAAAATGTGTGATCAAGGATACACTCTTATGTTTGATTCCCGAAAATGTAAAATCAGAGAAAATAACTCAAGAATATTGGCTGCAACTACAAAAAGAAGACCGAACAAGATATACATCCTAGACATGAAGAAGATAGAGAAGACATAAGCCACACAAAAGGATTTTAATGAAGAAAAAGTCTCAAAGCCCAAAAATAAGGATAAAGTATTATTGAGTGCCACATGTTCAGGGGCAACAACCCCAAAGAAAAGAGTTACATTTTTCCATTAAACTCAGGGGGAGCATCAATAACCTTTGTCCTTCATGTCAAAGTGGATGAGAAATTGGGATCATGATGATAGGGGGAGCATGAGTGTTGCCATCAATGACAAAGGGGGAGATTCTTGGAATATTGGTTGTAGTTAATGATATCAACCCTAGTCATGGGTTTTGGACCGCAAGATTGATAAAGGTATTTGGAAATGAAGGACAATGCACATACATATACGAAACTGATGAATGGATAGTATACATCGTGTTGTTTCTGGTGGTATGTGGCATATTACGTGGATCTTCATGGTTGAGGAGAAATGAATTTTTGAATATGACAAAGTGAATTGAAGAGGAAGTACATGTAGGCCCTGAAGATAATTAAAGAAAAAAATTACAAAATAAGAATGTTTCAGGTCATCCCTAATGTTAAAATGAAGTGACATAAATGGTATAAATAAACACAATTAGACATTCATTTTGATACAAGTCAAATTTCAGAGGAGGATGAAGTCCTTTGGTGATGTGTTCTAAGGTATGTTATTTTCAGGTCATCTTACCATTTTTGCTATAACCCTTTTTATAGAACGATTAATATGGTGAAATAACTATGGTATTGAGAAGACATATCAAGGTACCTTTGGTAAACATTCATCTCTTGATTCACTATAATTATGGAGATACACTCTGTGGAAGATAGGGTTTGTGACCAGTCTTGAAGCTAGTCAATAAATAGGTATTTTGGGTAAAATAGTCATAACTTCTTCATCGAGAATCCAAACTATGTGGGAAAAATTTCATTGGAAACATTACGGACTGTAGTTTCTTGTGTGCAAGTTTCAGAATTGGATGTTAAATATTGAGCGTGGGGAATTATGTACAATTTTGGTCTCCTGAATAGACCAGAATTGAATAAAGTCTACCATTCTTTCTAGAACTTCTTTTTGGGGAGGATTCAAGGAGTGAAACTTGGAGGAGTTTCAGAGAATACATTGAGTAATATTATCTATAGGATCAGAGTACTCCAATAATTGATGAATTGTAGAAATTGAAGAAGTCTCATGAAGCATTATCAGGTTCTATGTGATAACTTATTGATGGTGATGATTTAATGTAAAGTTTTATTATCTATCATATATTCTTGGGTGGAAGGAAGGGGAAAGGATGGAGATTTCAATTCTCTCTTGATATTGGAGGATTGTATATTCCTTTTGGAGGTTTATCCCTCCATTTACATTTGGAAGTTGTAGCTACCTTTGGAAGTCATTACTTCCATTGAACAATAACTATTGATTATTTCGCATATATTGTGCATGGTGTATTATGGTCTATTGGTGTAACTCTTATACTATTGTTCATTTCTCATTGGATATAGTTGAATGGTTTAAGTATAAGTTGGAAAAGGTTTTAAATTGTACTTGATACCGATTCACCCCCCTCTCAATATCAACAATTGGTATTAGAGTGGGTTACCTTCAGTACAGTTTAACCACTGGAAGGAACATCCTAAGAAGAAATGGAAGACAAAATTCCAAATGGGATTCCACCATTTGATGGAAGCAATTTTAAATACTGGAGTAATAGAATGGAAAATTTATTGAAATATCTTGGGGCAGATGTTTGGTTCTTAGTTTCTTCAAGATACAATTCTTTGAAGAAACCAAAGACTGCAGCTCAGAAGGAAGCAAAAAGGAACAACAAATTGGCAATAGATACCATCCTCGATGGATTGACAGATTCAGTGAAATCCAACGTGGGATCATGTGCATCATCAAAATAGATTTGGGACAAGCTAAAAGACCTTTATGTAAGGGAAGACGTAGAAGAAGAAAAAGAAGAAGAAGTTGAAGCAAATTACAACATCTCAGATTTCAAAGAAGAAAATAGATGTCAGTTCTTTTGCTTTAATTTTGAAGGAGTAGGTCATGTTGAATTTGAATGTCCTCATCCAAGGATTGAGATAAATGACACTGAAGAATAAAATTCCAATGAA
Source organism: Picea engelmannii (assembly GCA_009831015.1). NCBI lineage: Eukaryota > Viridiplantae > Streptophyta > Pinopsida > Pinales > Pinaceae > Picea > Picea engelmannii. Next base: position 179,613 of record ML779314.1, read on the forward strand.
GAAGCACAAAATCATGAAGAAAAAATTATTCAACAAGAAGATGAGAATCTTAAAAAATTGAAGCATGTTGAGATTGAAAATAGCAAGCTCAAAGACACTTAAAGAAAACTAAGAAGTGAATTGGGAAGTTGTGAAAACACAGTTGTAATCTTGAAATAACAATTACAAGACTTTGAGAAACTAAGAGAAGAAACCATTTGCTTGAAAACTCTACTCGAAGAAGAAAGAAGAATAGAAGTAAGGAATGTCCAAATGATGAAGAAAGAAGAAGATTTTGAGAAAATTGAACAATAATTTGTCTCATTGAGGAAGAGATTAAGAAAATCTCAAGTTCCAAAAGACTTAACACATATTGGATGCATGGGTGAAACTTAATACCAAGAACATGCAAATACCAACAAGAAGGTTGAAGAAAGAGCTACACAGACAATTGATGAGAAGTGGACCAGGATACCAGAAAGAAGAAATGATTACAAAAGAGATGAATATCCAAGATGACCTCCTACCTTCATGAATCAGAGAAGATTCAATCAATATGAAGGAAACTACAAAAGAATAGATCATGAACCTAGATGGACTACATCACAAAGAAGCCCACTTACTCCAAGGTATCAAAATTTCCTTCTTGGTCATTGTTATACTTACAAAATTTTTGGACATAAGTAAATTAATTGCAGAATCAATGAAAGGAACACATACACAAGAAACATGAATGGTGTAAATATAAGATATGGAAATAATCATGGATTTGTCAACAAAAGTTATAATTAATTTTCCCCATTGACGGAAAAAAATATTGCATCCTACAAATGTAATTATCTTGGTCACAAAGCATGAGATTGCATATATATGAATGAAGATGTCCCTATGCCAACCACAATATGGAGAAGGAAAGAGATTCCAAATAATGAAGATTGTTGAATAGCATTGACTGCTGAAGAATGTAAAGAAGAATATGAATGGTACATAGACAATGGATGTTCTTCACACATGACCGTGGATCAAGACAAATTCATCAACTTGAAGAAAAAGGGTGGCAATGTTGCATTTGGAGATGACTCATCTTCCAAAATACTTGGAGAAGGGGTAGTAGAGCTTGGAAGAAAAAATGTAAAAGTAAAGAATGTTCTATTGGTTGAAGTCTTGAATCATAATCTACTCAGTGTTAGTAAAATGTGTGATCAAGGATACACTCTTATGTTTGATTCCCAGAAATGTAAAATCAGAGAAAATAACTCAAGAATATTGGTTGCAACTGCAAAAAGAAGACCGAACAAGATATACATCCTAGACATAAAGAAGAGAGATAAGACAGAAGCTACATAAAAGGATGCTAAGGAAGAAAAATTCCCAAAGACCAAAAATAGAGATAAAGTATTATTAAGTGCCACATGTTCAAGGGGAGCAGCCCCAAAGAAGAGAGTTACATTTTTTCATTAAACTCAGGGGGAGCAGCCCTAACCTTTGTCATTCATGTCAAAGTGGGAGAGAAATTGGGATCATGATGATATGGGGAGCATGAGTGTTGCCATCAATGACAAAGGGTGAGATTGTTGGAAGATTGGTTGTTCTCAATGAAGTCAACCCTAGTCATGGGTTTTGGACCACAAGATTGATAAAGGTATTTGGACATGAAGGGCAATGCACATGCATATACAAAACCCATGAATGGATATTATACATCATGTTGTTTATGGTGGTATGTGGCATATTTCATGGATCCTCGTGGCTGAGGAGAAATGAATTTTTGAAGATGACAAAGTGAATTGAAGAAGGAAGTACATGTAGGCCCTGAGGATAATTAAAGAAAAAAATTACAAAATAAGAAAGTTTCAGGTCATCCCTAATGTTAAAATTAGGTGACATAAATGGTATAAATAAACATCTTTATACATTCATTTTGATACAAGTCGAATTTTAGAGCAAATAAGAAGTAAAGAAGGCCGGATTTCAAGGGAGGATGAAGTCTTTTGGTGATGTGTTCTAAGGTATGTTATTTTCAGGTCATCTTACCATTTTTACTATAACTTTTTTTATAGAACGATTCATATGGTGAAATCACTATGGTATTGAGAAGACATATCAAGGTACCTTTGTTAAAACGTTCAACTCTTGATTCACTACAATTATGGAGATACACTCTGTGGAAGATAGGATTTGTGACCAGTCCTGAAGCTAGTCAATAAACAGGTGTTCCGGGTAAAACAATCATAACTTGATCATCGAGAATCCAAATTATGTGGGAAAAAATTCATTGGAAATATTACGGACTATATTTTCTTGTGTGCAAGTTTCAGAATCGGATGTTAAATATTGAGCGTGGGGAATTATGTACAAGTTTGGTCTCCTTAATAGACCAGAATTGAATAAAGTCTACCATTCTTTCTATAACTTCTTTTTAGGGAGGATTCAAGGAGTGAAACTTGGAGGAGTTTCAGAGAATACATTGACTAATATTATCTATAGGATCAGAGTACTCCAAGAATTGATGAATTGTAGAAATTGAAGAAGTCTCAGGAAGCATTATCAGGTTCTATGTGATGACTGGTTGATGGTGATGATTTAATGTAAAGTTTTATTATCTCTCATATATTCATGGGTGGAAGGAAGGGGAAAGGATGGAGAGTTCAAATCTCTCTTGATATTGGAGGATTGTATCTTCTTCTTGGAGGTTTATCCCTCCCTTTACATTTGGAAGATGTAGCTACCTTTCGAAGTCATTACTTCCCTTGAAAAATAACTATTGATTAGTTCACATATATTTTGCATGGTGTATTATGGTCTATTTTTGTAACTCTTATACTATTGTTCATTGCTCATTGGATATAGTTGATGGTTTAAGTATAAGTTGAAAAAGGTAATAAAATGTACTTGATATTGATTCACTCCCCTCTCAGTATCAACAATTGGTATCAGGGCGGGTTACCTTCAGTATAGTTTAACCACTGGAAGGAAGATCCTAAGAAGAAATGGAAGACAAAATTCCAAATGGGATTCCACCATTTGATGGAACAAATTTTAAATACTAGACTAATATATTGGAAAATTACTTCAAATCTCTTGGGGTAGATGTTTGGTTCTCAGTTGGTTCAGGATACAATGCTTTGAAGAAACCAAAGACTGCAACTCAGAAGAAAGAAAAAAGGAACAACAAATTGGCAATAGATACCATCCTTGATGGATTGACAGATTTAGTGAAATCTAGGGTGGGATCATGTGCATCATCAAAAGAGATTTCGTAAAAGCTACAAGACCTTTATGTAAGGGAAGACATAGAAGAAGAAGAAGAAGAAGTAGTTGAAGCAAATTACAACATCTCAGATTTCAAAGAAGAAAATAGAGGTAATTTCTTTTGCTTTAATTCTGAAGGAGTAGGTCATGTTAATTTTTAATGTACTCATACAAGGATTAAAAGAAATGACACTAAAGAAGAAAATTCCAATGAAGAAGAAGAAAATCATGAAGAAAAAAGTATTCAAAAAGAAGATGAGAATCTTAAAAAATTGAAGCATGTTGAGATTGAAAATAGCAAGCTCAAAGAAACACAAAGAAAACTAAGAAGTGAATTGGGCAGTTGTGAAAACACAGTTGGAAACTTGAAATAACAATTAGAATAATTTGAGAAACTAAGAGAAGAAACCATTTCCTTGAAAACTCTGCTCGAAGAAGAAAGAAGAATAGGAGAAGTAAGGAATGTCCAAATGATGAAGAAAGAAGAAGATTTTGAGAAACTAGAACAATAAGTTGTCTCATTGAGGAGGAGCTTAAGAAACTCTCAAGTTTAAAAAGACTTAACACATCTTGTATGCATGGGTGAAACTTCATACAAAGAAGATGCAAATACCAACAAGAAGGTTGAAGAAAGAGCTACACAGACAATTGATGAGAAGTGGACAAGGATACCTGAAAGAAGGAATGATTACAAAAGAGATGAATATTCAAGAAGACCTCCTACCCTCATGAATAAAAGAAGCTTCAATCAGTATGAAGGAAACTACAAAAGAATAGATCATGAACCTAGATGGACTACATCACAAAGAAGCCCACTTACTCCAAGGTATCAAAATTTCTTTCTTGGTCATTGTTATACTTGCAAAATTTTTAGACATAAGGAAATTAACTGTAGAATCAATGAAAGGAACACATACACAAGAAACATGGATGGTGTAAATAGAAGATATGGAAATAATCATGGATTTGTCAACAGAAGTTATAATTAATTTTCCTCATTGATGGACAAAAATATTGCATGCTACAAATTTAATTATCTTGGTCACAAAGCACGAGATTGCAGATATATCAATGTAGATGTCCCTATGACAACCACAGTATGGAGAAGGAAAGAGATTCCAAATAATGAAGATTGTCGAATAGCATTGACTGCTGAAGAATGTAAAGAAGAATATGAATGGTACATAGACAATGGATGTTCTTCTCACATGACTAGGGAGCAAGACAAATTCACCAACTTGAAGAGAAAGGGTGGCAATGTTGCATTTGGAGATGACTCCTCTGCCAAAATACTTCGAGAAGGTGTAGTATATCCTAGAAGAAAAAATGTAAAGGAAAAGAATGTTCTATTGGTTGAAGACTTGAATCATAATCTACTCAGTGTTAGTAAAATGTGTGATCAAGGATACACTGTTTTGTTTGATTCCCGAAAATGTAAAATCAAAGAAAAAAACTCAAGAAGAATGGTTGCAACTACAAAAAGAAGTCCGAACAAGATATACATACTAGACATGAAGAAGAGAGAGAAGACAGAAGCCACACAAAAGTATTCTAGGGAAGAAAAACTCCCAAACACCAAAAATAAGGATGAAGTATTATTGAGTGCCACATGTTCAAGGGGAGCAGCCCCAAAGAAAAGAGTTACACTTTTCCATTAAACTCAGGGGGAGAAGCCCTAACCTTTGTCATTGATGTGAAAGGGGGAGAGAAATTGGGATCACGATGATAGGGGGAGCATGAGTGTTTCCATCAATAACAAATGGGGAGATTGTTGGAAGATTGGTTGTTATGAATGATGTCAACCCTAGTCATCGGTTTTTGGACCGCAAGATTGATAAAGGTATTTGGACATGAAGGACAATGTGCATGCATATACAAAACCCATGAATGGATAGTATACATCATGTTATTTTTGTTGGTATGTGGCATATCACGTGGATCCTCATGGTTGAGGAGAAATCAATTTTTGAAGATGACAAAGTGAATTGAAGAAGGAAGTACATGTAGGCCCTGAAGATAATTAAAGAAAAGTATTACAAAATAAGAAATTTTCAGGTTAGCCCCAATGTTAAAATGAAGTGACATAAATGGTATAAATAAACATCATTAAACATTTATTTTGACACAAGTAGAATTTTAGAGGAAATAAGAAGTAAAGAAGACTAGATTTCAAGGAACGATGAAGTCTTTTGGTGATGTGTTCTAAGGTATGTTATTTTCAGGCCACCTTACCATTTTTTCTATAAATTTTTTTATAGAATAATTCAAATCGTGAAATCACTATAGTATTGAGAATACATATCAAGGTACTTTTGGTAAGACTTTCAACTCTTGATTCGCTATAATTACAGATATACACTCTGTGGAAGATAGGGTTTGTGACCAGTCCTGAAGCTAGTCAATAAACAGGTGTTCCAGGTAAAACAGTCATAACTTATTCATAGAGAATTGAAATTATGTGGGAAAAATTTCATTGGAAATATCACAGACTTTGGCTTCTTGTGTGCAAGTTTCAGAATCGGATGTTAAATATTGAGCGTGGGGAATTATGTACAATTTTGGTCTTCTGAATAGACTAGAATTGAATAAAGTCTACCATAATATACATCCTAGACATAAAGAAGAGAGAGAATACAGAAGCCACACAAAAGGATGCTAAGGAAGAAAAAGTCCCAAAGACCAAAAATAAGGATAAAATATTATTGAGTGCCACATGTTCAGGGGGAGCAGGCCCAAAGAAGAGAGTTACATTTTTTCATTAAACTCAGGGGGAGCAGCCCTAACCTTTGTCATTCATGTCAAAGTGGGAGAGAAATTGGGATCATGATGATATGGGGAGCATGAGTGTTTACATCAATGACAAAGGGGGAGATTGTTGGAAGATTGGTTGATGTCAATGAAGTCAACCCTAGTCATGGGTTTTGGACCACAAGATTGATAAAGGTATTTGGACATGAAGGACAATGCACATGCATATACAAAACCCATGAATGGATAGTATACATCATGTTGTTTCTGGTGGTATGTGGCATATTTCATGGATCCTCATGACTGAGGAGAAATGAATTTTTGAAGATGACAAAGTGAATTGAAGAAGGAAGTACATGTAGGCCCTGAAGATAATTAAAGAAAAAAATTACACAATAAGAAAGTTTCAGGTCAGCCCTAATGTTAAAATGAGGTGACATAAATGGTATAAATAAACATATTTAGACATTAATTTTGATACAAGTCGAATTTTAGAGCAAATAAGAAGTAAAGAAGGCCGGATTTCAAGGGAGGATGAAGTCTTTCGGTGATGTGTTCTAAGGTATGTTATTTTCGGGTCATCTTACCATTTTTACTATAACTTTTTTTATAGAATGATTCATATGGTGAAATCACTATGGTATTGAGAAGACATATCAAGGTACCTTTGGTAAAATGTTGAGCTCTTGATTCACTATAATTATGGAGATACACTCTGTGGAAGATAGGATTTGTGACCAGTCCTGAAGCTAGTCAATAAACAAGTGTTCCGGGTAAAATAGTCATAACTTCTTCATCGAGAATACAAATTATGTGGGAAAAAATTCATTGGAAATATTACGGACTATATTTTCTTGTGTGCAAGTTTCAGAATCGGATTTTAAATATTTAGCATGGGGAATTATGTACAAGTTTGGTCTCCTTAATAGACCAGAATTGAATAAAGTCTACCATTCTTTCTATAACTTATTTTTGGGGAGGATTCAAGGAGTGAAACTTGGAGGAGTTTCAGAGAATACATTGAGTAATATTATCTATAGGATCAGAGTACTCCAAGAATTGATGAATTGTAGAAATTGAAGAAGTCTCAGGAAGCATTATCAGGTTCTATGTGATGACTGGTTGATGGTGATGATATAATGTAAAGTTTTATTATCTCTCATATATTCATGGGTGGAAGGAAGGGGAAAGGATGGAGAGTTCAACTCTCTCTTGATATTGGAGGATTGTATCTTCTTCTTGGAGGTTTATCCCTCCCTTTACATTTGGAATCTGTAGCTACCTTTCGAAGTCATTACTTCCCTTGAACAATAACTATTGATTAGTTCGCATATATTGTCCATGGTGTATTATGTTCTATTGGTGTAAATCTTACACTATTGTTCATTTCTCATTGGATATAGTTGAATGGTTTAAGTATAAGTTGAAAAAGGTTTTAAAATGTACTTGATATTGATTCAATCCCCTCTCAGTATCAACAATTGGTATCAGGGCGGGTTACCTTCAGTATAGTTTAACCACTGGAAGGAAGATCCTAAGAAGAAATGGAAGACAAAATTCCAAATGGGATTCCACCATTTGATGAAACAAATTTTAAATACTAGACTAATATATTGGAAAATTACTTCAAAGCTCTTGGGGTAGATGTTTGGTTCTCAGTTGGTTCAGGATACAATGCTTTGAAGAAACCAAAGACTGCAGCTCAAAAGAAAGCAAAAAGGAACAACAAATTGGCAATAGATACCATCCTCGATGGATTGGCAGATTTAGTGAAATCCAAAGTGGGATCATGTGCATCATCAAAAGAGATTTGGTAAAAGCTACAAGACCTTTATGTAAGGGAAGACATAGAAGAAGAAGAAGAAGAAGTAGTTGAAGCAAATTACAACATCTCAGATTTCAAAGAAGAAAATAGAGGTAATTTCTTTTGCTTTAATTCTGAAGGAGTAGGTCATG
>ML779314.1:187597-235882 GCA_009831015.1 Picea engelmannii
AGAAATGACACTAAAGAAGAAAATTCCAATGAAGAAGAAGAAAATCATGAAGAAAAAATTATTCAACAAGAAGATGAGAATCTTAAAAAATTGAAGCATGTTGAGATTGAAAATAGCAAGCTCAAAGACACACAAAGAAAACTTAGAAGTGAATTGGGAAGTTGTGAAAACACAGTTGGAAACTTGAAATAACAATTAGAATAATTTGAGAAACTAAGAGAAGAAACCATTTCCTTGAAAACTCTACTCGAAGAAGAGAGAAGAATAGGAGAAGTAAGGAATGTCCAAATGATGAAGAAAGAAGAAGATTTTGAGAAACTAGAACAATAAGTTGTCTCATTGAGGAGGAGCTTAAGAAACTCTCAAGTTCCAAAAGACTTAACACATTTTGGATGCATGGGTGAAACTTCATACAAAGAAGATGCAAATACCAACAAGAAGGTTGAAGAAAGAGCTACACAGACAATTGATGAGAAGTGGACAAGGATACCTGAAAGAAGGAATGATTACAAAAGAGATGAATATTCAATAAGACCTCCTACCCTCATGAATCAAAGAAGATTCAATCATTATTAAGGAAACTACAAAAGAATAGATCATGAACCTAGATGGACTACATCACAAAGAAGCCCACTTACTCCAAGCTATCAAAATTTCTTTCTTGTTCATTGTTATACTTGCAAAATTTTTGGACATAAGGAAATTAACTGTAGAATCAATGAAAGGAACACATACACAAGAAACATGAATGGTGTAAATATAAGATATGGAAATAATCATGGATTTGTCAACAGAAGTTATAATTAATTTTCCTCATTGATGGACAAAAATATTGCATGCTACAAATGTAATTATCTTGGTCACAAAGCACGAGATTGTAGGTATATCAATGAAGATGTCCCTATGACAACCACAATATGGAGAAGGAAAGAGATTCCAAATAATGAAGATTGTCAAATAGCATTGACTGCTGAAGAATGTAAAGAAGAATATGAATGGTACATAGACAATGGATGTTCTTCTCACATGACTAGGGAGCAAGACAAATTCGTCAGCTTGAAGAGAAAGGGTGGAAATGTTGCATTTGGAGATGACTCCTCTGCCAAAATAATTCGAGAAGGTGTAGTAGAGATTAGAAGAAAAAATGTAAAGGAAAAGAATGGTCTATTGGTTGAAGACTTGAATCATAATCTACTCAGTGTTAGTAAAATGTGTGATCAAGGATACACTCTTTTGTTTGAGTCCCGAAAATGTAAAATCAGAGAAAAAAACTCAAGAAGAATGGTTGCAACTGCAAAAAGAAGTCTGAACAAGATATACATCCTAGACATGAAGAAGAGAGAGAAGACAGAAGCCACACAAAATTATTCTAGGGAAGAAAAGCTCCCAAAGACCAAAAATAAGGATGAAGTATTATTGAGTGCCACATGTTCAAGGGGAGCAGCCCCAAAGAAGAGAGTTACACTTTTCCATTAAACTCAGGGGGAGAATCCCTAACATTTGTCATTGATGTGAAAGGGGGAGAGAAATTGGGATCATGATGATAGGGGGAGAATGAGTGTTTCCATCAATGACAAATGGGGAGATTGTTGGAAGATTGGTTGTTATGAATGATGTCAACCCTAGTCATCGGTTTTTGGACTGCAAGATTGATAAAGGTATTTGGACATGAAGGACAATGTGCATGCATATACAAAACCCATGAATGGATAGTATACATCATGTTATTTCTGGTGGTATGTGGCATATCACGTGGATCCTCATGGTTGAGGAGAAATCAATTTTTGAAGATGACAAAGTGAATTGAAGAAGGAAGTACATGTAGGCCCTGAAGATAATTAAAGAAAAGTATTACAAAATAAGAAATTTTCAAGTTAGCCCTAATGTTAAAATGAAGTGACATAAATGGTATAAATAAACATCATTAGACATTTATTTTGACACAAGTAGAACTTTAGAGGAAATAAGAAGTAAAGAAGACTAGATTTCAAGGAAGGATAAAGTCTTTTGGTGATGTGTTCTAAGGTATGTTATTTTCAGGCCACCTTACCATTTTTTCTATAAATTTTTTTATAGAATGATTCAAATCGTGAATTTGCTATAGTATTGAGAAGACATATCAAGGTACTTTTGGTAAGACTTTCAGCTCTTGATTCACTAAAATTATGGATATACACCGTGTGGAAGATAGGGTTTGTGACCAGTCCTGAAGCTAGTCAATAAACAGGTGTTCCAGGTAAAACAATCATAACTTATTCATAGAGAATTGAAATGATGTGGGAAAAATTTCATTGGAAATATTACAGACTTTAGTTTCTTGTGTGCAAGTTTCAAAATCAGATGTTAAATATTGAGCGTGGGTAATTATGTACAAGTTTGGTCTTCTGAATAGACCAGAATTGAATAAAGTCTACCATTCTTTCTATAACTTCTTCTTGGGAAGGATTCAAGGAGTGAAACTTGGAGGAGTTTCAGAGAATACATTGAGTAATATTATCTAAAGGATCAGAGTAGTCCAAGAATTGATGAATTGTAGAAATTGAAGAAGTCTTAGGAAGCATTATCAGGTTCTATGTGATGATTGGTTGATGGTGATGATTTAATGTAAAGTTTTATTATCTCTCATATATTCATGGGTGGAAGGAAGGGGAAAGGATGGAGAGTTCAACTCTCTCTTGATATTGGAGTATTGCATATTCGTCTTGGAGGTTTATCCCTCCCTTTACATTTGGAATTTGTAGCTACCTTTGGAAGTCAATACTTCCCTTGAACAATAACTATGGATTATTTCTAATATATTTTGCATGGTATATTATGGTGTATTGGTGTAACTCTTATACTATTGTTCATTTCTCATTGGATACAGTTCAATGGTTTAAGTATAAGTTGAAAAAGGTTTTAAGTTGTACTTGATACTAATTCACCCCCCTCTCAGTATCAACAGTCCATAAATTCCTTTGAGGTGTATTCTCCTCCATTATTCGATCTTAAGAATTTGATTCTTGAATCCATCTCATTTTCAACCATTTCCTTGTAGATCTTGAAATTTTCGAAAGGTTCTAATTTGTTCTTGAGAAAGAAAACTGTGATCATTCTTGTATAATCATCAACTAATAATATAAAGTATCTCTCACCTTTTAAGTCTTTGGTTGTAGTTGGTGCATCTAGACTAGTATGCACAATTTCCAGTGGTTTTGTTGTTGAATATTCCTTTGATTTGAACCTGGTCTTTGTTTGCTTTCCTTATTGGCAATGCTTGCACAAAGTGTTGGTTGGTTTCGTGATCTGGGGAATTTCTCCAACTGCTTCTCTTTTGCTGACTTTGACAAGGTTATCAAAATGCATGTGACCCATTCTTCTATGTCATAGCCAACTTTCATCTTCCTTTCCTAGACAACACTTTTCATTTCCAATTTCTCTTAACACATATATATTTCTTGAAGTTCTTGCAGTTGTAGCGACCAATTTACCTGAACCTTCTTTTCTTATCTCACACTTTTGTGAATCAAAAGTTACTTTATGACCTTGGTCACACATTTGAATCACACTTAAAATACTATGTTTCATATCTTCTACTAGTAGAACATTTTCTTCCTTTTCATTCTTATTCCCAATTCGGACTGTGCCTTTTCCAATGATTTTGGATGAATCATCATTTCCAAAGGAGACTAATCCATCTCTTTCCTTTCATAATGTAAGAAACATGTCTCTATCACCTGTCATGTGTTTTGAACATCCACTGTCAACATACCAACCATGTTTCTTCTATTTATCTTGTAGAGTGACTGTGCATTCTTCATTGCTATACTGATCTTACTTTCTTATCCATGTCAGTTTTTGAGGTTCTTGTTTGTGACTCTATTGAGTTTCTTTAGGAGGGACTGTCATTCTACAATTTTTGGCCATGTGTCCAAAATTGTTACATTTGTGACATTCCACTTCAGTGCTCAAAGATTCAAACATGTTGTAACTTCTTCTCCGTGTTTCACTAGGTCTTCTTGAATAACCCCTTTGTGTATGGCTCTCAAAGTAGTTATTGTTCATGTTATTAGCTCTGCAATTTACAACTTTATGTCCAAAATTATTACATGCATAATATAAACAAAAAAATATAGTTTGATACCTGGTAGTTGAAGATCTTATGAAAGGAGGTTCTCTTATGAATACTTATTTTTCTTGAGGCCTGCCTATCTATTGTTGATTCTGAAATCTGAATCTTCTCGGTGGAGGAGTGTCCCCGTAATATTCCTTGTATATCATTTTATCCCCTTTGATTGTTTCTGCATAACTTTTTGGATTTGTTTCTTGCTTTATTGTTTTGGATCTTGATCCCTTTTCTGTCTGATTGTATCCAAGTCTAGACTTGTCAAGATAATATTTTTGACTACTGATAATGTCATCCAGAACTTTTGAGCTATTCTGCATATTTTTCTTTTGAATATCCTTTCTTAGTGTGACAATCTTTGCTTCCAGGTTTCCAATGATCTTGTCCTTTCCTTCTAGCTATTCTTTGAGTTCTTCTTCAATTATTTTATCTTCTTCTATTTGAACCTTCAATTTTGTGATCATTTTTTCTAGTTCTTTAGTGTCTTTTTTCTTATCTAGTTCTGCTTGTAGTTTCTTATTTTTCTTCTTTTCTCTTCTGATAACTTCTATGGCACTCATTAATTCTTCTCATAAGTCAACTTCTGCCTCTTCAATTTATTATTCATATGCTTCTTCATATTCTTCTTTGAAGTCTTATTTATTAGAGTCTTCCACTGCCATGAATAGAACTCTCCCTGTTTCACTGTCACTGACTTCATCTTCATTTGATGATGAGATGTCTTCTTTGGTGCAAATTTTTTTCTTGAAAATTTTCTTTGTAGTTGTTTTACCTTTATATGTTTGTCTTCCTTTTGACTAACCTTCATAATTTCTCATTTTCTTATGAGGGCATTTGTTAGCAAAATGACCAATGCCATCACAATTAAAAAAAATTAAAGGAAGCTTACCTCTGTACTTACCATTGGTTCCCTTGTTCAGTCTTTTGACGAAGTTGGCTACTTCTTCATCATCTTCCGAGACATCATTGTTGTTGCTATATTCTTATTTTTCCTTTTTATTTTTCTTTGATCTTTTGGATGCTTTGAAGGTTGTTTCTTTTACATCTGAATTTTTCTATTCAGTTCTCATCTCATATGTTGTGAAGATTCCATGCAGTTCATCCATGTTTATTGAGTTTAGATCTGATATTTCTTATAGTGTTGATATCTTAGGGTTGAATCTCATAGGAAGAGATCTTAGTACCTTTTGAACAATTACAGATTCTTCGATTTCTTCTCCCAATCCTATGATTTCATTCACTGTTTCATCGAATCGTAAGAAGTAGGTTGTGATATCTTCATCCTCCTTCATTTTTAGTTGTTCGAACTGACCTCTATAAGTTTGAAGCTTTGTTGCTTTGACTTTTGAATCTTCTTCATAAATATTTCGAAGCTTGTCCCAAATATCTTTAGCATATTTACAATATGAAACTTTGGTGAATACTGTATCACTAAGACCATTCAAAAGTGCATTTATGGCTTTGGAATTATTCTCGTCGATTTTCACTTCTTTGTCATTTGTTGGTGGAATTGTTGGTGTTGTGTATCCATCTACAATTGATTGCCAAACTTGAAATCCATGTGCCTGTATATATTTCTTCATCCATATGCTCCAAAAAGCATACTTTTGTCCATCAAACTATGGTATTCCATTTTTATACGAGTTGGTACTCTCCATGATCTACGTTTCAGTGGTTAAAATGAATTCTAAAGGAACCTGCTCTGATTCCAATTGTTGGATTACTAAGAGGGGAGGTGAATTAGTAATAGCATAATTATAATCATTTTTCTTCAAATGTTATATCAATGTAGAATTATTATCCACTAATGAGCAGTAAGAAATAAACAGTCACACGCATACACAGTACACCAATGTTTTACGTGGAAACCCAAATCGGGAGAAAACCACGAAATGTTTTTTCTTATATGTCTTGAAGAATTACATTCATTGGAAGCACCAACTTCCTTTTTTTTCTAGCCGCAACTGGAAGGAGGCTCCAACCCCCTATTTTATCAGGCTACAACCTGAGGGAAGTCCCAACTCCCCAATTCTCTGGCTACAACCAAAAGGAAGCTACAACCCTCAATGTTCTCCAGCTACAACCAGAAGGTGGCTACAACCACCTGTCCTTGCCCCATCCTACCACCCTGAAGTAGAAGTAGAATGATGGAACCATTATCACACTATCACTATGAGATATACCATTGTAAATTTGTACCAATAAATCTGAACCATGCATCAAACTGTACCTCAACCTGTAATCAACGTGTACCATAAACAAGTGCATCAACCATGCACCCACTTGTAATCAACCTGTACCATAAAAAAGTGTATCCAACCATGTACTAATTATGTACCAATCATGTGTCAACTACTCATTAACTATGACTCATCAATATGTACCAACATCATCAACTATACAGCTCATGTATGTGTGCCAACTCATCAACTACTTGTCTCAACCATGTACTCAACATGTACCACAACCAAAATCCCTCATCAATTTCATCATCCAAATATGATTTGTAGCTTTGTAATAGACTTGGTGTATATTATCACATTCATGCAAACCTTCCTTGACTTTAAAAACAAGAGACTAGCATTTTCATCAAACTTTTCTTTAGTCTCGCATGCCTAATTTTGGATTAGTCAACGACTCTAACTTGAAGTAATCATAGCTTTGAACCTGTAATGTATAAATATATGAAACTGATATACAATGTTCCTTAGTGTGTTTTATGTAATTATTCCAAGTGTCACTACTTGGAACCTCTCAGAAAAGGAGTTATAGAAAAAATGACATACCTTGTTGAATTTGGCTTATTATAGAGAGTGACCTTGTATAGCGTTCCCTACACAAAATATTTGATGAATTGATAAAAAAATATTAAGAAACATACTAAAGAATGTACCCTAACCAACATATTTTGTCTCATTGAATTTGGATCTATTATGAAGAATTTATGACGTTTTTACCCGAAACACCTGATTTTGACTAGTTTCAGGACTAGCCACAGACCCTATTTTCCACGGAGTGTAACTCCCAAAATACAACGATCCACAATATGAATTGTTTACCACACATACTTGAATATGTTTTCTCACTTTCATATCAATTTCACGTTCTGAATCATTATAGAAAAAAAGTTATAGTGAAAATGGTGAGATGACCTATAAATAACATACCTTAGAAAGCACCATCAAAAGAATTTATCCTTCCTTGAATTTCGGCCTTCTTTTCTTCAAATTCCCTCAGAATTCCAGTTTATATATCCTTGTTTACCTTAGACACATACATATATTCAATATGCTTAGGTTTGATTCAAATGAGAGAGCCTTGCCTCTTATTTATACTCTACAGGTAGCTTCCTTAAAAACATCTTCTAGGTCACTTGGCCCACTTTCCTTATTTTAGGGTTGGGTCCACTTCTAATTTCTCCATTAAATTTATTATTGAAAAATTTATTTTGTATTCACTTTGAATTATAATACACTCATCACTTCACTTTATTATTTACCTTTTAAAATCTCTTAAACCACTTTGAGTACTTTGACCTTTTGGGGCTTCTAGATGACATATGAGGGTCCTCCAACTTCATAAGGCCATAACTCTCAAACCGTGAGGAGTTATGTGACATTCTACATACCACCAGAAATGGCATGACATGTACTATCCACATAGAATAGTATTATCTTAAAATATATCATAACTCATATCGTTACCCATTAAACAAACTTGGGTCCATTACCCAAACCTGGGGTCTCCAACTTCTCATGGCCATAACTCTCTAACCATGAGGAATTATGTGATGTTCCACATACCATTGGAAATGAAATGACAAGAACTATCCATCTAGGAAATTTTACCTGACAAATTCACTTTCCTTCATCTCATTATTCCACAATTAAGCATGGGTTCTCTTACTCCACAAAGCATCTTCTTGTGAGGGCTTTTACCATAAGGGGACCACTTTGGAGTTCATACATATTTACTTCTTATCAACCATGAAAAAACAATAATGAGTCATATTTACATCAAACAATATTGGGTCCATTACCTAAACCTTTTTGCTACGAGGTTTTCTTCAAGGGTTGACATCAATGACAACCAACCTTAATCAACAATAACAACTACAACATTAACAAACTGTGATAATTAGGAAAATTAAAACATGACCACTAACCCCTAATTATTAATGAAATCAATTATTACCAACCTTAATTTCTAAATCCAATCACCTCAAGCATCATAACCCTTACCTATTCTCACTTCCAAAACCACTAACACTTATTAAACTTAATCCCTAGATGTCACCTAACTTAAAATCTCTATCACCTATAACCCCAACCCATGTAATTTTTATAACCCCTAAAACTTAATTTATATAACCCATAAACCCTAACAACCTAACCCATAATCCTTATTACTTTTCTAAATTTGAACCTTGATAACCCCTAACTCGCAACCCCTTTATGTCATAATATCGATAACCCCTAAAAATTATAATTTTTTTTACTTATCTAACATATATATACCATAATATTTATAACCCATATAAGGCTTACCCCTTAACCACTATAATCCCTATAAACCCTAACCCTTTAAAATATGTAACCCCTATCAAACTACAAAAATAACATTTATAACCCTTATTCTCTAATCCTTATAACCCTTAACCCACACTCATATCTACCCTAAGACTTACAAAAAGTAACCCTAACCCTACCATTCAACATAAGGACTAGTTAGCTTTATGTTTGTAGTTATAACATATATATCCTTCTAATAATAGTTTACCAATTTCATCACCTAATACCTATAACATTTAACATGCCACCCCTAACTCCTAACCTCTATAAACTTAGTTCATATAATTCTTACACCTTGTAACTCTTGTATCCTATATATCTCAACACCTGACTCCTAACATATTTAACCCTTATAACCACTATTACATATAACACTAATACCTATACACCCTATAAAACCTAACCCTATAACATATAATCCTTGAACTATATAAACTCTATAACCCCTACACCCATAACACTCCAAACCATAACATGAACTATCACTTCTATACTTTAACCCATATTACAACGATCAACCTTAACCCCTATATCCATTAAACCCCAAAAAATATAATCTTGAACTAACCCCAATAATCCAAACATCACTGACTAACACAACATTTAAATAATCTTTGTAACCCTTAATCCCTAAAATATTTAAGACATAGACCTTAACCCCTATAACATTTATTCCTTAAAACAACCTAATGCACATAAATCCTAACTACCTATTTATAACCCAACCTTTATAACCTTTAAGACCCTTAATGAGTATAAAATCCTATAACCCTTAAGTCCTAAAAATTATAATTGATAATCCATGACCTATATAATGCATATTACTTATAATCACAATCACACCTAACATATATACCCACTTAAACTCTATAGATCCTTATCCATATATTTTTTAACTCTTATAATTTTCAATCCCTAATCATATAAAACCTATCCCTTGTAACCCTTAATACATTTAACCACTAACTCATTTTAACCATAACCAATATAATCATTATACCATCAAATACTATCATGTATACCGATTAAAATCTATAAACACTAATCCATATACACTATAACTCTTAACCACAATAGTTGTAAACCCCTATAACCACTACAACATAAACACCTAATCCCTTATAATTAGGAAAATTAAACCATAACCGCTAACCCATAATTACTAATGGAATTAATCATTATCACCCTTAATCTCTAAATCCAGTCACCTCAATCACCCTATCCCTTACCTATTCTCAGTTCCAAAACCACTAGCACCTATATAGATTAATGCCTAGAAATCATATAACTACAAACATTTGTCACCTATATCCCCAAACCATGTAAATTGTATAACCCATAACACTTAATATATATAACCTATAAACCCTAACACCTAACCCATACTCCTTATTACTTCTCTAAACTTGAACCTTAATAACCCCTAACTTGAAATTCCTTCATGCCCTAATATCAATAATCCCTAGCAAGTATAAAACTTGTTACTTATCTAACGTATATAATGCATAATATTTAAAATCGCTATAAGTCTTAACCATTAAACACTATAAACCCTACAAACCCTAAACCTTTACAATATTTAACCCCTATCACACTACACAAATAACATTTATAACTCTTAATCTCTAATCCTTATAACCCTTAACACACACTCATATATACCCTAACCCTAACCCCTCTAAAACCTATTGAAAATAATATCTATGCTTTATAAACATTAACTACAAACTCAAATAAACATTATTACCTCTTCAATGCTAACTTCTTATTATAACAACCTTTAGCTAATCCTTGTAACCATCAAATGTTATCCGCTAAACCCTCTAACATCAATCTCATTTGATCCTTATTATCCATATTTACCTTAAACACAATCCCATAATATTTAATCCATATCACTTATAGATCCCCTAACCCTTACAATTCCTAATAGTTACAATTTCCATAGAAATTTACCTCTTTAATGTTAAAACTATGTCACCTAACCCCAAAACCTTTGAGATCTAATACTTGTTTCCATTGTAGACTCTAATTCATAAATCCTAACCCTCAATTGTTAGAACCCATAACCCATTTAACCCTAAATGACTAATCCATGTAACTGTTGATACTGAGAGGGGGGTCAATCAATATCAAGTACAATTTAAAAAAAAAATCAACTTATACTCCAACCAAATTATATATTCAATTAAATCCAATGAGAAATGACCAATAGTATAAGAGTTACACAAATACACCACAATACACCATGCACAATATGTGAGAAATAACCAATAGTTAGTGTTCAAGGGAAGTAATTACTTCCAAAGGTAGTTAGATATTCCAAATATAAAGTGAGGGATAAACATACAAAAGGAATATATAATACTCCAATATCAATAGATGGTTGACCTCTCTATCCTTTCCCCTTCCTTCCACCCAAGAATATATGAGAGATAATAAAACTTTACATTAAATCACCACCATCAACCAACCATCACATAGAACTTGATAATGCTTCCCGAGACTTCTTCAACTTCTGAAATTCTTCAACTCTTGGAATACTTTGATCCTATATATAATATTACTCAATGTAGTCTTTGAAACTCCTCCAATTTTCACTCATTTAGTCCTCCAAAAAAATAATTTATAGAGAGAATTCTAGACCTTATTCAATTCTGGTTTATTCAGGAGAGAAAACTTGTACGGAATGCCCCATGCTCAATATTTAACATCAGATTCTCAAATTCGCACAAAAGAAACTACATCTCGTGCTCTTTCCAATGAAATTTGTCTCACATCATTTGGATTCTCTATGAATAAGCTATGACTATTTTACCTGGAACACCTGTTGTGACTAGCTTCAGGACTAGTCAAAAACCCTATCTTCCACAAAGTGTATCTCCAAAATTATAGGGAATAAAGAGCTAATTTTTTTACCATAGGTAGTTAGATATGTCTTAGAGCAAATCACCAAAATGTTTCATCCTCCCTTGAAATATGGGCTTATTTACTTCATATTTCCTCTTAAATTTGACTTGTTTGTTTAAAATGAATGTATAATGATATGTATTTATGCCCTTTATGTCACTTCCTTTTATCATTAAGGCCGACCTGACAATTTATTATTTTGTAATTCTTTTCTTTAATTATCTTCAAGGCCAACCTCTACTTCCTTCTTCTATTCACTTTGTCATATTCAAAAATTCATTTCTCCTCAACCATGAGGATCGATGTGACGTGCCACCTACCACCAGAAACAACATGATTTATACTGTCCATACATGGGTGTTGTGTCTGAATGTGCATTGTCCTTCTTGTCTAAATACCTTCATCAATCTTGCGGTCCAAAACCAATGACTAGGTTTTGTTATCACTCCAAGAAACCCTTTGTGCTTGTAGACCAAAGGTGCTTGGTAACTTCAAGTAAAATGGATCAATGGGATGACTTGATTCAAATATGGTATTCAGATAGTCAAGATGGTAAACAAATGAACCAGTGCTCTAATGGGTTGATAATCAGTAGATAAATTTAAGTGGGCGAAGAACAAATTTCTCATAAACCAGTACACAGTGTAGGGTCTAATAATTAATGGAGAAACTATTTATTCAGTTATGAGACAAACAATGAGATAACAGTCATTCAAGGCTTGACAACTCAAATAAAAGTATAGAAAGAAGGTGGAAAAACTCACATCAATAGAGAAAGAAACCTGTGATCTGTATTAGCATCTATAAGCCTGTATACAATATAGGATTCTTGTATCCAAAACTGAACCCTTTATTCATCAAATGTTCCTAGCTTTATAGCCTTTACAAACAGTTCCCAGATCCTAGAAAACTGGATCTGATATACTAAAAATATAATCAAATCAAACTAATATAATGTCAAAGATCGAGTCCTGATTTGATGATTAAACCTTTATCACATAAATCTTTAGCAATCTTCGATCTCCTTCAAGTATTTAACAGATGTGGTACACCTCAATAAGATGTGCAAAAATTGTGGCATTCTGCCCTGTTTCTTCCAAGTCAAAATTTCCTTTGCGCTTTAGTCAATTTAGATAGCCGATATTTACTCAAAGATTTGAAGGGAGGAAGCCGATCATACTCATATTCATCATCTGAATCTGACAGCTAATATAGATCTTCATCAGAATCAATATATTCTCCAGTTTTCTCATCTAAGACCTTCAGTTGCACTCGAGACTGCAGAAGAGAGGATAATAGAAATGAAAATGGTGGAGCTCGGGTGTAAAGTCCAAATGGCCTTCCAGGAGTACTGTTTTGTAATTTCAAAATTTCATTTTCTTTAGCTAAACCTTTGATGACAAGCACAATAACAATAATTGAGGTTTCCAAACCTACTCATTGGGTAAAACACTTTGACCTGCTCTGTTCTTTCTACATAACGGATGATTTTCCATTAGTGAAACAGGATTCATAAGACACATATCACCAGCTGCTTGGCATATGGAATGTTGCACTATTTGACTACACTGAGCCATAAACATCTTATAACTAAGAGGCATTCCATGGGCTCCATCTGGGGGAGATGATGAAGCATGGGTGAGAACATCAATGGCATTGAACCAAATGGTAGCTCCAAATGTATTAATGATGATTCAAGCAGTGGGAGATCACTATAGTCCCTGAGTCATGAGAAGACTCATTTTGATTTGCCTCTGACAATAAAGTGATCTGTGCAAATACTTCATATGTCTCAAGTTCATCCCGAAATTGCACATTGATCACACGACAAAGGATCTTTAGAATGTAGATCATACAGTGGCATATGTTGGTCAATCCCTTGGTTTGTTGATGCTTCAACCTGCTCTATGTGGCCTTGAGGAAAGTAAAAGGCCCTCTCTCTAACATGAGGCAAAGTAACAAGAGTACCAACACATGCATGCCATATCTCTTCACAAAGAACATCACTAATATCAATCCCAATCCCTCCAGAGAAAGAATTCTGCGTTTAATTTGATCTTTTCGAATACATGATAGACTGAGGAGCTCCTAGAACCTCATTGGATAAAGTTGAATAGTTTCCCATCGAACTGTTATGAGGCAGCCTGCCAGAGAAATTCTTGAAGTTGTCTATATATGCCATGATACCCTGATACTATGCTAAAACTTAAGAACAATGTTGGTGTACCTGGTTTTCCCCAGACCCATATAGAGAAACTCTGGAACACTCCCGACCTGCAAAAGATTCTATAAAAAGGCACCACCAATGTACCTACAGAGAACCTTGAGAGTGCCCTTGGCAAGGGCAATATGCATGAACCCCATTTGGGTCTTCACAAAAAGAGCTTGTAAGAAAAACAAACCAACAAGAACTGGATTGGGAAAAATCACACGGACTAAGAATGATGAGTACCTATTGCGTAATGGGTATATCAGAAAATATTCTCCACAGCTCCATCAAATGTTCGTAAACAAGCCTTTGAAAAGGTTCATTCAACTGCGTTGCTCCCAATTATAGCATCTGCATATGATAGTGGAATTTGCATTTGTTGAGTTACCTGCGTAATAACAGGTGTTGGTTGTGGGTTTGCCACTAAATACCCTGCAAGGGATGGATCTCTTCCATATACAGTCAATCCATGATGGCTGTGAGACTCAATAAGAGGAAGGTCAAATGGTGGATAATAATTTTCATGTTGAAAAGAAGAAGCCATATATTGAGTATTTCCAAGTCCCATGCCACCACTACTGGGTATAGAGCTACTTCGATTGTGTCACCATGATCGATGTGGTAGGTTTTCTTCAATAGATGAGATACAATCAGCTCCACTACTTTAGGAACACTTCCAGCTTCCCCTTGTATTTCAACTAGTCTGTCATCTACTAAGGCACAGTATGGCTGATCTTTTGAAGATAGAACACAAACAATGGCACCTGAACCATCCTGAATTTATTTTTATTGTTGCTCTATGCCTTCCTTTATAGCTGCATCAAATAACCTTTCAGCATCATCATACTCTTTTCTTGCAAGCAACACACAACCCAGTTTATGGAGAGCCAATTCTTTTTGTCTGCTAATGGCCCGTGAGAAGTGCTCCTCGGCTGTTGAAAACTGCCTCTTTCACCAGCGCACAACCCATGAGAAATGCTCCTTAGCTATTGAAAATAGCCACTTTCACTAGCTAACCATCATCCTTAAAACATGCGTTAGCTGTTGAAAGCATTCTATGAAAATTTTAAAGGGAAGACCTTTATGGGTCGTCTTATTTCTAAGACAAAAATCAAAACCTAAGTATTGCTACTAGAAAAACTCAAAACTAAATTTGAGAAAACTACCAATAGCCATGCTATCAACCACAAAATGCAACCATGGCAACGGATTCATTTTGGGAGCTAACATTTGGCTCCAACTGGGATGGAGACCTCCCTGCGAGGTTTCCAAGAACCTAGTAGTTTCAGTAGCCTTTAGCATTAGGCATGGAGTCAATTAGCCTGTGAAACCAATCTCTGAAAACTCTCAAGCTCTGTGAAAATGATCTTTGAAAACCTTCAAAAGTTGTCTTTATTCAACCAAGTTAAATATTATTTCTGCTGCAAACTGGAAAAAGAAATGCTCGGGTAGCGAGCTTATTTCCTACCCTACTCTACTAGCTCTGCCATTTGTTAAGTAAATGTTGATTTCCATAGTAGCCATCCAAGAAATTTGAACACTGAAGAAATCTTGTCTTTATTACTGATCAACAAATGATGTTGAACATGGAACCACTGTTTGCACCCAATTTGTCACTTGATGAGCAAATTAAGAGTGCTTACATGCCCAGTTGGGCTCTGCTAGGCATGACAGCTGTAAGGTAAAAGGTTAGAAAGAGAAACAACAAAGTTATAAACAAAAAGAAAAGTAAAACTAATTAAAACTATGAGCATATGGAAAAATGAAAAACAAATATAAATGGACCAATATCACCAATGTATACGCTGATCTGATTGATGAAATCTAAAGACACAAAGGAGAAAGGGGACTTGGGTCCCTTCCTTCTCCAATGGAAGGCTCTTGAGGCCCTCACTACTTGCTCTCCTTACAATGAAAAGATGAAGATGTGGGTGAAAGAACTCCAAGCTTATCCACTCATGTGAGAGGTGGAAAGCCCTATGAAATGTAGCTTGTGATGTTTATTGCCAAAGAATGAGTCCTTAGCAATCTCAACAGCATAACAATACAAAGAATTCCTTGAGAAAATGGTGGTCATTCATGGCTTTTTATAGCCAAGCATTGGGTTATTATGCAACCTCTTTTGAATGTGAAAAGGGGCTCTTTAGAGCACAATTAGGTCTTTGACCAGCCCACCATGAGGATTGAGCTCGGATTTGGTGTCAAATCGACTTGGGAGCCGATCCATTAGTGGTTGGGAGGCCGACCAATTTCAATAAATGCACCATTTAGCAGGCGCGTGGGTTTTTCGCCCAACATCCACACCTTGTGCACATATGCGCGCTTTGTACGTTGTTGTTACGCGCATACACGCGCGCACCCAGATGATGTAAAGCGCCTTTCAAATTTTTGGTCATTTGTATAGTTTTTTGGCCCTTTTGCAATGTTGAGGAATTAATCTTGTGCCATGAATGACTCCAGTCCTATTTTGACGATGCGTAGTTCTTGTCGCCCTGTGCGGACGAAATTTTAGTGATAACAGATGCCCCCTGATGGATGAGGTTAGGAGAAAAATGTATAGCCGAAATCCATCAATGTTTCTTTTACGGAGACTGGTGTTGTAAGGGAGAGCAAGAGTGGGACCGTGTAGAGCAATCCTTTGGAGAAGAAAGGAACCGGTAGAACCCGACCTTCCATAAGGTGTGTATCAATATACAAGTGTGTACAAACAAGGCAGGCATGCCCCATGCTCGTGTGATGTAACTCTGAAGAAAAAAATGTCTGAAGTGTTGATGTAGACAACTGCAGTGCCCTCGGGGGAAGAATGATAAAGGCAAAAGACAATTCTGCAAAGGAACATACTCTGAACCAGCGGTAATGGTCACGGAAGTAAACAACGATGGTGATGTGGGCATTGGTGGCCCTACCAAGTTCAGAGGTCTTCGACAACTGATAATAAAAACTGCAATAGTCGCAAAGTAAGACCCACCGCAACATGAGAAAGTGTTGGCGTCGAATGTTATGGGGGTCAACGACATCAGGGAGCAATAGTGTTTCCCCCTGTGCCATCTGATATCTCTCATTGAATGGGAAATGAGAATCAAGATACTGTCGCCCTTTTGGAAAAGTGTGATGATGTCGACAAAAGGGGGACGCGACTCCCAGAAGCAAAGGGCTTCATGGAATCTACTGTGGTGAGGAAGTGGCAGAGGTACATGGACGAAGTCAAGAAGTGGGAAGACTCAAGACTGCCCTTGGCTGGAGAATGTATGATACAAATAGTGGCCGCAACCATGTGACAAGGTCGAGTGTCAAGGGGATGCCAAGACCGAGGATAAGTTGTGCAAGAGGTGGGACAAGGTGAATAAATTCAGAGGATAAATGGTAAGTGACTGGGGTAATACTCTGAAGATATAGACGATGTCGGTGAGGGTAAATGAGGAGGAATGCTCCAACCAAGGGTGACATGGGTTGCGTGCGGCCAAAAGGAAAGAAGGTCGCCAACGGTGATGACAAAAGTAAATAACTGGAAATAAAGGCGTTTGTACAGTAAATAATAAATAATTTTGGGAAAAATGTACAAATACAGAAATGGGTGCCCCAGTGTGAAATGAGTGCCCTAGGGAGGGAAAAAATTTCTTGGGAAATGGGTGAAGGGTGGGGGCCCCATTGGCGAGTTTCTTTATGAGGTAGGTGAAATGAAGATAGGTTCGCAGATGGACAAACTGATGGTGGATGAAATGGAGGGTTCGTGATCCTACGGATGTGCAGGTAAAAAGAACTGAAGCATAAAGCGATGATCTAGGAGTCCATGTGGGAAAGCTAGAAAAATGAGGAGAAGGAGTATGTGGTTGATCTGCAACATGATGAAAGACTATTGGGACTCCCATCCCTAAAAGGTAATGAAGAACAACATGAGTGTCATAAGTGCAAAAAGGTGCTATGAATGAGACAACTCATGTGGGTAAGAAAGCTACCGGGTACCAGTATCGTAGATGCAAAATAGAGGTGTGAGTACTGCAGAGCTGGAAATGGGTATCCTAAAGGCCAAAATCAGAGGGGTGTGACTGGGAATGTAAATGCAATACAGTGGAAGAGACTACATGCCAGTGCTAAGTATATACCTGAAGGAATGATGTGGAGAGAGTATGATCAAGTACCTGCACAGAGAACCACCAAATACCCAAAGTGAACAATATCTGAAGAGAAGAACAAATATGAACATGTATTAGATAAATGTGACAATGTGCGTGCGTACCTGGCCATGATATGAAAAAAGGGTGCCCCGGGGGCTTAGGATGAAAAGTGGCCCAGGGACAGCCATGATGTAGGTGGCGGGACGCTGATCCCGTGGCTGAAGATGGTTCAAAAAATGGACGTTGTAGGCTCCCGGAATGGTGAGTGGAAGTTTGGAAAAAAGGCCTATATATAGCTGTAGGGCCCACATTGCCACCTCATTTGTACCTGCTGCTACAGTGAGTTTTCGAGCAGATTCAGAGGAGATTGAGTGATTCTAGGAGCATGAGGTACCCGATCGATGGCATGCGAGTTTCATGTTAGTGGTCGAATCATCCTGCATAGCTATAGGTTTCCAATTTTTGGGTAGGGTAGGTACCGGGGGTCGTACGGGGGTTTTGGGGGTTTTTTTGATAGGGTGTGGGCCCCAATGCATGGGCGACTCAGTGGAAGGCGCGCATGAGTGCACACCTGTACACTGAATAAGCACGCATTAATGCACGTGTGTAGGAAGTTAAGGCGCGTCCTAGGGGCGTGGCTGTGGGGTAGACAGGCGCGCATGAGTGCGCGCCTGTAGGGTGAACAGGCGTGCTCACGAGCGCACCTATGGGTATGAAAAGTGCGCCCTAGCGCGTGCCTGAATTGTGAACAGGCACGCTCACGAGTGCGCTTGTGGGAAAAACAGGCACGCACACATGTGCGCCTGTATAGTGAACAGGTGCGCATGTGTGCGTGCCTGTGGGTGGTAAAACCGCGCCTTTGAGGCAAGGTTTCGGGGTGAAAAATTAGCTTATTTTGATGTATTAGATGATTTTCTAAGCTAATATAGGACTCTGGGTTGTGTGCAGGTAGCGAGCAGTGATCATGGATGTGTGGTGGCATGAGCGAGATTGGTCACAGCTACGAGATGTTGTGGCCAATGCACCGCCGGTAGTTCGAGTGGCAGTTCGAGCGGCTTTAGCAACCAGTGGGTTGCTAAAGTTATTTGAGTGCCTGTTGATACGGGCACAAGAGTATTTTCTCCAGTTTCTGATCGAGATGTGGAGCCCAGATCAACACTGCTTCCTTGTGCGAGGAGAGCAGATTCCCTTCACTGCGGTGGAGGATGTCTACCTCTTGACAGGGATCCCCTTCCGGGGAATACCATTGCCGACAGATCCTGTGTTGCCGAGAGACACTCATCTGCAGACCGTCATCGAGCGATATTTCTCAGGTGAGCACTACATGACCGGGACGTCAGTGAGCATCAGTGGGATAGATGCCCTGCTGCATCGTTTCATAGCAGCGATGATAGTTCGGGTGTATGGGTCCTGAGAGACCCACCATATTAGTGGTGGTGAGCTGATTTTGATGGAGAGGCTGGTGGTGGGCCGTGAGTGGTTCGCCTGGGGTCTGACCTTGCATGCACGGATGATCGCGCAGCTGGACCATTGTTGGTCCACAGGCACCGGGGAGTTTGCATTTGGCTCCATCCTGGTGGCCTATTTCTTGGAGAGGGTGTCGATGCTGCGCCCAAGGGTGCTACTAGAGGCACTAGGGGTACGAGAGCCGCGCCTGAGGTGGTGGTCTCAGATTTTGGTTCACCATGGTGGTGGCGAAGGCGTGCACTACTTTATTGCGCAGGCAGCACAGATATGGTGGCAGATGCCGCAGGTTATATTGCAGTACCCCTATGTTGGGGTGGACTTCCGGGGGGACCCGAACAAGGTGTTGCCTCCTGGGGAGGTGTTTGATCACAGAGGTATGTTGTGTATTGATATATGTTTTGACTTATGTTGTGATTTTGATATACCAGGTTATATGTATGATGTATAGAAACTGATACGATCTGCTTGTTGCGTGTTTTGTGTATGTGCAGATTTGGAACCTCGTGGGCATGAGGTGGAGTTGTACAGGACGCCGATGCAGCCAGAGGTGAGGCCTCCACGTGGAGAGAGACGCGGACGGGATAAGGCTGCGGGGCGACCTGCAGATCCTGCGAGACCGGCGAGGAGGCGCCGATTGGATGACCCTGGTGCGAGGCCATCACATGCCCCTCCAACGGCAGCCAGAGGAGATTTGGATGATATACGTTGTCGTTTTGAGATGGTATTTTTGGACGTGCTTGAGGGCATGTGGATCCGTATCGAGGACGAGGAGTTCCTGGAGCAGTGTATAGGGTTACCGCCACCATGGCGGTCGATCATGCGCCGAGTAGCTGTGCTGGCCGCCATGACTAGTGGACGCTTTCCACCAGGGCAGGAGGGTCCTGCAGGTGCTCCACCACCACCGCCTAGGGCAGGTAGGGGTGGGCCACCACCTCCTCCTGAGGGAGGGGCAGATGGGGGTGCGATAGAGGCACCCTGATTGTATCATGTACTTTGTATACTGTTTTTGATAGGCTGGTGAGACGATTTTTGTACCGAGATGTGGCACAGGCCGGAGGGCCGATGTATTTTTGTTGTATGTAAACACTTGGATGCCGTGAGGGTTCCACATATATATATATATATGAGTATACATGTTTTTGAGATCCAAATGTTGTTTACATGTGTTTTTTGTGTTGATGTTGATGATGTTGATTCTATCTATATGCTGTGACAGGATATATGAGATGTTTATGTATGTGTAGCTTGATGTGATATATGCCAATCTAGCACCATGTTAGCTATTTCATTTGTTGTTTGATTCAATGCTCTTGGAATATGTGTAAATGTAATGGAATCAAAATGTTGAGATAATAATCTAACCTGCAGGTATTTGCGAAAGAGGCATGGATCGCGTACGCGGTACACATTGTTGAGTTGGAGAACGACCAGTTGGGAGTCGAGGAAAATGCTAAGGTGACGAATATGATGATGCTGGGCGTCGGTCAAGAGGCCAATGACAGCCGTGTATTCATCTTGGTTATTGGTTGCTGGTCCTAAACAGATGCCGCTGGAATGTAGCATTTCATGTGAAGGGGTGTAGAGAGCCCAAGCAGCCGAAGCGAGATTTTGCGTCCAACGGCTGGTGTCGTCGGCATAACTGATGTGGTAAGCTAGTGGAGGAGTCATCTGTCAATAGCACAAAGGATATTTTAGATGGGATAAAAAAGATTAAAAACGCTAGAAAAGAAAAAATAACCTAAAGTAGCTTGACTACATTTAAGCATAAAATTTCTTGAGGTATAACCCATTGATGGGTTCTTTGAGCGTGAGGCCTTCGGGGGAGGCCAAGATGTATGCACCTTTGGTGAGGCAATGTTGGATGATGTAAGGGCCATGCCAAAGTGATTCGAATTTGCCGTGGCCAAAGGTATCATGAGCGATATCATAGGCTAGGACAAGGTCGCCTTCGCGAAATGATCGAAGGTTGACATGGCAATCGAAGGTAGCCATGGATCATTTTTTAGCTGCCTCGTTGTTCTGTAATGAAGATTGACGATCCTCATCTAGAGACTCCAAGTTTAGCAAGTGCTTCTCCATTGGAGCAGTGTCAGGTAAAATATCAATTACGGTGCGAAGGGTGGGAATTTCGCACTCGATGGGAAGAGTTGCCTCGACCCCATGGACTAAGTGAAATGGCATGAAACCCATGGTGGTATTCACAGCCGTTCGATAAGCCCATAGCACAAAGAATAACATATGATGCCAATTGGTTTTATGTTTATTCAACGTGTGTTGTAACATGGTCTTGAGGACTTTGTTCACTGCCTCGACCTGTCCGTTTGAATGAGGATAGTATGGTGAGGCAAACTCATGAGAGAATCCTAACCGAGATGAGAGTTTGATGAAGATCTCATTCTCAAAATGTTTCCCATGATCGAAAAATAGTTGGAGTGGTACTCCGAACCGGGATATGACGTGATTGAAGAAAAAATGTGATGTAGTGTCAACGGTGTTGTTGAAGGTGGGCATAGCTTCGGCCCATTTGGTGAAGTAATCGACAGCGACAACAATGTATTTGTGACCATTTCTGGAGGGGGGATTACAAGTCATAAATTCAATGCCCCATTTACAAAAGGGGCCTGCAGTAATGACCGGGTGAAGAAGGGCGGGGGGAGCGTGGGCTTTGTTGGCATAGAGCTGACATTGCTCACATTGTTTCACGGCATGAATGCAATCATGAAACAGGGTAGGAAAAAAGTAACCGACCCGGATAATATTTTGAGCCGTGGCGATGCCCAAAAGATGGCCCCCACAGGCGCCACTGTGGCAGTCGTTTAAGACTCTGTCGTCCTCGTTAATAGTTAGGTAGCGATGAAGAATGGTGTCGACGCCCAACCGATATAGAATGTCACCGATGAGGAGATAGCGGGGGGCCTGATGGCGAATGCGCCGATGATCATCTCGTGATAGGTGATTACCGAACTTTTGAGTTCGGAGGTAGATGAGAAGGTCACCATACCAAGGATCATCAGAAGTGATTTAAAAGAGATGTTCGTCGGGAAAGTCAGTATTGACGGGGGTACTGGGTGTGTCAAAGGGAAGGGCCATGACAAGTTCGGCGAGAACGAGGGCCTTCTTACTCTTGGGTGTTGAGAACTCGAGGTCGTATTCCTGCAGGATAATGATCAAGCGAGCGAATTTGTCGTTAACTTGGCGACAACAGAGCAAATATTGCATAGGGTTGGAATCTGCGATGACCTTGGTGGTGCGAAGCAGAATGTAATGGCGCAGTTTCTGGACTGTGAGGACAACTGCAAGAGCAAGTTTCTCTTCATGTTTGTACTTCAGGGGTGGTCCTGAGAAATTATTACTGACGTAGTAAATGACGTGTTCACGATTGTCATCTCCAAGCTGGATGAGGACACCGGCTACTGATATAGCTGAGGCTGATACGTAGAGGATGTAGTCATGATTGTAGTCAGGCGCACTAATCAAAGGTGCATTGGAAAGTGCTGCCTTAAGATCGTCAAACAACTGTTGGGCATAGTCATCCCAATGAAAAGGGATGTTGTGACGCAGTAAGCGAAGGAAACCATGTGCGCGTATAGCATAATCAAGAACAAAGCGTTGCAGAAAGTTAGCTTTGCCCTGTAGACTTTGCAGTTGTCGCAAATTCTGAGGAGGTGGAATTTCGGTGATGGCTTGGACTTTGAGGGGGTCCACGGTGATACCACTTTGTGAAACAATAAAACCGAGAAGGCGTCCCATGGTGACGCAAAACACACACTTGAGAGGGTTCAAGCGGATGTTGTACTGACGACACCGTTGGAAGATGATTCGTAAATCATTGAGATGTTGGGTGCGTTTTTTAGAGCAAGCGGTGAGGTCGTCTAAGTAGGCAAGGATGATTGCAGCTAGATCATGAAAGATGTATGTCATGGCCCGCTGGAAAGTTGTGCCAATGTTTTTGAGGCCGAAGGGCATGACACAATATGAAAACGTACCCCACGGGGTAATGAATGCGGTTTTATATTGATCGGCTGGGTGAATTTGAATTTGGTTATAGCCAGAGAATCCATCCATGAAGGAGAGAGCCTCGTGGCTGGCGCAATCATCGATAATCTGATCGATGAAAGGCATTGGGAAGTTGTCCTTTGGACATGCGTTATTGAGATCGCGATAGTCGGTGCAGACGCGAATAGAGCCCTGTTTTTTGTCGACGGGTACAGGGTTGGAAACCCATGAGGTGTAAGCAATGGGGTAAATAAACCCGGCCGTACATAATTTGTCAATTTCGGCTTTAATGGCCGTGGCCTTGGATGGGTGTAGCGGTCGCTGTTTCTGGCGAACAAGTGTGATGTCAGGCCAGGTGTCGATACGATGCTCGACAATAGATGGGTCGAGGCCAGGCATCTCCGTGTATGACCAAGCGAAGATATCCCTGTATTCCTGGAAGAGGGTTTTATATGCGGCAATTTTCTGAGGAGTGCAAGCAGCTCCAATGATGATTTCTTCGACGATGCCCGGTTTAATGGAAATGTCGATTTTGATGGTGGGGGAAATGTTGGCCAAACTACCTTCTTCAAAAGCATCGGGTGCAGGAATAGGATTGTTGAACCAATTGATAGTCCCTGATGGGATAAAGTCTTTGGTTTCGACCGCGTAAATGGGATTGTGGTTAGGAGGCATGAGGGCTTCTTGCGGGAGTGCACGATGATGTAGTGCGTCCCAGGGAGAGTCTGGGTGTTGTAGCTCTTCCAATATTTCCTCGTCACATTGGAAATGATAGAAATACAATGGATCGTGAGGAGTGATCTCAGTGGTAGTATGATTGCCCCCTGTTGAAGAAACATAAGGGGTACTGCTAGGAGAGGGTGAGGGTTCACTCGACATAAACCATATATTGAGGTACTGAGGGGTACCCGTGGTGGTGGGATGGAGAGTCTCCATAGAGGAATGAGCCGGAGAGTTGGGTGGGTTACGGGGTAAATCCTCAGATACGTCATCTAAGAACCATGGAGGTGTAGGTAGTGCCTCGGGCTCAGGAGAAATGACGTGTAGATCTGCCAGTGGTGAAGTAAAGTCAATTACCTCTATTGTGGGTTGGTGCAGCAGGTCCAATTGATGTTGTCGATATTCGATGATCATCGGGCATTGGTATGTAAAATGAGCCAATGAATCGCAAAGAGAGAAAGGGAATCTCATGCATTCATTGACGGAAGTGGTGACATAGCGAATGTCAGTGATTGTTGTTGTGGAGAAAGTAGCAGGGCGTGGGTTATTCTAAAAGTCACAGCTTACGATAGCTAATGCCTGCCTGAAACGAGGCAATGTTGGACAATGATGGGTGTAATGACCATACTCAGAACAGATGGCACACACGAATTTGGTTCTCAACCCTTTACTATTGGAAGGTTGAGTGGTAACAGTAGTAATGGGTGGTGTGGGGGTTGGATTGGGGGGAATTAAATTCTATAATTCCGGTAGTGATGGGCAGTTGTTGGTTTGGTGACCCTCTTTGTCACACAAGGCGCAAGGTGGTGGGATGAGCGGAGGAAGTGGATATGTGGGCTCCTTCTTCTGTCGCCTGCCCCTGGCTATAGCAGGGGGGGCAGGGAGTATGGGGGTAGTGGGAGTGATGATAGGAATTGTCATGGGGAGTCCTTCCTGTGGGCGAGGGACCATCTCAGGTGGATGTAAGTACCACACAGGGATTGCTAGCACCATATTGGGTAGTGTGAGCGTTGCGGCTACCTGGAAAGATTCTATACCTGGTGGAGGGTAAAAGAAGGGAATTTGAGTGAGGGGTCGGGGAACTGTCTCCCAAATGGGACTAGGCCCTTGAGGAGATGTGGATTCATGGACTGTAGGGGTCGATGAGTGCGCAGGAGGCTCCTGTGGGAGTGGTGTTGCGACTGGTGAGACGTCAAGAATGACTGAAGCCTCCTGAGGAGGACGAGTATCCTCCTGTTGAGTTTCGTTAAATGAGATGATGGATACTTGACCAAGGGGAAGGAGTGGTGGTGCTCCATGGTACGTCCCTAACAAGGATGGATCTTTGAAAATCCCAGGACCCATCTCGACGAGTGGATATACTTCTTTGTTGGTGTGAATGAGAGGAAGAATGTTATCGAGACTGGCATATGGGTTTGGCTCATAATGTGAGACTTGGTCGATGGTTACAATATTTCCGTTGTGGGGGAAAATGATTGTCCGAAAGACGGAAGATGCCACTGCTTTCATAGCGTACATGTAGCTACGTCCAAACAAGATGTTGTAATCGAGTGTGACATCGATAACTTCGATATCAATGAGAATGGTTTTGCCTCCGAGTTCAACGGGGACATTTTGTAGGAGCCCTTCAGGAGATGATGGTCTTCCATCATAAGCTCGTAATGTGATGGCAGAGGGTATGAGTTCTGGGGAACCAAGTTTCTGCCATACTGTTTTGGACATGATACATGTAGATGCTCCTTCATCGATGATACATCGATGGACGGTGATGTTCTGTATCTTTACTAGCACTTGAATGGCAACGACGGTGGGAAGACATGGTTCGCAGCTATCAAGGTCAAAGGTAATGAGTCGAGTATCGGCGGGGTCGACTGCCCCCAAGGCGGAAAGTAGGGATTTTCGCTGTGTAGGACAAGTCTGGAGGACTTCCAGAACTGACATGGCAGCCGAGGATTGTGCTAAGTCATCTACCAAGATGTAGTTATGAGCTGCCCTGGCCTGTGGGTTGTGGACATTCCTGCGCAATGGGATGCGAGGGATGCGCAATGGTGGTTTGGCGGAAGGGAAAGGAATCACCAACGGAGGTCCCGTCGGTGTAGGGTTTGTTTCTGGAGATCTAGGAGTAGACTCGGCTGGTGCAGGATACTGACGATTGCGTGTTTGCAAAAGGATTTCTTCCTCACTGGTGAGGAGAATTGTTCGCTCTGCTGTATTGTTGGGATTGTGGTATTGGCCCACCTGAGGTGGGGGATGCTACGTGTCCTATTGGGTGTTTATGACACCTTGATGTGGTATAGGATCTTGCAGTACTGCGGGAGGGGGTTGTTGCGCATATTGTTGTTGTGCCTGCTGAGAGGCAAGTTGCGCTGGGGAAGGGGGAATGCTCCCAGAGTCTTTTAACCTCTTGAAATTAGCAATCTGGGGGCAATGGTGAGTGTAATGGCCATACACGCCACAAAGAGCACAAGGGTGGATGGTTTTAACAGTATTCCTCCCTTGGCATTTGTTGTTATTGCCCCCCTGGGGGTTTTGTTTCCCTTGGTTCGGGTCACCCCCAGTGGGTTGATGCTGTGGGGGTTGATTCCTGCCTTGACCAGGATTGTTGTTATTCCTGTTCCATCCTTTCTTCCTGTTATTGTTCGATGGGTGAGTTCGGTTGGCTGTGTTCAACTATTCAAAATTTTGGTACTGTTGAGCAGCAAAAGGTTGAACAAAATTTACCCCCGCATGTGGGTGTGGGGGAGCCATGGGTTGTATAGGCCCGAAAAAGGGGAAGTATGGATTTTGCAGTGGTACTGACCCATAGGGTACATAGGAAGGCTGCGTGCTTTCACTAGTATTATAAGATGATGTTGAGGGAGTACTACTGCTTGTGGGAACAAGGGGATGTATGGGGGGTGCCGGTGGTGGGCCACTGATGGGTGGAGGTATAGCAACAGGATATGGTTGTTGATAAGTGGGTGGGGGGTAATAAGAAGTGCCCCCATAGGCTGGTGGGTATTGAGGCGTTCCATACATCGGTGGTGGTTGAGGTTGTGGGCCCTGGTGTGTGGTGGCCCCTATTAGTCCGTCTTCTGAGTGAGACATCCCAGGTTTGTCCTAGCCAAATGGCACAGGTTTTGGAAGATCGGGAAGTACTGTGTACAAGTATCCCGACTGTGCATAAATGAGGTCATATTGTTGAGCCTTGCTGATGGCTTCCTCTTCAGATTATGGGAAGGTGGAAGCTACATCCTTACCAAGGAGAGCGACAAGTGATCTAAGAAACCAGTCAAGACATTGCTGCTTGGTGGTTTCTTCTTTACACAAACTACGTCGCCTACGCCACTCATGAATGTGATCAGCAATGTGGGTGGCTGAGGTCTGTTTGAAATTAGACATTAGTTCTAGACCATTGTCATGGCGGATGGGTAGTTGGAAAAAGGTCAAGAAGGCTTTGGCCAGGGATTCAAAGGTCATGTGGGACCCTGCTTTTTCCTCGACATACCATTTGGTTGATGGGCTGGTAAGTGTGCATTGAAAAAGTCACAATCTGACGGAATCATCCATAATGCTATTGGAAGAACACCATAGATGAAAGGTCATGACGTGATTGGTGGGGTCATCCCCTGCCTTCCCTTCAAACTTTGGTATGTCTGAAGGAAGTTTGGTTGGCATTGCAGGCCATATGGCGTCATGCAATATAGGATCATTAGTGAGCTTGGTGAGATCCGGAATGTTGAGAGAGGCCAAGTATGGCATCTGTAGTGGGGGTGGAGGGTTAGCTCCAGCCATAGTGTTTTGTGAACCTGACCCTTGATGGGGACTAGGTGGGTTGGTGCTCCCTCCTTGAGAGGAAGTGGGTCCCCCGCTTCCGTGCAAAGGAGAGCGAGTGGACGGATGACCTTGGGAAGAAGACCCAAGTAAGGTAGAACCAAGCAAAGCTGATCCTAAGATAGTGGCTCTCACAGGAGTGTGTGAAGGAGGTACCGATGAGTGGGTATGACCAAAGACTCCCCCTAAGATAGGAGGAAGTTTGAGCAAGCATCGTGAACGACGGGGGTTCTATGGTTCCCCTATGATGTCAGACTAGTTGTGTGAAATGTGTGCAACAGGTGGTGAGAGAAAATATAGAAACAAGAGCCTTTTGCTGAATGTTTACACAATATATATATATAAGTCAAACTGTAATCAGATGTGCATCATACATAAATGAGAAAGAAACATATATGTGGGTAAAAGGGTTTTTTGTCCGCGTGGGGGAATCAAAAAGAAAGCAAATGCTCGTGTCCTAGAAGACGTAACGTCCTTCCTCTCAAATAGCACTGGACCTTCCAATAGCTCTCAACAGTGGGGTTTGAAGTCACCAGAAGAGACACTAGTGAAGGATGAAATAACTGGTTATAATGAGGGGTAGAGGGTGCAATATCCCAAAAGAGCTGGCGATACCTCCCAATAGCCACACAAAATCTAATCAAGGTGCGATTGCAGCCCACAACTACCACCTGGGTAGATGTCCTATAATTGGTCACTAGGTACCTCGGTCCAAGTGCGGCATTTAGATTTTCAGCCTAAGAAATGGGTCACGGGATGGATCTCGTCCAAGAGGTGGGTGCCTCAAGGGGGGACGCACAGAACAAACAGACCTCGACCTTCGACCCTTCATGGGTATCTCCCTGCCTTATGGTGATTGGAACGCTGGACTTGGAGGATTTAAAAGTTCCCTATTTGTCAACTTCTATGTTTGAAATTGTGAGAACCAGATAACAGGGGGGTTATTTGGATGCCTACCCCGAAATCCTACCTAGACTAAAATTTTCTTTTGGCACCTCCTGTGGAGGACAACTTAGTGAGTTGTTAGAAATATTTTAGATGAATTGTTTTGTGAGGTTGGGGGTGAAAACCAACCTCGTTTGATTAAAAGTGGGAGTGGATAGTCTTATCAAGAAAAGATGGGGTGTTTTCAGAATCCCTTTTGAGGAGACCTACTTAGACCACCACGTTTCGAGATGAGGCTATGTGAGTGAGTAAGTGGCTTTTGTGTGTGAGTGAAAGTGTACCAAATTTTAGTTATTTAGATGTCACCTTGCAACATGTGGACATCGCTTGGTCCTTTACAAGACTTTGATTACTTAAATAAGCTAGATGTCATTGGTACAACCTTGCGGAATTTTAAAAGCCCTAGGAAACTAGCATGTGGACATTGTGGTCCATTACTATCCTTTATCTCCCTATGTGTGAGTTAATCTAGAAAAGCATGAAACTAGCCTAGATTGAACATGTGGGCATGTGTGGGCCCGTTACAAACTTTTAAGCTCTCCTAGTTTTTTGATCTAAGAAAGAAGAAAATCAAACACTATTCTAGATTTGTTGACATGTGGGCATGTATGGGCCCATTACAAGAATGTGTTTGTCAAAATGAAACTAATAGGGGTCTCGAAAGAGCCGTTGTCCTCTCCTAAAAGTTTTGAATTTTTTGTTAAGGTAGATGAGATCATTTTCGCAATCCTTTTCTGGTTCTCAAGATCGCTTGATGGCGCAAGAGAAGAGCATACTCAAGATTGTTACTTGCAACTTCTAGTCCCAGAAATGTGAGTTTAGATGTGATTAGAATTGATGTTCAACTTAGATTTATAAACCAAAGCAAGCCATCCATGTGGCTAAAAGCAAATAAGGGAAAATGATTTTTATCCACCTAAGTGCCTATGTTTGCTTGATTATCCCCTTTATAAGTTGAGGGGTCTAAGTGGTGCAGTATTTAGAGCATGCATATCATCATTCTAAAGAAGGAAAATGATTCTTCCCCCACATCCAAGAGCTTACAATGCAAATTTTAGTGCAGAGACGCGGCCTTCTGTGTGGACAGAGGCGCATATGGCACCTGCGCGCTGACAGAATTGAATAGTAAAGTGCGTGTGCGCCCGACGCGCACTTGTGGGGTGGAATACCCATGCGCCTGTGTCAAAAGTCCGAGAAGAAAAATCTTGATGGATTTCTCTCCAATTTCTCTTGAATTGACTGCTTAGCAGGTCGGCAAAGGCCGATTTGTGAACCTGCAAGTTAATGAAATCAAAAGGAAAGCAAAATGAACCCAAATGAGGGAGGAATTGATACCAACTCCCCAGTGGAGTCGCCAATCTGTTTGCACCCAATTCGTCACTTGATGAGCAAATTAAGAGTGCTTACATGCCCAGTTGGGCTCTGCTAGGCATGACAGCTATAAGGTAAAAGGTTAGAAAGAGAAACAACAAAGTTATAAACAAAAATCAAAGTAAAACTAATTAAAACTATGAGCATATGGAAAAATGAAAAACAAATATAAATGGACCAATATCACCAATGTATAAGCTTATCTGATTGATGAAATGCAAAGACACAAAGGAGAAAGGGGACTTGGGTCCCTTCCTTCTCCAATGGAAGGCTCTTGAGGCCCTCACTACTTGCTCTCCTTACAATGAAAAGATGAAGATGTGGGTGAAAGAACTCCAAGCTTATCCACTCAAGTGAGAGGTGGAAAGCCCTATGAAATGCAGCTTGTGATGTTTATTGCCAAAGAATGAGTCCTTAGCAATCTCAGCAGTATAACAATACAAAGAATTCCTTGAGAAAATGGTGGTCATTCATGGCTTTTTATAGCCAAGCATTGGGTTATTATGCAACCTCTTTTGAATGTGAAAAGGGGCTCTTTAGGGCACAATTAGGTATTTGACCAGCCCACCATGAGGATTGAGCTCAGATTTGGTGTCAAATCGACTTGGGAGCCGATCCATTAGTGGTTGGGAGGCCGACCAATTTCAATAAATGCGTCGTTTAGCAGGTGCGTGGGTTTTTCGCCCAACAACCGCGCCTTGTGCACATATGCACGCTTTGTATGTTGTTGTTATGCGCATACGCGTGCACGCCCAGATGATCTAAAGCGCCTTTCAAATTTTTGGTCATTTGTATAGTTTTTTGGCCCTTTTGCAATGTTGAGGAATTAATCTTGTGCCATGAATGACTCCAGTCCTGTTTTGACGATGCGGATTTCTTGTCGCCCTGTGCGAACGAAATTTCAGTGATAACAACCACAGTGACAAGGAGCTATTCAGGAAATCATACTTACCCAGAAACTCTGGCAAGCTAAGGAAATCTGAAATTCTAAGGTTGTTTGAAAAGTATAGGTCCATGAAAACTGCTACTGGATCCTTGAAAAGAAAATAAGAAACATTCTTCTTCTCGGGAAAAAGATGCATGTCCATGGTAACCTCTTGCTCATCCATGACTGTTCCTCTACAAGAAGACTGATCATCTTCTTGTCCTCTTGAGATCAACTCGTGATCATCAGAAATTACAATTTCCTTATCAGAATAATGCTCACAAAAGGACAACAAAACAAGATTTCCATCACATGAATTACGATCAGCTAAGAATATATAATTTCTTATGAAATCATCAGTCATCATAGGCTCTTCTTGATTTACAAATTGATCATAAACTTCACAAGCATAGCTATCTCTGGAAAACTCTGCACATACTGAAGAATCTAATTTTGAATCTGAAATGTACTCACCTTCAGGCTGTTGTTCCTTATCTGTTTCATACTTACTATTTTCTTCAGAACAGTCCTCAGTGGATGATGATAGAGCAATGTTTAAATGACAAGGATTATGATCAGCTGGGAACATGTAGTTTTCAATGCAATCATTGGTTATCATAGATTCATTATGATTTGTGAATTGATCATAAACTTCAGATTCATACCTGTCTCTAGAATACTCTGAAAATGTTGAAAAATTCAGATCCGAATCTAAAAGAGCTCACATACTTGCTGTTTTTCTAAAACTATTCCAACCTCATTATTCTCCTGCTCAAAATATGAAGTATAATGACATTCTGCTTGCTCATGTGCTTGTATATTTTCAAAGAAATCTCAACCTCAGATCCTTCAAGAAGCACAAATGTTCTCCTCTACTTCTTGAGCATCTTCAATAATCGAGTTAAGGATGTAGAGTTCCATTCTAGAAAAAGAAGGACAAGATCTGAATGAAGACCCATAATATAATATATCATGGAAAATGTTTCTGTAGGTCGGACCTACGGAGGCATGTCATGATAAACACGGTAAAACCTTCTATTGAAAACAGGCAAGGCTTCATCTTGCTCTCGTTTCAAAGCATAGAAATCAGTGAGGTAAGAATCTAGAGATTTGTATTTTCCCCAATACTTCAGGAAAGCATTAGAGAACTCAATCTAAGAGCCAATTGAATCAGCTCTTAGACCCTTAAAACATGTAGCAACATCTTTGATCAAATATTTCGAAAACATTCTCATGATCACATCTTCATGTGAAATTGAAAAACGATCAACAAAATCCAAAAAGGATTCCACGTGTCTCTTGGCTGAAGCTTTATTCTCTCTAGAAAACCAAGGGAGATATTCATAACAATCATTAGGATAAGGATGAAGAAAAAGGGGCAGCTTTAAAGGCTTGAACATCTTCATCCAGATATTAACTTGAAAATTTGTGGGCTGATCATGAGAGATGGTAAGTTGTCAATCAGGTTCAGAAATTATGACAAGAGGGGTTGAGATCTGGACAGGGTCTGAAACAATTTCTATCTTTTCAAGGTCACATGACTGATTAGATTCTGAAGGAAAAGAAATATAGTGGTCATCTTTGTGAATGGGATAAGGTAAATCTACCGAATCTACATCTACAATGCAGGGATGCAGAATTTCCTCTTCTAAAGATGAATATATACAAGAAGGATGATGATTTTCTAAATATACAAAACAGAGAATAATTCTCTTTAGACGTGAAGGGAAAAGAATGAAAGAGGTAATAAAGAACAACAACAGTTCATGAAACAAACTAATGAAATGATACCTGGATTTTGATTTGAGCCTCTTCATCTTTTATCAATAGGATCCTCCCTAGTGGAGTCTTTGAACGTGGAGTCGCTAGATAAATGCTTACAACCAATACAATGCTCAACCTTTGTCTATCATCAAAAGTTGAAACTATGTCATCTCCCAGGGAAGCTTGCTTCACTCTCCGTTCCCCGGCAATGGCGCCAATTTGTTATCACTCCAAGAAACCCTTTGTGGTTGTAGACCAAAGGTGCTTGGTAACTTCAAGTAAAATGGATCAATGGGATGAATTGATTCAAATATGGTATTCAGACAGTCAAGATGGTAAACAAATGAACCAAAGCTCTCATGGATTGATAATCAGTAGATAACTTTAAATGGGTGAAGAACAAATTTCTCATAAACCAGTACAATGTAGGGTCTAATAAGAAATGAAGAAACTATTTATTCAGTTATGAGCCAAACACTGAGATAACAGTCATTCAAGGCTTGACAACTCAAATAAAAGTACAGAAAGAAGGTGGAAAAATTGACATCAATAGAGAAAGAAACCTGTGATCTGTATTAGCTTCTATAAGCCTGTATACAATATAGGATTCTTGTATCCAAAACTGAACCCTTTATTCATCAAATGTTCCTGGATTTATATCCTTTACAAACAGTTTCCAGATCCTAGAAAACTGGATCTGATATACTAAAAATAGAATCAAATAAAACTAATATAATGTCAAAGATCGAGTCCTGATTTGATGATTAAACCTTTATCACATAAATCTTTAGCAATCTTCAATCTCCTTCAAGTCTTTAATAGATGTGATACACCTCAATAAGCTATGCAAACATTGTGGAATTCTGCCCTGTTTCTTCCAAGTCAAAATTTCCTTTGTGCTTTAGTCAATTTAGATAGCTGATATTTA
Source organism: Picea engelmannii (assembly GCA_009831015.1). Classification (NCBI taxonomy): domain Eukaryota; kingdom Viridiplantae; phylum Streptophyta; class Pinopsida; order Pinales; family Pinaceae; genus Picea; species Picea engelmannii. The sequence continues at coordinate 221,437 of ML779314.1, forward strand.
CTCAAAGATTTGAAAGGAGGAAGCTGATCATACTCATCTTCATCATCTAAATCTGACAGCTAATCTAGATCTTCATCAGAATCAATATCTTTTCCAGTTTGCTCATCTAAGACCTTCAGTTGCGCTCGAGACTACAGAAGAGAGGATAATAGAAATGGAATTGGTGGAGCTCGGGTGTAAAGTCCAAATGGCCTTCCAGGAGTACTATTTTGTAATTTCAAAATTGCATTTTCTTCAGCTAAACCTTTGATGAAAAGCACAACAACAATAATTGAGGTTTCCAAACATGCTCATTGGGTAAAACACTTTGACCTTCTCTATTATTTCTACATAACAGATGATTTTCCATTAGTGAAACAGGATTCATAAGACGCATATCACCAGCTGCTTGGCATATGGAATGTTTCACTATTTGACTACACTGAGCCATAAACATCTTATAACTAAGAGGCGTTCCATGGGCTCCATCTAGGGGAGATGATGAACCATGGGTGAGAACATTAATGGCATTGAACCAAATGGTAGCTCCAAATGTCTCAGTGATTATTCGAGCAGTGGGAGATCACTGTAGTCCCTGAGTCATGAGAAGACTCATTTTGATTTTCCTCTGACAATAAAGTGATCTGTGCAAATACTTCATCTATCTCAAGTTCAGCCCGAAATTTCACATTGATCACATGACAAAGGATCTTTAGAAGGTAGATCATACAGTGGCATATGCTGATCAATACCTTGGTTTGTCAATTCTTCAACCTGATCTATGTGGCCTTGAGGAAAGTAAAAGGCCCTCTCTCTAACACGAGGAAAAGTAACAAGAGGACCAGCAGATGCATTCCATATCTCTTCATAAAGAGCATCACTAATATTAGTCCCAATCCCTCCAGAGAAAGAATTCTGCGTTTAATTTGATATTTTTGAAGACATGATAGACTGAGGAGCTCCTGCAACCTCATTGGATAAATTTGAATAGTTCCCCATCGAACTGTTATGAGGCAGCCTGCTAGAGAAATTCCTAAAGTTGTTTATATATGCCATGATACCCTGATACTATGCTAAAACTTAAGCACAATGTTGGTGTACCTAGTTTTCCCTAGACCCATATAGAGAAACTATGGAACACTCCCAACCTACAAAAGATTCTATAAAAAGGCACCACCAATGTACCCACAGAGACCCTTGAGAGTTCCCTTGGAAAGGGCAATATGCACGAACCCCGTTTGGGTCTTCACACAAAGAGCCTGTAAGAAAAACAAACCAACAAGAACCGGATTGGGAAAAATCACACGAACTAAGAACGATGAGTACCTATTGCATAATGGGTATATCAAAAAATATTCTCCACAGCTCCATCACACGTTCGTAAACAAGCCTTTGAAAAGGTTCATTCAACTGCCTTGCTCCCAATTATAGCATCTGCATATGATAGTGGAATTTTCATGTGTTGAGTTACCTGTGTAATAACAGGTGTTGGTTGTGGGTTTTCCACTGAATACCCTACAAGGGATGGATCTCTACCATATACAGTCAATCCATGATGGCTCTGAGACTCAAGAAGAGGAAGGTCAAATGGTGGATAATAATTGTCATGTTGAAAAGAAGAAGCCATATATTGAGTATTTCCAAGTCCCACACCACCACTACTAGGTACAGAGCTACTTTGATTATGTTTCCATGATTGATGTGGTATGTTTTCTTCAATAGATTAGATGCAATTAGCTCCACTTCTTTAGGAACACTTCGAGCTTCCCCTTGTATTTCAACTAGTCTATCATCTACTAAGGCATAGTATGGCAGATCTTCTGAAGCTAGAACACGAACAATGGCACCTGAACCATCCTGAATTGCTTTTTATTGTTTCTCTCTTCCTTCCTTTACAACTGTATCAAATAACCTTTGAGCTTCATCATACTCTTTTCTTGCAAGAATCACACAACCCAGTTGATGGAGAGCCAATGTTTTTGGTCTACTAATGGCCCGTAAGAAGTGCTCCTCGGTTGTTGAAAACTGTTGCTTTCACCAGCGCACAACCCATGAGAAATTCTCCTTAGTTGTTGAAAATGGCCACTTTCACCAGCTAACCATCATCCTTAAAACATGTGTTAGCTGTTGAAAGCATTCTATGAAAATTTTAAAAGGAAGACCTTTATGGGTCGTCTTATTTCTAAGACAAAAATCAAAACCTAAGTCTTGCTAATAGAAAAACTCAAAACTAAATTTGAGAAAACTACCAATAACCATGCTATCAACCACAAAATGAAACCATGGTGATGGATTCATTTTGGGAGCTAACAGGTTTGACATCAATGACAACAACCAATCTTCCAACAATATCCCCCTTTTTCATTGATGGCAACACTCATGCTCCCCCTATCATCATGATCCCAATTTATCTCCCCCTTTGACATCAATGGGAAAGGGTAGGGTTTCTCCCCTTGAGTTCAATGGCATAAGGTGACCTTCTTCTTTGGGGCTTCTCCCCCTGAACATGTGGAACTCAATAATACTTCATCCTTATTTTTGGTTTTTGGGAATTTTTCTTCCTTGGAATCCTTTTGTGTGGATTTTTTCTTCTCTCTCTTGTTCATGCATAGGATGTATATTTTGTTCGGTCTTCTTGCTACAATTGAAAACACTCTTCCTAATTTATTTTCTTTGATTTTAAATTTTCAAGAGTCAAACGTAAGAGTGTATCCTTGATCACATATTTTTCTGACACTAAGGAGATTATGCTTCAGATATTCAACCAATAAGACTTTTCCTCCTTTTACATTTTCACTTCCAAGCTTTACAGTTCCTTTTCCAAGTATTTTGGTAGATGATTCATCTCCAAATGTAACATTTCCACCATTTTTCTTCAATATGACAACTTTTCTTCGATCTACAGTCATATGAGATAAGCACCCACTGTCTATGAACCATTCATCTTCTTCTTTGCATTCTTTAGTGACCAATGTTATTCAACAGTTTTCATATTGTAGAATTTCTTTCCTTTTCCATGTTGTAGTTGGTATAGGGACATTTGGCATATGATTATCTTCCTTCATCTCTCTGCAATATCATTCTTTGTGACCAATATTATTGCACTTGTAACATACAATATTTTGATCCATTAATGGGTGAAATGGATTATAATTTATGTTGCCAGGTTTGCGAACATTTCCATATCTACTAGTTGCACCATTCATGTAGCTTGTGTAGTTATTCCTCATTGGTTCTACAATTGATTGTCTTGTGTCCAAAATTTCCACAAGTATAACAATGTGCAAGAAATAAATTTTGATACCTCAGAGTCAGTGATCTTCTTTGTGGTGTGGTCCAGCTAGGTTCATGATCTATTCTTCTGTATTTTCCTTCATAATGATTGCTTTCATACCTAATGGCAGAGGATGTTCTTGATGTCTCACTCCTTTTGAATTCTAGTCTTATATCTTGTTGTTCAACTTGTTCTAGAGATTTGAATTCACCATTTTCATCTTCCTTTTCTTGTTTTTTTGTCATCAAATTGTCATTGTATCATAGTCTTGTCTTATCGTTTGGAGATCTTTGACTGCTAAGGATGTCATCTAATTTTTCAGTTCTTTTTTCAAACTTCTTCAACTTTTCTATTTTCAATAGTAGCTCCCATTTTGTGTGATCCAAATCTTCTTTAAATTTGTCATAATCTTCTAATTTTTTCTTCAAGCTATCAATGGTCTTTTCAAGCTTGCAATTCTCTTCTTCACAACTACTCAATTCACCTTTTATTATTATGTTTGTGTCTCTAAACTTGTTATTTTCAGTTTCAACATGCTTCAAATTTTCAAGATTCTCATATTCTTGTTCACTCTCTACATTGTCTTTGTATCCCCAAAAGGAATCAATGTTGGTTTCTTCATTTGAATCTTCTTCAGAAATGATTTCTTCTTCTTTAGAACTCTTGTGATCATCATCTTGGTTTTCTTGGTTATGATGAGGACTTCTCCTCCATCATTATCTTCTTCATCACTCTCATCTGAGGGGATGTCATAATCCTTGGAGTAGAAGCTCTTTTTATTGTTGAGACTTCTCTTCTTATAGTAGAAGTTTTCAACAATATATCTTATTCTACCACAATTAAAGAATTTGAGAGGAGACTTATATTTGTATCTTCCACTTCCCTTCTAGAAACTTCTTACGAAATTTTCTATTTCTTCATCAAGGTCATTATCCTTGTCTTTTGTCTTCTTTATGGCTTTAAAGGCCACTTCATTGTTTGGGTGGTCACTTTCTGTACTTGTTCTCATTTCATATGCTATAAGAGACCCATGTAATTCATCCATTGTCATTTTGGTCAAGTCCCTAGTTTCTTCAATGGCAGAGACCTTAGCATCATACTTCAGAAGAAGTGATCTCAACACTTTTTGTACAACCAAGGATTCATCGAGATATTCACCTAATCCTCTGATAAAATTAACAAATTCATAAAATCTAAGAAAATAGGTTGCAGTATCTTCTGTTTCATCCATCTTCAAATTTTCAAATTCTTCTCTATGTCATTGAATCTTGACTTTCTTAACTTTTGGATCACCTTCATAGATACACTTGAGTTTGTCCCATACCTCTTTAGCAGTGTTGCAACCCATCACTTTGCTATAAATGGTTGGTACCAATTCTCCTAGAATAACATGTCAGTCTTTTGAATTACAACTCATAAGCTTCTTCTCATTTGGATCTATTGGAGCATTATTTGGGATTACATATCCATTTACAAGTAAGTACCAAATGTCTACTCCCAAATATGTTAGGTAATTTTTCACTCTATCACTCTAGTATGCATAATTTCTTCCATCAAATATTTGAATACCATTTGAAATGTGCTCATTTTTATCCATCTATGCTCAGGATTTTCCTTCCAGTGGTTAAATTGTTCTGAAGGAAACCTCCTCTGATACCAATTGTTGATACTAAGAGGGGTGTGAATCAGTATCAGGTACAATTTAAAAAAAAACAAAAACTTATACTTCAACCAGATTATATATTCAATTATATCCAATGAGAAATGAACAATAGTATAGGAGTTACACAAATAAACCACAATATACCATTCACAATATGTGAGAAATAACCAATTGTTATTGTTCAAGGGAAGTAATGACTTCCAAAGGTAGCTAGATCTTATAAATATAAAGGGAGGGATAAAAATCCAAAAGGAAGATACAATCCACCAATATCAATAAATGGTTGACCTCTCCATCCTTTCCCCTTCCTTCCACCCAAGAATATATGAGAGATAATAAAAATTTACATTAAATCATCACCATCAACCAACCATCACATAAAACCTGATAACGCTTCCTGAAACTTCTTCAACTTTTGAAATTCTTCAATTCTTGGAATACTATGATCCTATAGATAATACTACTCAATGTATTCTTTGAAAATCCTCCAAGTTTCACTCCTTGAATCCTCCCCAAAAAGAAATTATAGAGAGAATGCTAGACCTTATTCAATTCTAGTTTATTCAGGAGAGCGAACTTGTACAGAATGCCTCACACTCAATATTTAATATCAGATTCTAAAATTCGCACAAAAGAAACTAAAGCCCATACTCTTTCCAATTAAATTAGTCTCACTTAATTTGGATTTTCTATGAAGAAGTTATGACTATTTTACCCAGAACACATGTTTATGACTAGATTCATGACTAGTAAAAAACCCTATCTTCCACAGAGTGTATCTCCAAAATTATAGCAAATAAAGAGCTGAAATTTTTACCATAGGTACCTAGACATGTCTTAGAACACATCACCAAAAGACTGCATCCTCCCTTGAAATATGTCCTTTACTTCAGATTTCCTCTGAAATTCAACTTGTGTGTGTAAAATGAATGTATAATGATATGTACGTATAAACTTTATGTCACTTCCTTTTAACATTAGGGTTGACCTGACACTTTTTTATTTTGTAATTATTTTCTTTAATTATCTTCAGGGCCGACCTATACTTCCTTCGTCAATTCACTTTTTCATATTCAAAAATTCATTTCTCCTCAACCATGAGGATCCACGTGATGTGCCACCTAACACTGGAAACAACATGATTTATACTATCCATCCATGGGTGTTATGTTTTCATGTGTACTATCCTTCATGTCCAAATACCTTCATCAATCTTACAATCCAAAACCAATGACTAGGGTTGACATCAATGATAACAACCAATCTTCCAAAAGAAACTCATAACTTATAGAATGCTTAACATTATATGCATGCATCCTAGGGAATAGTTGGATTTATGTTTGTACTTGTAAGATGTATACCCTTCTAATATAAGTGGACCAATTTTATCATTGAATTCCTATCATCTTTAGCATGCCACCCCTATCACCTAACCTCTATAACTTTATTTCATATAATGCTTACACCTTGGAACTCATATAACCTATATATCAACACCTAAATTCTAATCCATTTAACTCTTATAACCACTATTACAGATAACACTAATCCCTATAAAACCTGTAAAACCAAACCCAAAAACCTATAGTCCTTGAACTCTATAAAATATATAACCCTTAGAACCCATAAGACTCCCAACCCCAATAGGAAAAATAGTTTTTGTCCCTTAACCCCTATTAAATGTATCAGCCTTAACCCCTATCACCATTAAACCCTAACAAATATAACATTAAACTAACCCCAATAGCGTAGTCGCTGCTAACTTATATAACACTTAAACAATCCTTATAACCCTTAATCCCTAAAATTTACAAGACCTAAAACTTAACCCATATAATCTATGCTGCTTATAAAAACCTAATGTGCATAAACCCTAACTACCCATTTATACCACAACTTTTATAACCCTTATGTTTGTAATAAGTACAAACCCATATAACTATTAATTCCTAAAACTTATAAGTGTTATCCCATGCCCTATATAATGTATATTACTTATAATCACTATCATCCCTAACAAATATAATGCCTCAAACTCTATAATCTATTATCCATACAATTCTTAACATTTATAATTTTGAATCCCTAATCGTATAAAACCTAGTACCTATAACCATTAAATAATTTAACCTCTAAATCATTTTAACCATAACCTATAGAACCATTATACCCTCAAATATTATCATGTGTAACCATTAAAACATATAACCCATGATCCATACAAACTATAACCCTTAACCATAATTGTTGTAAACCCCTATAACCACTACAATATCAACACCTAACCCCTCATAATTAGGAAACTTAAATCATAAACACCGACTCATAATAACTAATCGAATTAATCATTAGTTGGACATTAATATGATTATATTATATTGTCTTATCTTAATATTTAAATCCAATCACCTAAATCACCCTAACACTTACCTATTCCAACTTCCAAAACCAATAGCATTTATAAACATTTATAACTAGAAATTATATAACTACAAACCTATATCACCTATATCCCCAACCTTCGTAAATTTTATAACCACCGACACTTAATATATACAACCCATAAACCCTAACACCCTAACCCATAATTCCTATTACTTCTCTAAAATTGAACCTAGATAACCACTAACTCACAACCCCTTTATGCCCCAATATCAATAAACCCTAACATGTATAAAACTTGTTATTTATGTAGCCTCTATAACCTATAATATTTATAAACCCCGTAAGAGTTACCCCTTAACCACTATAACCCCTATAAAACCTAAACCTTTATATTGTTTAACCCCAAGCACACTACAAAACTAACATTTATAACACTTAATCTCTAATCCTTATAACCCTTAATATGCACTCATATCTACCCTAACTCTTACAACAAATAACGCTTACCCCTATAACACCTATCACAAGTAATCCCCATTCCTTATAACTATTAACTACTATCTCAAATAAACATTATTACCACTCCATCCCTAACTCCTAACTAGAACAACCTTGAACTAATCCTTATAACCACCAAATCTTATCTTGTAAACCCTCTAGTATCTATTTCATGTAATATTTATAATCCCTATTTACAATAACCACTATCTCGTAGCCCCCATAATGTTTAACCCATATCACTTCTATATCCCCTAACCCTTATAATCCATCACAATTACAACCACCATAACACTTTACCTATACAATATTAAAACCCTATCACCTAACTAAAAACACTTTCATATCTAATACATAATGTATGACCCCTATAATCCCTAACACTTATTTCCATTGTAACCTCTAATTCATAGACCTTAATCCTCAATTGTTAGAATCCATAACCCATTTAACTATAGATGACTAATCCATGCAACTCCTAACTTGTAGAATCCTTAACACACTATACATGCATCCTACAGAATAATTTCCTTTATGTTTGTACTTATAACATATATATCCTTCTAATACTAGTCTACCAATTCATCATCAAATCCCTATAACCTTTATCATGTCACCCCTAATACCTAGCCTCTAAAATCTTAGTTCAAGTAATGTTTACACCTTCTAACTCTTGTAACCTATATATCTCAACACCTAATCCTTAACCTCTTTAACCCTTATAACCACTAATACATATAACATTAATCCCTAGAAACGCGATAAAACCTAACCCTAAAACCTATAATCCTTAAACTATATAACTATATAACCCTTAGAACCCATAACACTCCCAAGCCCAATAGGAACTCTCACTGTTATCCCTTAACCCATATTAACCTTATCAACCTAAACATCGATAACAATTAAATACTAATAAATATAACCTTGAACTAACCCCAATAACTAAATCATTGCTAACCAATATAACCCTTAAATAATATGTGTAACCCTTAATCACTAAAATTTGTAAATCCTAAACCTTAACCCCTGTAAATTGTATTTCTTATAACAACCTAACCTGCATAAACACTAACTACCCATTTATACCCCAACCTTTATAACCCTTATGAACCCTAATGAGTATAAACCAATATAACCATTAAGTCCTAAAACTTATATGTGCTAACACATGTCCTATATAATGCATATCACCTATAATCACTATCACCCCTAACAAATATAACCCCTTAACCTCTATAATCCCTTATCCATTTTTTTTAGCCCTTATAATTTCCAATCCCTAATCATATAAACCATAGTCCCTAAAACCCTTTACGCATTTAACCCCTAACTCATTTTAACCATAACCTGTATAACCATTATACCCTCAAATATTATCATGTATACATAATATTCCAGATATAAAAGAGTATGCATAACATAAATAATTAGCTAGAAATGGGAGATAAACAATGATATAGTGAGAGCAATGTCACAATAATACTAGAATAATACCATAAATACACCATAAAGAGCACTTTTATTACTGAGAGAAATGTTCACTTGCCTCTTCAAGGGGGAAACCTCCAACAAAGAAAATCTCTATTACAATAATATCCAAGACAAAACTACTCATACCCTGTATTCCTATTTATACTAAATCTATCTATCAAAAGAACAATCTAGAGGAAGATCCTTATAGAAGCGAAAGATTCTATTAGGTCTTCTTACATTTGAATTATTCCTCCCTATTTCTAGGCCTTATTAATATTGACCTTTATGACATGATAGTATATTATTCTACCCACTTGAGGGGTTAGGTAGGTTAGGTCCCTAACATACCCTCCCCCTTAGAAACAGTCTTGTCCTTAAGGCTTGAGATGAGGAAATTTCTACAGAATGGTAGCGGGATCCCATGTCGCATCTGTTGGAGTTGTATATTTTCAATTAAATGAGACTTCCTTCATGGTAATATAACGAAGATGATGATCCCGCCAGTCCAAAACTACTTGTGGTTGCAACCATATGGATCCTTCTTCATCCAACTTGGGAAGGTTGGTTTGAGTTTGGCACGTAGTTCCAATCACCTTCTTTAAGCAAGAGACATCAAAAACAGGATGGATCTTAGAATTATTTTCTAAATATAACTAATAGGTGATGTAGGAGCATCTCTCCACGTCAGCCAGCCAGCCAACCAGCCATGTCAAGTACACGCATTCGATGCTGAAGAGAGGTGCAGCCTCATTTAAAATCTGAATTGAATGTAATTGAATTACTTAGGCTATTGATCCATAGAGTCATGCCTTTGTGTAGGAATAGGATAATATCGGCCTTAAATGTCTCTATGGCTGAGATCTAGATCCCGATAGCAGACTAGACAGCCCATTCAATGTAATTGAATAGGGTAGGTAGTTTGGAGGGAAGTGCTCAAAGAGCCCCCTCAGGTAAAATAGATTTTGTATCTCATTTTGTGTAAGTGAAAAGAAGAGTAGGAAGAGAAGAGAGTAGTTGTAGTGGAGAAGAGAAAGTCTGCGTGTAGAGCAAAAGAAGGAGCCGAGACCTTGTTACAGGCCGTGCTCAGGAACACTTTGTAAATACAGGCATTTTCCATATTTAATACAAAGAGCAGTTTTTCCTGCATTACTGTGTGTTATGTGGATGTCTGTGAGTGTTCTTTATGTTCTGTAGATGTATGTGCAAGATACCCGATATATAAAATATGCAAAACAGAAATGAAATGCTATAAATGACAAAATGACAGTAAAATATCCAGCATAATCTTCACAATACACAGAAATGATATACGAAATAGCAAAAGAAATAGCACATTGATTCAGATAGCAATGTTCACAGTCCTCTTTGAGGGGGAAACCTCCAGTCGAGCAACGCTCTGTTACAATAATCTCCAAGGTAGGGTTCTCATACCCTCACCTCTTATTTATACTAAATATGTCTAGTAAGAGAAGCATCTAGAGGAAGATCCTTCTAGAAGCGGAAGCTTCTATTAGGTATTCTTACATCCGCCTTATTCTATTTTATTGAAAGGCCTTATTAATATTGACCTTCATTACATCCAAATACATTGATCTACCTATGTGTGGGTTAGGACCTTAACATGTCCGCCCCCTTAAAAACAACCTTTTCCTCAAGGCTTGAGATGTGGAAACTGCTGCAGAATGGTAGCTGGTTCCCAAGTGGCATCTGCTAGAGTCATGTCTTTCCACTGTACTAGCACTTCCTTGATGGTTCTCTGACGCCGAAAATGCTCATGCTGGTCCAAAACTGATTCTGGCTGTAGCCAAATGGAGCCTTCTTCAGCTAACTCTGGAAGGTTGGTTTGAATTTGGCACCTGGTTCTAATCACCTTCTTCAAGCATGAAACATGAAAAACAGGATGTAGCTTTGATTGACTGGGCAGAGATAACTGATATGCGACTTGTCCCACATGCTTGAAAATTGTGTCAGGGCCATAGAATTTGGGTGCTAGCTTCTGACAATGCTCGGCCTTGAGGGAAGTTTTCTTATATGGTTGCAGTCTCAGAAACACCTGATCCCCTTCTGCAAATTGACGTTCAGAGCGACCTTGATCTACTTGCTGCTTCATTCTATTATGTGCCATGACCAAGTTCTCTTTAAGGGTATGAAGGATGTCCTCTCGAATGGTAAGTCTTTGGTCAACCGCCTGGACCTTCGAGGTACCCGGTAAGTATGAGAGAACTGAAGGTGGCTTCTATCCATATACTTCTTCAAAGGGAGTCATGCGAGTGGCTTCATGGTATGTAGTGTTGTACCACCATTCGGCAAGGGGTAACCATTGAACCCACTGGTGTTTTTCTTCAGAGGCAAAGCACCTCAGATATGTTTCCAAACACTTGTTGACAACTTCCATTTGACCATCTATTTGGGGATGATAAGCTAAGCTAAGATGCAATTGTCTGCATTGTAGCTTAAACAATTCTTGCCAAAAATTGCTTGTGAAAGTTGGGTCTCGATCAGAAACAATAGAGTGCGGCATGCCATGTAGCTTGAATACCTAGTCCATGAAAATTTGAGCCACCGTGGATGCAGTAAATGGGTGGGAAAGAGCACATAAATGACCATAATTGGAGAGGCGATCCACCACCACCATTATGACTGATTTATTCCCCGATTTGGGTAGGCCTGTAATAAAGTCCATAGAGATATCCTTCCAAATAGTAGGGGGAATCGGAAGCGGTTGGAGGGTGCCTGGGGATTTGACTGTTTCTCCCTTATTACGTTGACACACCTCACATTTAGCAACAAACTTACGGATGTCTTGTTTCATACCCTCCCAGAAAAAAGAGCGTTTGACTCGGTCATATGTTTTGGTGAACCCTGAGTGCCTGGTTGTAGGTATAGCATGAAGCTCAGAAAGCACCGTGGATTTGAGCTTGGATTGTTTACTTAAATACAAGCGACCTTTATATCGAACCTCATCCTAGAGCCAAGAGTATCCTAGGGGAGTCGGAGCCTTGTTCTGCAGTTGCTGGATCATATGCAAACTTTTGGGATCTTGAAGCCATTCCTGGCGCACAGCTTGGATCCAATCAAGTACAATGAAGGAAAGAGAAAAAATAAATCCTTCATCTTCATATTTTCGGGACAGTGCATCCACCACGACATTGTCTTTTCCCTCCTTGTAAATGATCTCATAGTCATATCCAAAGAGATTAGTCACCCATTTTTGTTGTTCCTGGGAGGAAATGCGTTGTTCCAGAAAGTACTTGAGGCTTTGATGGTTTGTCTTAATTTGGAAGCATTTCCCTAAGAGATACGGACACCACAACTCAGCAGCATGCAAAATCACCAACATTTATTTTTCATAAATGGGTTTGCCCAAATTCTTTTCATACAGTTGCTTGCTAGTGAAGGCCAAAGGTCGACCCTCTTGCATAAGGATAGCACCAATTCCTTTCCCTGAGGAATCACATTCCAACACAAAGGTCTTTGTGAAGTCGGGAAGGGCCAGAACCAGAGTGGTGCACATGGCCGTCTTCAAGGTTTGAAAAGCTTGAGCAGTTGTTGGAGTCCAAGTGAAAGAGTTCTTTTTGAGGAGAGCCGTGAGAGGTGCTCCAATCTTTCCATAGTTCTTAATCTACTTATGGTAATACCCTGTGAGGCCCAAAAATCCGTGCAAGATTTTGAGGGTCTTTGGGTGCAGCCAGTCTTGCATAGCTTCAATCTTTCTCGGGTGCACCCTTATTCCATCCTTTCCCACTAGATGACCCAAGTATTCTACTTCGGAGGCACCAAAAGAACATTTGGATAGTTTCAGGAAAAGATGGTGTTGAGAGAGTAGGCGGAGAACTTGATCCACATGATTAAGATGGTCTGTCCAAGTTCTGCTATATATGAGGATATAATCAAAGAAAACTAAGACAAAATGACAGAAAAAAGGGCAGAAGACATGGTTCATGAGGCTCTGGAAGGTGGAGGGGGCATTACACAAGCCAAAGGGCATGACCAAAAACTCATAGTGACCCTCATAAATGTGAAAGGTCGTCTTGGGAATGTCGGCCTCTTTCATGTGTATCTGGTGATAGCCCGAGCGAAGATCAATTTTGGTAAAGAATTGGGTGCCACTCAATTCATCCAAAAGGTCATCAATGACAGGAATGGGGAATTTGTCTTTGATGGTTAGTTTGTTGAGAGAAAGGAAGTCAGGAAACATTCTCCAAGAACCTTCTTTCTTCAATACCATGATGACCGGAGAGGAGTAAGGGCTCGTACTAGGACGGATGACTCTGACAGTAAGGAGTTCCTGGACCATTTTTTCAATTTCATTTTTTTGTGCAAAGGGGTGGCTATATGGATGTATATTGGGGGGAAGGCTTCCCGGGACAAGGGGAATGGAATGATCATGGACACCGCGGGAAGGGGGGAGTCCTTGGGGAGTTGAAAATATTGTTTGATGTTTATAAAGGAGGGCTTGGAGGTCTTGGGGCACTTGTGGTGTCTCTGTGGCTTGTATGGCATGGAGTTGGGCAATGACACTCGAATGACCTTTTTTGAGCAGTTTTTCCATGCGATGAGAACTGATGATCTCAGGTGAACCAACAGTGATGCCTCAAAATTTATATTGGTGGACTCCTTGGTAGAATTGCATGGTTAAGTTCTGAAAATCCATGAGAATGGGACCCAAAGTCCTTAGCCAGTCTGCGCCCAACACAATGTCGCAACCCCCCATGTCAATCGCAAACATATGGGATTTGAGGTGGTAGTCACCTATTTGGAGATGCACATTTTCACAGCGGTCGCCACATTTCATAGAACCACCATTGGTAATCATGATTCGGAAATTGTTGACAGCATGGATGTAGCAATGGGTTTCTTGGGCAATGCAAAAATGAATAAAATTGTGGGTGTTGCCACTATCAACCAGAATGATGACCTTTCTTTGCTTGATGTAACCGATTAACTTGAGGGTTCGGGGGGCAGAGAAGCCAATGAGAGAATTGAGGGAAATAATCGGTTCCACTTCGGGAGGGTCAGAGGGAGGGATTATGTCAGAGATTTCTATTGACTCGGGCACAGGGGGAGTGTCATCATCTTCTTCTTGAATATCCTCAGAGATGGCCATAAAGAGATTTTGTTCCTTACATTTGTGGCCTGGGAAATATTTGTCATCACAATTATAATAGAGG
>ML779314.1:257071-268503 GCA_009831015.1 Picea engelmannii
GAAGTTCCCTTTTTGGGTGGCATGTTGGCCAAGTATCACTTTTGAACCTTGATTTTGAGGTGGTTCTGCTAGACAATATTTCTTTTGTTGTATCTCCCAATTTTTGGACCTTCTGGGTATGAAAATTTATCTTATGTATTTCTTTGATATGTCTTCTCTTCAATGCCATAGGTCTGATCAAAATTAGATGTGCCAAGTGGAATTTACGATAACTTCCCCACAACTTGATGATTTTTGGCCTTTCCGAGAGATCTCACTTGTATAGTGTGCCCCGCACAAAATAATTGATATAAAATTCTGAAACTCGCACCCACAATAATAAAGACTGTCCACGATCCAATGAAACTAGTCCCACCCAATTTGGATACTCTAGGAAGAAGTTATGATTGTTTTACATGGAACACCTTCTTGAGACTAGCCAATAGGACTAGTCAGATACCCTGTCTTACACAAGGTGTATCTACAAATTTATGATGACCCAGAAGCTGAAATTTTTACCAAAGATAAAAAACTAATTTCTGTAAATGGCCCCTGGAGGTCAGGGTCTGAAACGTTACAAAAAAAAATTTATAGTGAAAATGCTGCAAAGATGCATTTCAGGATGATTCCATAACCCTATCTTGTACAGGCTATATCTCCGAAATTTTAAGGCCTCAGGAGACAAATTTTGAACCCAACGTACCTTGATCCGTCTTCTAAATACCCTCCAAGCCGTTCCTTCGAAAACATTGTAGAAACAAAGTTATAGCGAAAATTCCACGGTGTCTCAGATGTAGCAGCGAAACCCCAAGACCTTGAGCTCTGATACCATATGTTAAGAACCAAACTTCAATATAGCATAGAAAAACCTCAGGAAAAGTACTCAACGCCTTGAAAAAGAGATAATTTCAGATAATAAACCTCTTCGAGGGGGCAACCTCCTTTTACCCCACTTAAATCTCCAAGTACAAGATGATTCAAAATGAAAATGTCTCCTTGGTATATATAGGAGACTAGGAGGTATAATTACAAATAATGGCCTAAAGCCGACATAATTAAAATAACATTACTAATCTAAATTACAACTAATGGCCTAAAGCCTACATAAACAAAATAGCATTACCAATCTAATATGCCCCAATTAAGGGGTAATGAGCCAATATTAGGGCTTAACAGAGATGTTCGATCGAGACATGAGATTGATTGACGAAAGTTTTAGAGGTCTTGGTTGTGAGTGGTGGCCATTTGGAGAGGGGAAGTGTGGGTAAGGAAAAAAATATGGGTGGGTGGGACCACAAAAAAAATACTTAGAAGTGATAGGTACCACAATGATCAGTGATTGAATGGAAATATAATGGGATAGGAAGAAAAATAGGGACACTTGGAAGGGGTCGGGTCCACTGAAACAAAAAGGATTAAAAATGAAGGGTATGACTGTGATCAGGGAGAAAGGGGGAATACTACGGCTTGAATAAGGATTAAAAATGAAGGGCATGCCTATGATTAGGGAGAAAATAGGAATACTCTTGTGGAGTTATACTCTGGCCCGAAGATTACTGCAGTGACAAAATGCCCAAATGTTTAACAGGAAGTGTAACGAACCCCGTCGTTGTGACATCAAGCGACTGCTGAAACATCACTCCTCAGAGAGAATTCCATAGGTAGTTACGTTGTAATGCCTGTGTTGGTCCTCCAAATGGTATTGACGACGTAATTTAGATAACCCCTTTCTAAAATGGAAAAATAAATCAATTAACTTAAGTTGAATTGAGAGTGGTGACTAACAACATCAATCCAACTGGTCAAAGCAACCGAAACAAAGGTAACTACACTTCTGGAATGTAACCACAATCAGAACTCTACAACTGAAAAAAAAAGGGGTTTCCTTAAGGAATTAAACCAACAATTTTCATTTCCACTCTATACTTAGAGACCAACCAGTCTAATTCAAAGGGGCAACTGGAAAAATAAGAAGGAGATACCTCCAACAATCGAATCTTGAGAAAGGGAAAATCAACACTTCCTTAGCCATCGATTATGTTGGGAGGAAACTACCAAACGCCTCATGGCATTCGATCTATCATTTTGTTGGGGAGGGATTTGTCACCACTGTGAGGATATGCGAACCATGCAGAGGCAAGGATATCCACCCATAAGGGAACACAGTCTAGTTCGTTAATTGAAATTTAGCAAAAGGAGTAACAGGAGTGAACTGAAAAGTATTAAGGTAAGGGAAATCACACTGACTAAACCAGCCATAGCAGACGATGGAATCTAACACCACCTGGGTTGGATCTGGTTGACAATAGGGAGTCTCCAAAGGTTATGCGTGCATCAATCTAGGAAGGTTCCGGTGATCTTGAGGCTGAATACAGTAGCTTGGACAAGACGAGGAGTATGTAAAACCATGGAAAAGGGTCCCCAACATCAATCATTGGTGTAAGGGAGTTTGGGGATTGAGTGGATCTTTTTCTAGGTGAATGAGGGTAGTGGTTGTAGTATTAAGGATCATGCATTAGTTGTGGAAGGGATACTAGAGTGAAAATAAAAGTCGACACAAGGAAAAGGATCCACAACCCAACACTTGCCTATGAGTGCGCAAAAGTAAAACAACCCCCAACCAGAAGTTTAAGAACTTATTCTAAAATTAGATTTTGTCTACACAAGAAGAACAAGAATGAGGAAGTAATATTGTGAAAATTTACAACTTGGGAGATATAATACCCGGGATTTACAAGATTCACATTCAACTTTTAAATCACTCCACCCTTAAAGGTTATAATTATTTTAATGAGATTGGGTTGGATCCTTTCCAGAAAATCAAGAGAATGTTTGAGTAGATATCGAGACATTCATATAATACTTCATCATTAATCACATCCATTTAAATATTATCGCATGTACTTTCATTAAGGGACAGATCTGAAAATTGAAAAATGAACAAAAGCATTCAAGGTTCGACTATTCGCAAGATTACGCAATGTTGAATAAGTGTAATACATCCGAAGGAGTAAATTTTCCTTTTCATCAGTAACAGATTAGTTAGCAGCACATTACATTACACCAATCGATAAATCAATGAGACTATGGAATGAATGCCCTTGGAAGGAGGCTTCAATGGAGGATTAATAAGGTTAAGCGAGTGTCTCAACAAGGCAGAGTGTCTCAACAAGCCAGCCAGGGATTTACATACATTCAACATAAATTTCTTTTTCTTAACAACTGAACGATTTATTCCAATGAACTGATCAATCATAATGAATTTACTAGCTTAATACAGAATCCATTAAATTTTCATCATTAACTGAACTCACATGCAAATCAACTAATTAAAATTCGATAAAATTTTAGGCATATGTACCTTAAGTGAAGGTGAAGGTTCAACTACTGTTGTCCTCTGCTCTCGTTCCATCCAACTCCTATTTTCCAACCACTGAGACCTCACTGGTACCTCCCAACTAATGTTAGGAGTACTCTTCTTCCCCCTGTGCCCCCTAAGCCGAAAAAGGACCACACACACACACACACAAAGAATGTTATCTCCCATATCACCTCGCAAGGTCGAGCTACCACTAGTTATTCGAGCTGGGTATCCCAACTCCCACAAGGAAAAATTAGTCAAGCTAAAAAAAAAAAAATCGACAACATAACTTTACGCATACCAAATCTGATCCATACTCCTCCTCCACCATCCTTTTTATAGAGTTTTCTTAGATATTTGTTGCCAAAATCCTCATTAATTTTTGTTTATTTAAAATTCAATTAGGATAAACCTGGCCCATACACATGTCACCCGATCCCTTATTTGCACCAGAAAATCAATTTATTAATTAATTAAATTTTTCTATTTCCCTCGCCCACCTAAAAGCGTTACTAAAATTGCTCCTCAGTGTCCCTTTATTCCCTTACATTTCTTAAATGAATGACGCATTTCTTAAAACCTAGTTGAATTCAGCATTAGAAAGTTCCAAAGACTATATTCCCTACAATGTTTGACATTCCACTTTTTCCTTAAGTTCCCCCTTTTTATTTAAGTTCAAAATTAGTAGGTCTAAACATAACAACAATTTACCCCCCGCCCTCTTTTTAAATCTATCCCATCATTAAAATTTTACTTTAATAATTTATGTTTGAATTTTATCTATCCCCCCTTTGTTAAAAGTCCATTTAGTTTTTTTTGGGTCAAATGTTCTACTTAGACCTAGGCTGTAAGTTCACTAGGCTTGGCAATAGTTTTTAAGGGAAAATTAGGTATTAAAATTTACTCACTCCATCATTCATTTTAAGGCCGACCAAGTACTAAGGAGGCATAGTTTTCTAGGTACTAGGTTTATTAACTTACGAGAGTTAAAAATCATGACATGCCCTTCGAGATGCACTAAGTGTTCCAAGGGTGACATTTGATTGCATTCATGTTTTATTTGCATGATGTGCCCTTCAAGAAGTACTACGTGCTCCAAGGGTGCCACTCGCCTTTTGATTGATTTTGGTAGACATAAAACCCTCGGATTCAATACTCCATTAGGTGACCTTGTGGGAGACTAAGGGCCTCTAAGGAATAAGGACCCTACCTTATTGAATGCCCCTTAGAATCATCATGAGGGACTATCACATTCTTCCCTCATGGCATCATGAATCTCTCGAACTAGGTAATCATTAACCTATAGTTCGAGCCATGAAGAGAGTGCTAGTAGGTTGTGGCAAGGATACTGCCATGCCTCTCCCTCAATGTCTCTAGTAGTTGTGTGTGGCCCCTTTACTCCTATGTGAGTCTCGTTGGCAAGCTATCGTCAGTTTCCATTGATCAACAAAACATGTTAGAGATCAAATCAACATCATAATATAGTAGTCATATGTCACATATGTAATATCAAAAACACTCAAACTATAACTGTCCACTCCCTGACTTGATCCAGAGTCCAAGGAAGTCCATTGATTCCATCGACATCCTCAAATAGTCCAGAGACCTACACACTCTAGAAAAACCAGTCAATATCACATGTCGATATAAATATAAAAAAATAACGCATCATCTAATCCACAACATCTCATAATCATAATCAAAATAGTCAGTCATATAATGAACCGGATCACTTGCACGCAAGTGTCCTCAAAGAATAAGTCCAATCAGGGATGCGCAAGAGCGCGATATTACATACACCCCCTCTTGTTTTAAACTTCATCCCTAAGTTTCAAAATATATAAGTGTCAAAATAAAATATATCACAATATCTATATGTCTAGCTATCAAACAAAAATAGAAATTGTTTATGCATTTCATATGCATCCTCCAAGGTCGTCAAGTTCGGACTATAGTTGTCCCACTGGACCTTGACCAAATCTACTTTTCAACGTTGTAGTTGTCAAATGCGATGGTATAGAATGAGGATTGGCTCTGCCGTGAGCGCACCCTCATCTGATACCTGCAATGAACTCATGTCAATCACATGTGTAGGATCACTAACATAATGTCTCAAAATAGATACGTGAAAAAAATCGAGCATACACCTCAAAGAATCATACAAGGCTAGTCGATAGGCCACAGGCCCCTTCCTTTCCACCACCTTGAAGGGTCCCACAAACCTAGGATATATTTTATCACCCTTTCCAAACTTGATCGAACTCTTCTGTGATTTCACCTGCAAGAAGACTCAATCTCCAACTTCATAACTACGGTCGACATGATGCGCATCGACATAACTTTTCTACCAATCATGTGCTTTATTTATCCTTTGTCTTATTATTTTCATTTCATATTCCATCTCTTGGATCGCTTTTGGTCCCACCAGGACCATATCCTCAAGCCGATCCTAACTCAAAGACATCTGACATGGTCACTTGTAAAGAAACTCGAATGGCACTATCATAATGGTGCTTTGATAACTGTTGTTATATGCAAATTCTACCAATGGAAAGAATTCTTCCCAACGGTTGTGTTGGTCCATCACATACATACACAACATATCCTCCAAGATTTGGTTCATTCATTCGGTCTTCCCTTCTGTCTCTGAGTGATACATGGTACTAAAGTTAATTTGGGTTCCCAATGACTCTTGGAAACTAGTCCAAAATCGTCCAGTAAACATTGATCCTCGATTAGATATAATCCTCTTAGGCACACCATGAAACCTCACTATATCGATGATGAAAAATATAGCTATGTTAGGTGTCTGATATGTCGTACGCACAAGGATAAAATGATCACTCTTCATTAGAGTGTCGACTACTACAAAAATCGAGTCATGTCTCCTTATCGTTAGTGGAAATCCAACAATGAAATCCATCGAAATGACCTCCCATTTTGATTTCGAAATAGCATGTGTCTCTAGTAATCTGACCATATGTCTATGTTCATCCTTCACTTGCTGACATTCTATATATCTTGACACATATTTGACTATGTCCCCCTTTATTCGTTTCTAGTATAACAAGGGTTGAAGGTATGCCCTCATCTTTGTGACTCTTGGGTGGGCCATGTACATTGTTCTATGAGCTTCGTTCAAGATCAAATTTCTCAACTCGTCATTGGGTGGTATGTAAATCTGATTATTAAATCTGATTATTCTATCATTGTCCATAGAAAATGCTGCAAACTTGGGTACCATCATGGTGTTTTGTTCGATAAAACCCTTAACCTCTTTATACTAATCATCGTCGCATTGTAAAGTTATAATATTTTCATGTAGATTTTTCTAAAGAGGTATCACTGAAAATATGCATGGTCTTTGAATCAATGCATCAGCCACTCAGTTCATTTTTCCTTTTATGTAGGTAATCTCGAAATCGTACTCACTAAGAAATTATGACCAACACCTTTGTCACGTGTTCAAGTCACTTTGTGTGAAAATGTGTTGTAAACCATAGTGGTCCATTTTTAGTTCGAAATTTCATCCAATAAGGTAGTTTCTCCACACTCTTAGGGAATACACAATGTCCAACAACTCCAAATCACACATCACATATTTCTCCTCATGCCTTCTTAACTTTCTCAAGATGTAAGCGATCACTCAACCGTATTGCATCAAGACTCCTCCTAAGCCTTCCTTGGATGCGTCAGTGCATACCAAGAAGTCCTCATCCATGTTAGGGACCTTTAGTATCAGCATTGTCATCAACAACACCTTGAGCCTCCAAAATTAGTCAGAGCATTTCTCGGTCCAAACAAACTTATTTTTCTTCTTCTGCAATTCCGTAATCAGATTTTCTATCTTTGAAAAACCATTGATGAATCGTCGATAATATCCTGCTAAACCCATGAAGCTACGTACTTCTAGGACATTCATCAGCATAGGACATTCCATAATACCCTCAAACTTCATGGGATCCACAACGATGCCTTTTTTGAAGATGTCATGCCATAAATAATGAATCTTCGATTGATAAAACGAGCATTTCGACAATTTCCCAAACAATTTTTTCTCTCATAGACACTGTAGTACCAAGTGCAAGTGTTTGTCATGCTCCTCCATTGTCCAAGAATATATCAAAATATCGTCAATGAATACTTGGATGAACTTGTCCAAGTATTCGTGGAACACCCCGTTCATCAAGCTCATAAATACCCCTAGGGCGTTTATCAGTCCAAATGGTAAAACAATAAAATCGTAATGTCCAAACCTCCTCTTAAAGGCGGTCTTAGGGATTTCGTCCTCCTTGATCTGCAACTCATGATACCCTGATCTCAAGTCAATCTTCGAAAAAACCATCGCCCCTTTCATATGGTTGAATAGATCATCAATCCTTGGAAACATATATCGGTTCTTGGTCATTTCCTTGTTCAATTGATGATAGTCAATGTAGAGTCTCCATGACCCATCCTTATTCCATATGAAAATAACAGGTACACTCAACGATGACACACTTAGACGTATAATTCCTAGGTCCAACAACTCCTTTAGTTTCATTTTCAACTCCTGTAACTTAGGGGTCGACATCCGATAAGGTGTTCTCTCTATCAGTTCAGTTTCTGGTTTTAGGTCGATGGTAAATTCCAACTCCCTTTCTAGTGACATCCCAGGTAACTCCTATGGGAAGAAGTCCGCAAACTCTCGCACCACCAGAAGGTTTTCTAGACCTTCTGCTACGCCGTTATTGTTTAATGCAAGGATCACATACATTTTGCATCCCTTGCGCATTATCTTTCATAGTTATAAGGAAGACATGAACCTCAGGGAAAATCCCTGGTTCTGACCTACAATCACGCATCTCTATCCCTCATCATTTACCAAGCTTAATCATTTCATATTACAGTTGAGTATCACCTCATGCAATTCCAACCAATCCATACCAATCATGACGTCATAAGACCCTAGAATAGTGACGTATAGGTTGGACCTTCTGACAAAATCTCCTGGGTTAAGGCTACAACCTGTAACCTTCCCTCCAACCTTTTGTTTGGCTCCCGAAGCCATCTCTACGTAACTAAACTCATCATGTTTTACTACCTTTACCTTAATTCATTTTATCACTACACCTGAAATAAAAATATGTGTAGCACATGGATCTATCAAAATACTAAGGATATGGTCAGCGATGGTACCTGACGTATCGAGCACAGTATATTGTTGCTCGACCTAGCGATTATTCACTGCTGCATGAATATGATGGGCCTTGCCCAAATATCCCATGGTAGTGGGTCCATCTGATCCAAATTCTTTGGTCCTCTCAGTTGGGCAGTCAAACCAATAATGTGGCTCTCCACATGTCAAACACCATGTCTTTGGTCCAATGCTCTTGATTCCTGATGCAAAATATGACGACCCATCGGCCTGGAACCTTGGTTTGTTTTGATGAACATGCCTAAACTGTTGCTACTATAGTCTATGTTGTTGCTAATGTTGTGATCCTCTATAGGGAGCCCACTGCTGAGGCACTAATCATTGGGGTATAGTGAAGGTGGATCCTCTTGAAGTTCCTTAATACCCTGGTGGATGTCTAATTGTTGCCTGATGATGTTGTGCCAGATGTCACTAGTCCTGTCAGTCTCGCTAGAGTCCTGCTCTGACGCTCGCTGTTGAGATCCTCTTCTACTATGAGGGCCTTCTAGATGACATCGTGCAAGGTTTGAGGCATAAAAATCCTCACTTTTGCATGAATTTTGACATTAAGGTAAAACACGAACTTCTTGACCTTAAGATTCTCGGTATTCAGGTTGGGATAATACCAAAGAAACTCCATAAAATGGGCATCTTACTTAGGCACCATGCAACTTCCCTATCGCAAGGCATTAAACTCATTGAGCTAACACTCAATGAATTCCTCGGACAGGTACCTCTCCTAGAACCGCTCCTCGAATAATTCCCATCACACATCTTCGACGACCATGTTAAGTTGTGGAATGAGTGTCTTCCACCATAGAAGAGAGCTCCCCTTGAGTTGAAATACCACCATGTAGACCATCATGTTGGATGTATAGTCGCAAAGTGGAAATCACATCTCCATATTATCCAAGCATGCCTTAGCGACTGCACCATCTGGGGCACCAAAGAACTCGGGAAACTTGACCTTCTCGAGTTCGCGGTGAATGCTACTAGTACCGACTGGGGTGCGTGGTTGACCCTCAAGAGGTATCGGTGCCCTGGCCTCATCTCTATCCAAACGACTAATCAGTGCCTCATACATCCTCTGAAAGGACCTCATCAGCCCAACCACATCACCCACAACTATTTGTTTCTTCCCCAAAACCTGTTATTCTCCCTAGGGGTTATACCTATTGGGTGTGGATGCTACTGGGGGCATCACGGATCCTCCCCCAACACCTCTTCGTCTGCCTCCATGAAATCCTCTGACCATGATTATCTCCACAATACCAATCAATTTAATTATAGACATTTTATAATTAAACATTTAATCAAAGGAATCCGTAGTGATCCCAAGTCGCGGGTCGAACCAGCTCTGATACCCTATGTAACAAATCCCATTGTTATGACAACAAGCGATGCATAACAAATAAAGAAAAAAAATTGGCCCAAGGAAAGTATTGGTGTTCATACAACAACACAACTTGATGAAATCACATAAATGAATTTAACGCAGCATAAAAACATAAAAGGCATAGCATGTTAGCACACCATTCATGCGTAAACTAAATAATTGACACCCGAACATTCTAGTGACCCTTCAATGTGTGCCAACAGGGAAGTCTAAACATTATACCATGCTTCCTTCAATACCTTACAAGTCATGTGCATGAGAGATAACTGAGATAGAACAGTTATTCAACAACCCAATGAATTAATAACTCAACTAAATTTAATACTATCCTTCATGAAATCAATTTTATGTGTGCTAGCATTTGATTCACTTCATTAGTCATAAACCAACTTTAGCATCATGAATATTGTACCAGGCATAGCATAACCCACCACAATTATATTATTAACTTATATAAAAAGTCATAAAGAAACAACTATAGCTTCCCAATAAAGGGTGTTATTAATCCAACTCAACTATAATTACTTGGCTTTTCTAGTTCAATAATAAAACAAGAACCATAACTAAGCAATGTAAAACTTCTATAAATTATTATTCAATGACACAAGACTAGACTAGTCATAAGAAGATTCTAGTTTTACTCAATGTGATTCGTTCCTACTTTTATTTTTGAAATACGTCTCTACTGGTAACATTTGAAAATAAAAAAGTCTGCTAAATGATATTTGCCATTTTATTTTTTACAATACACATTCGTTGGTAACTATTAAAAAAATAAAAAGTCACCTATGTTGGATCATGTTGTCATTGATGCCAATGGTTTGATTGATTGATGTCAAGTGATTGATTGATGTCAAAGGATTGATTGATTGATGATTTATGTAATATAATATGTATTGTCCTAAATGAGAATGCATAGATGAAGATGGATCAATGAGTTGTCATTGATACATGATGAACATGGATCGATGTGGTTCCATTGGTATATGATGCATTGTTGGAAAAATGTATAGATGACTCATTATTTTCTTATCATGATTGATAAGGTGCACAAATGGATGAACTCCAAAGTGGTCGCCTTATGGTGAAATCCCTCACGGGAAGATGCATTGCGGATTGAGTTATCCTAGAAGGAGGACCCATGATATCATTATTGTCTTATCATGATTGATAAGGTGTACAAATAGATGAAATCCAAAGTGGTCCCCTTATGGTGAAAGCCCTCGTGGAAAGACACTTTACGGATTGAGTTATCCTAGAAGAAAGGTTGGATGACCCATGCTTGTATGAGTAATAAGAAGATGAAGATCAAGGAAATTGTTAGTGAAACTATCCTAGATGGATAGTGCTTGTCATGCCATTTCTGGTGGTATGTGAAATGTCACATAACTCCTCATGGTTTGAGAGTTATAGCCTTACGAAGATGAAGGACCCCCACATGAAGTCTTGAAGCCCCCAAAGTCAAAGAAGTCAAAGTGACCTAAAAGAAGAAATGATAAAATAAGGTGACAAAATCAAGA
>ML779314.1:269042-280383 GCA_009831015.1 Picea engelmannii
TAAGGAAAATAGGTTAAGTGACCTAGAAATGGGTTAAGTGACATAAAAATGGGTTAAGTGACCTAAAGGATGAAAGTATAAATAAGATAGCAATGGTCTCTTGTAGATCATCATTTTTGTGGATCAATGGAGAGCTTCTTGTGAGAATATATTTTGGAGTATTGATGGAGAGATTCTTGTGAGAGATTCTTGAGAATTTTTGGTGTGGAACACTTGAGGATATTGAACATCTATAGGTGACTAAGGTAACCAAGGATATATAAGCCGAAATGCTGAGGAAAGTGAAGAAAAGAAGGCCGAAATAAGAGGAAGGATAAATTCTTTTGATGGTGCTTTCTAAGGTATGTTATTTACAGGTCATCTCACAATTTTCTCTATAACTTTGTTTCTATAATGATTTAGATCTTGAAATTGCTATGAAAGTGAGAAAAAATAGCCAAGTATCCTTGGTTAAAAATTCAGCTTGTGGGTCGTTGTATTTTGGGATTTACACTCCATGGAAAATAGGGTTTTTGGCTAGTCCTGAAACTAGTCAAAATCATGTGTTTCGGGTAAAAACGTCATAACTTCTTCATAACAGATCCATATTTAGTGAGACCTATTGTGTTGGTTATATTATAGTATGTAGTATGCTCTGCAATAGTTTCAGATCTATTCATCAAATAGTTTGTGCGGGGAACGCTCTACAAGGTCGCTCTCTAGAATAAGCCAAAATTCAGCAAGGTATGCCATTTTTGCTATAAATCCTTTTCTAAGAGGTTCCAAGTAGTGCCACTTGTAGGAATTGCATAAAACACACTGAATAACATTGTATATTAGTTTCATATCTTTATTCAGTACAGGTACAAAGTTATGATTATTTCAAGTTAGGGTTGTTGAATATTCCAAAACTAGTCATGGTTGACACAAGCAGTTGATGAGTTGGCACATACATGAGGTGTATAGTTGATGATGTTGGTACATATTGATGAGTCATTGTTTATGAGTGGTTGAAACATGATTGGTATATACTTGGTACATGGTTGGATGCACTTGTTTATGGTACAAGTTGATTACAGGTTGTTTGGCACAGGTTGGTGCATGGTTGATGCTCTTGTTTATGGTACAGATTGATATCTGTTGAGAATTGTTGCCTCATCTCAATTGGTTCTGAGAATTCAAGTTGATTCTTGCATATAGAGCTGGTGATCTTGTAGAGTTGTACTCTATTTAGTTGTTGCTGATAAACCCCAAGGATTGTAGTCCGTAATAAAAGGAAATTTGTACATACATTTTGTGTTCTTTGTGTTCATTGTGGTGATGACTTGTTGATGATATACTGCTAATATATGTTGTTGATATGTCCTCACATCTAACTGGTTATAAATGACAACAATGGGTAATGAATAAAGGTTGAATGCTAATTGATGAGTTTTTGTGCAAGAGGGAAGTTTTGGGAAAAAGAGCCCCACACTCATTCACCCCCCTCTAAGTGTGGTAGGTGTGTCCAACAACCTAAAAGTATTTCCCTTTTATTTTGTATAAAATACATCAACTAGTAACACTAAAAAAATTGAAAAGTCTCTAATAATATTGGCATTTTAATTTTATAGTATACATTAAAAAACTAAAAAGTCACCTAAAAGTATTGTCCTTTTATTTTTTATAAAATACATCAGCTGGTAACAGTAAAAAAATGAAAAGTCTCTAATAATATTGGCATTTTAATTTTATAGTATACATTCGCTGGTAACAATTGAAAAATAAAAAGTTTCCTAATAATATTGCCCTTTTATTTTTATAATACACGTCAACTGGGAAATAAACCTCCGCTGGTAACATTTGAAAATAAAAGGTCTGCTAAATGATAATTGCCATTTTATTATTACAATACACATTCGTTGGTAACGATAAAAAATAAAAGTCTCCTAAAAATATTGCCCTTTTATTTTTATAAAATACATCAGCCAGTAACAATTAAAAAGATGAAAAGTCTCTAATAATATTTCCCTCACTAAACAACGACCTAGATTACAATGGTATTTAACTTTGGAGTTATTACCAGGAGATGACTGGATAATTTTTACACATTGAATTTAGTGATAACTTAGTGTTAACTTCACACAATAGTTAATGTTGGATTTAGTGATGATTTCACACAGAGTGGAATTTATCTAACAGTCAACTAAAGATGAGATCACTGAAACATCACTCAGAGAGACTTTTAGAGGTATTTGTGTCATAGCACCTAGGTTGGTCCTCCAAATGGTATTGAAGATGAAATTTAGATAACCCCTTTCTAAAACGGAAAAATATAAATTAACTTAGTGACTAACAACATCAATCCAACAGGTGAAAGCAATCGAAATGAAGGTAACTACACTTCTAGAATGTAATCACAACCGGAATAGACTCTACAACTAAAAAAAGGGGCTTCTTTACAAAATTAAACCAACAATTTTCACTGTCGCTCTATACTCAGAGACCACCCAGTCTAATTCAAAGGGGAAATTGGAAAAATAAGTGGGAGACACCTCCAAGAATCGAATCTCGAGAAAGGGAAAATCAACGCTTCCTCAGCCACTAATTTCATTGGGAGGAAACTGATGAGTGCAACATGGCAGTTGGTCTTTCAAGGAATTGGGGAGGGAGTTGTCACCGCTGTGAGGATATGTGAACCACGAATAGGCACGGATATGCACCCATAAGGGAACATAGTCTGGATCGTTAATCAAAATTTATCAAAAGGAGTAATGAGAGTGAACCAAAAAGTATTAAGGTAAGGGAAAGCACGCTAACTAAACCAACCATAGTTGGCGATGGCATCTAACACCACCCAGGTTGGCTCTGGTTGACAATAGGGAGGCTCTAAAGGTTACGCGTGCATCAATCCAGGAAGGTTCCTGTGATTTCGAGGCTGAATACGGTAGCCTAGACAAGACGAGGAGTATGTAGAACCATGGAAAAGGGTCCCCAACATCTATCGTTGGTGTAAGGAAGTTTGGGAATTGAGTGGAGCTTGTTCCATGCAAAGGAGGGTAGTGGTTGTTGTAGTAAGGATCAGAAGTTAGATGCAGAAGGGATACTAGAGTGAAAATAAAAGTCAACGCAAGGTCATATAATACTTAATCATTAATCGCATCCATTTAAATCTTATCGCAGGTACTGTCATTAAGGGACAGATCTGAAAATTGAAAAATGAACAAAATCATTCAAGGTTTAGCCATTCGCAAGATTACGCGATGTTGAAGAAGTGTAATACACCCCAAGGAGTAAATTTCCCTTTTCATCAGTAATGGATTAGTTAGCAACAAGTGATACTGCACATTGCATTACGCCAGTTGATAAGTTGATGATACTACAAACTAAACGCCCTTAGAAGAATAGTTGGAGGGAGGATTAAGAAGGTTAAGCAAGGGTCTCAACAAGGGAGTGAGGGATTTACAAACATTTAACATCAATTATTTTTTTCTTAACAATTGAACGATTTATTCCAATGAATAGATCAATCATAATGAATTTGCCAACTTAATATAGAATCCATTAAATTTTCACCATTAACTGAACTCACATAGAAATCAACTAATTAAAATTTGATCAAATTTTAGGCATGTGTACCTTAAGTGAAGGCGAAGGTTCTGTTGTTGTTGTCGTGCACTCATGCTCCCTCCTCCCTCCTGCTCCTTCTTTCCAACCACTGAGACCTCACTAGTACCTCCCAGCCAATGCTAGCGGTACTCTTCTTCTCCTTGAGCCCTTCGAGCCACAAAGGGTCCACACACACACACACACAAATAATGCTAGCTCTAAGCTCTCCTCGCAAGGTCAAGCTACCACTCGTTATCTGAGTCGAGTATCCCAACTCCCAGAAGGAAAAATCAGTCAAGGAAAAAAATAAAAATCAAACAACATAACCTTACACATACCAGACCCGATCCATACTCCTCCTTTGCCATCATTTTTATAGAGTTTTCTTAGAGATTTTTTTCCAAAATCCACATTAATTTTTTTTTATTTAAAATTTAATTAGGATAAACCTCCTTCGTACACATGTCACCCGATCCCTTAGCTGCACCAAAAAATCAATTTATTAATTAATTAAATTTCGTTGTTTCCCTCACCCACCTAAAAGCGTACCTAAAAAGGCTCCTCAGTGTCCCTTTATTCCCTTACATTTATTAAATGATTGACGCCTTTCTTAAAACCTAGTTGATTTCACCATTAGAAAGTTCCAAAGACTAGATTCCCTACAATGTTTCACATTCCACTTTTTCCTTAAGTTTCCCCTTTTTATTTAAGTTCAAAATTAACAAGTCTAAACATAACACCAATTTACCCNTAAGTCTATTCCATCATTAAAATTTTACTTTAATTATTATGTTTGAATTTTCTTTATCCCCCCTTTGTTAAAAGTCTTTTTTTTTAGTTCAAATCTTCTACTTCAACCTAGGTTTTAAGTTCAGTAGGCTTGGCGAAAATTTTTAAGGGAAAATTAATCATTAAACTTTACTCATGCAATCATTCATTTTAAGGCCAACCAGGTCCTAAGGAGGCATAATTTTTCTAGGTACTAGGTTTATTAACTTACCAGAGTTAAAAATCACGATGTTCCCTTCAAGACTCACTACGTGCTCCAAGGGTGCCACTCACTTGCATTTCTATTTTATTTGCGCGACGTGTTGTTCAAGAAGCACTATGTGCTCCAATGGTGCCACTCGCCTTTTGACTAATTTTGGTAGACGTAAAATCCCTAGAGTCAATACTCTGTCACGTGACCTTGTGGGACACTAAGGTCCTCTAAAAAATAATGACCCTACCTTATTGTGTGCCCCTAAGAATCATCGTGAGAAATTGTCATAGTCTTCCCTCACAACATCATGGATCTATAGAACTAAGTAATTGTTAACCTACAGTTCAAGCCACGACGGGGGTGCTATTAGGATGTGGCAGGGATACTGCCACACCTCTCCCTCAATGTCTTTGGTAGTTGTGCATGACCCCTTTACTCCTATGTGAGTCTGGTTGGCAAGCTATCGTCAGCCTGCATCCATCAACGAAACATGTTAGCAATCAAATCAACATCATAATCTAGTAGTCATATGTCACATATCAAATATAAAAAACACTCAAACCATAACCATCCACTCCTTGAATCGATCTAGAGTCCAAGGAAGTCCATCGATATCATCAACACCCTCAAATGGTTCAGAGACTTGCACACTCAGGAAATACAATTCAATAGCACCTGTCGATATAAATATAAAAAACTAAAACATCATTTGATCCAAAACATCTCAAAATCATAATCAAAATGGTTAGTCATATAGTGACCCGTATCACTTGCATGCAAGTGTCCTCAAAGTATAAGTCCAATTAGGGGTGCACAAGAGAGGGATGTTATAGGAAGAAATGTGTAGTAATTTTGCAACCATAATGCAGAAGACCTGTATCACAACAATAAATCTTATTGGTTTTATTTATGTTTCTTTCCCAAAGGTTAGGGTATTCAAGGGTTCTACATAAAAAGTTTTTCCCTATGCCATAGCTCTCTGATATACGTGCAGGGTCCAACAGTATTACTCGGCCCAATATCTCAGGGCACCAACTAAGAGGCTAGACCATACCCTTAGTCGTACTACCCTACTACCTAGGTACTAGATATTATCTTCCCGAGTGTTGTTCTTGGTGGGACTATAGTAGTCAGGTAGCTGATCGATTTATCTATGGAGGGCTTCAAGAGATCTAGGTCGATCCATATAGAAGTGTTGTCGCATGCATTAACACTCGAAGGGGTACCAACATGGGTTACAAGGATGGACAACATATGTGTTCTTAAGTACCACTTGTATTTCTTATGTGTATGAATCCCTGACCACGGGTTTATGCGCGTAACGACAGATCTTTGTAGCTTAAAGATGTCGAAATATGTGTCTACCCTGAAAAAATTTAACCCACAATTTTATGTTGAGGAAGGTGCTTTGATACCACTTGTAATATTCCAGATATAAAATAGTATGCATAATAGAAATAATTAGTTATAAATGGAAGATAAACCATGATATAACCATAACAATGTCACAATAATACCATAACAGTACCAGAAATACACATGACAAAGCAATTTTATTACTGAGAGAAATGTTCACTTGCCTCTTCAAGGGGGAAACCTCCAACAGAGCAGATCTCTATTACAATAATATCTAAGACAAAACTTCACATACCCTCTATTCATATTTATATTAAATCTATCTATCAAAAGAACAATCTAGAGGAAGATCCTTCTAGAAGCGAAAGATTCTATTAGGTCTTCTTACATTTGACTTATTCCTCCTTATTGGTAGGCCTTATTAATATTGACCTATATTACATGAAATTATATTATTCTACCCACTTGAGGGGTTAGGTAGGTTAGGTCCCTAACAGTATAACTATTAAACCCTAAAACCACTAAGCCATATATACTACAACCCTTAAACATAATAGTTGTAAACCACTATAACCGCTACAACATTAACACCTAACCCCTGATAATTAGGAAACTTAAAACATAAACACTAGACCATAATTATTAATGACATTAATAATTATCACCCTTAATCTCTAAATCCAATCTCCTCAATCACACTAACCCTTACCTATTCCACTTCCAAAACCATTGGCACTTATAAACCTTAATTACTACAAATCATATAACTAAAAACCTCTATCACCTATATTTATAACCCATGTAAATTGTACAACCCATGGAACTTAAACTATATAACCGATAAACCCTAACACCCTAACCCATAATCCCTATTACTTCTCTAAAATTGAACGTTGATAACTCGTAACTCACAACCCCTTCATGTTGTAATCTCGATAACCCCTAACAAGTATAAAACTTGCTAATTATATAATCACTATATCCCATAATATTCATAACCCCTATAAGTCTTACCCATTAACCACTATAACCCCTATAATCCCTAACCTTTTACAATATTTAACCCCTAGCATACTACGCAACTAACATTTAGAACCCTTAATCTCTAATCCTTATAACCCTTAACCCACACTCATATCTACCCTAACCCCATAACACCTATCACAAGTAATCCCCACCATTTATAACCTCTAATTATTATCTCAAATTAACATCATTACCCCTCCATCCTTATCTATTAACTATGAAAATGTTTAACTAAACCCGATAACCACCAAATATCATCAACTAAACAGTATAACATATACCTCATGTGATCCTTATAATCCCTATTTACCCTAACCATTACCCCATAATCCCCATAATATTTAACCCATATCATTAATATATACTAACCCATAGAATCCATAACAATTACAACCATCATAACACTTTACCTCAATAATATTAAACCCCTATCACCAAACACAAACCCCGTGATATCTAATACATGAATTATGACCCCTATATACACTTATATCCATTTAGTAACCTGTAATTCATGACCCCTAACTCTCAATTGTTAGAACCCATAACCCATTTAACCCTATATGACTAATCCATATAACTCCTAACTTGTAGAATCCTTAACACGTTATACATACATCCTAGGGACAAGATGGCTTTATGTTTGTACTGATAACACATAGTATATCCTTCCAACAATAGTGGACCAATTTCATCGCCTAATCCCTATAACCTTTAACATGTTGCCCCTAACACCTAACCTCTATAACCTTAGTTCATATAATTCTTACACCTTGTAACTTGTTCAACCTATATGTCTCAACACCTAAATTATAGCCAGGGAAAATTTTAAGTGTGGAAATTTATCTTAAAGTGTAGAAACCTTGGTGAATCTTAATAGTCCTTGATATGAAAACTGTAAAATGTAGGGTGATATTTTTGTAAAAATATTCAAATTTATAAGGAATTTATATATTTTTTATAATTGTTTGCTGATTTTTAGGCTAAAATTATTTTATCCCATAAAATTTGGCTGAATCATCTTTAAGACAAAATGGAAAATGATGAATATGTTTCCGACAAAAAGCATGGAAACTTATCCCCTGGTTGAAATATATCCTTTAAAATTTCCGCTGCTCCTAACATATTTAACGTTTATAATCATTATTAAATATGACACTAATCCACAGAAACCCTATAAAACCTAACCCTAAAACCTATAATCCTTGTTCTATATAAACTCTATAGCCCCTAGAAATGATAACACTCCCAAACCTAATAGGAACTATCATTGTTATCCCTTAAATTGTATTACACTTATAAACCTTAACCCCTATAACCATTAAACCCTAACAAATATAACTTTGAACAAACCCCAATAACCCAATCACCACTAACTAATATAACCCTTAAATAATCCTTTTAACCCTTCATATATAAAATCTATGATACATGAACCTCAACCCCTATAATCTACATTCCTTATAACAACCTAATGTGAACAAACCCTAAATACCCATTTATACCCCCAACTTTTATAACCCTCATGGCCCCTAATGAGTATAAAAACATATAGTTCCTTTAATTCCTAAAAATTATAAGTGCTAACACATGACCTATATAATGCATATAATTGATAATCACTATCATCCCTAAAAAATATAACCCTCTAACCTCTATAATCCCTTATCCATATGATTCTTAACCCTCATAATTTCTTGTAATGATACAAACCCTATTCCCTATAACTATGTAGGAATTTAACCCCTAACCCATTTAAGCCATAACCTATATAACCATCATACCTTCAAATATTATCATGTATAACCATTAAAACCTATAAAACCTAAGCCATATAGACTATAACCCTTAACCACAATAGTTTCAAACCTCTATAACCACTACAACATTAACACCTAACCCATGATAATTATGGAAATTAAACCACAACTACTAACACATAATCCCTAATTATATTAATCATTATCAAACTTAATGTCTAATTTGAATCACCTAAATCACCCTAATCCTTACCTATTCTAACTTCCAAAACCACTAGCACTTATAAACCCTAATGCCTAGAAATCATATAACTACAAATTTTTATCCCCTATAACCCTAGTTACACATGTACATTGTATAAACCCCAACACTTAATCTGTATAACCATAAACCCTAAGTCCCTAACCCATAATCCCTATTACTTCTATAAACTTAAATGTTGATAACTTCTTTATGCCCTAATCTCAATAACCTCTAACAAGTATAAAACATGTTACTTATCTAACCTTTATAACCCATAAAATTTATAACCCCTATAAGGCTTACCCATTAACAACCATAACCCCTATAATATTTAACCCTTTACAATCTTTAACTGTTATCACACTACACAACTAACATTTATAACCCTTAATCTCTAATCCTTATAACCCTTAACCCACACTCATATCTACCCTAACCCTTACAAAAATAAACCCTAACCCCTCTAACACCTATCAAAGGTAATCCATATGCTTTACAATCACTAAATACTATCTTAAATCGACATTATTACCCCTCCATCCTTATCCTCTAACTAGAAGAACCTTTAACTAATTATTATAACCATCGAATCTTATCCTCGAAACCATATAACATCTATCTCATGAAATTATTATAATCCCTATTTACCTTAACCATTTTCTTGTAATCCCCATAATATTTAACCCATATCACATGCGTCTATATCCCCTAACTCTTATAATCCATAACAATTACAACCATCATAACACTTTACCTCTATAATATTAAACCCCTATCACCTAACCCCAAAACCTTTGAGATCTAATGCATAATGTATGACCCCTATAATTCCTCATAGTTTTATCCATTGTAACCTCTAATTCATAACCCCGAACTCTCAATTGTTAGAACCCATAACCCATTTAACCCTAAATGACTAATCCATGTAACTCCTAACTAATAGTATCATGAATACTCTATACATATATCCTAGGGACTAGTTGGCTTTATGTTTGTACATATAACATATATGTCCTTCTAACAAAAGTGGAACAATTTCATCACCTAATCCCTATAACATTTAACATATCACCCCTAACACCTAACCTCTAAAACCTTAGTTCATATAATGCTTACATATTGTAACTCATGTAACCTATATTCCTGAACACCTAACTCCTAACCCATTTCAACTTTATATGCATTGTTACATATAACACTAGTCTCTAGAAACCCTATAAAACCCAACCCTAGAACATATAATCCTTGAACTATATAAACTCTATAACCCCTAGAATCTGTAACACTCCCAACCCCAATACAAAAATAAGCAACCTTAACCCATATAAGCATTAAACCCTAACATATATAACCTTTAACTAACCCCAATAACCCAATCACTACTAACTAATATAACTCTTAAATAATCCTTATAACCCTTCATCCATGAAATATATAAGACCTAAAACTTAAACCTAATATGCATAAACCCTAACTACCCATTTATACAAAAACCTTTTATAACCCTTATGAATCCTAATGAGTATAAACCCATATAAGCCTTAAGTCTTAAAACTTATAAGTGATCCAGGGGATCAAATTTTGCTCAAAATTCAAAGTCCTCGGAATCGCTTCAAAATGGGTTCAAACAGACACTATATGAGTGAGATATCGCGTTCTGTCCGATTTTCCAAATAGGCAAAAATTGTTGACTGTACAGTCCATACAGATGACATGGAAAGGGTCGTACGCTGACGTGAATGACCATATAGATGACATGGAAACAACTAACGTGGCATGATGGTGACTTGGGCGAGTCGGATGTGGACATGTGTCCTGATTTGTGTGAACGAAATGGTGCGACATGGCCTAGTTGTGGGTGGCCATGTGGCACCCCCTTTTGTTGGCATTTGGCAAAATTTTGGATTCCACAGGACTTGACCTCGCGACCTCCTGGAAGGGAAGAGTCTTGGCAAAGGCCACCGACTAGTGTGCCACCATAGTGTTTCTTAACACTATACAATGTTAAAATTATCTAAGTTTAAAAATTTTCCATTTGGGCGCGGGGTCGGGGCTGGGGCTTAGTCCCAGCTGTTATCACTGAAATTTCGTCCGCACAGGGCGACAAGAACTCCGCATCGTCAACATAGAAAAATAGTCGTTCATGGCACAAGGATTAACTCCACAGCACAGCAAAAGGGTCGAAACTATGCAAAATGGCCAAAAAATTAAAAAGTGCTATGCACCCACTGAGCGCGCGCGCGCGCGCTCATCTTCGTATCTAGAGCGCATATGCGCGGCTGTGGGGTGAAAAACCCGCGCGCCTGCCAAACGACGCATTTATGAAGCTGGTCGGCCTCCCAACCACTAATGGATCGGCTCCCAAGTCGATTTGACATCAAATCCGAGCTCAATCTGCGTGGGGAG
>ML779314.1:291146-301177 GCA_009831015.1 Picea engelmannii
ATTTAGTTTTTGTTTAATTCTTGTTAATAGTTTAGTTGTTTTCTTTCTAACCTTTTACATCACAGCTGTCATGACTAGCAGAGCCCAACTAGGCATGTAAGCACTCACTTTTTTCTCACCACACGACGAAAAGAGTGCAAACACCAACCCTCGATTTCTAACACTTTACGATATGACTATGCCTATCTAGAACCGTGCATGCACCCAAATGGTCACATCCAACACTTGTCTTTCGCTCATGCCATGGTGAAACTTAGCCCCGGATTTGCACCGGGACGTGGCCATATGGCCCCCATGCACCTAACACCTCTGACTTTCAGGGGCCAAGATCCGTTAACGATGTGACATTTTGTCACCAATTTTAGAATGCACGTGGGTGCTGAGTTTAGGGATGGAAAAATGCCCAAAATCTAGGTTGGACATGTAGAGGTGCATTTTGGCGAACTAGAGACAGCAAGATTGAAGGGGAAAACTTCCAGGAAGCATATCTTCTTCATTTTTTGGCCAAACTAGGTGACGAAAAAGACTAGCTAGGGGTTTTTGGACGTTTTGGAGCCATTGTAGCCATCTATTTGGAATTTTGAGCATTGTAAAACACTAATTTTAGCACTTTGGGAAAATAATATAAAAGATCCATTGGGAGTTGGACCAAGAGATGTATCCCAAGAGAGGGGAAAAATCCTTTATCATTTGCTATGTTATGTGTTTATTGTTCATTGTTATTTGTTGGTTATTATCTGCACCTTGAATGTGAAAGTTCTCTAACTTGTGTGTTTGCAAATTGATCCTTTTGCCTAAGCACTCTTAATTTAAAACTTGCAAATATTTCAAAGTTACAAGCCTCTTCATTTTTAGATCAAGTTGGTATCAGAGCATAGGTTTTTGAAGGCCTTATTATTTTCAAGTGTTTGTTTTCTGATGCTCACAAGGTTGAAGCTCACAAGAGGAGAAGGTCAACTTGCAGAGCCAAGTTCTCAACTTTCAAGAAGAAGGACCATACAATCACCTCAAGTTTCAAGGAGGCATTCACCAAGTATGGCTCATGTAGAGAGTAATGAAAATATTCCTTATGAAGATGAAGATCTCAGAAAGGCTTTCATGGATATCAGAGAAATGATGAAAGTCTTGATGGAAGAAAGGAATGCAAATTTGCAAGGTGAAATATCCAACCCTTCAAAGGACAAGGGAGACAGTGGTGATAAAAATCCAAAAGGAAATGGAGGGAATTGTGATACTCCACCTCCTTCACCTCCATCTTCCACTTCTTCTACAATTTCACAACCACCTCCAAATTCTCCAAAGGGACATGGTAAAATTCCTCCACAAATTCCTTTGTTAAAGCTTGATATTAAATTTGAATTGCCAATGTACAATGGAGAGGTAAATGCTGAGAAATTAGATAATTGGATTCGTCAGATTGAAGTGTATTGTAGGATACAAAGAATTCAAGATGATGAAACTAAGATTCAACTTGCTTCTTTAAGATTGGATAGTTCAACACTCATTTGGTGGGAAGCCAAAACTCAAGAGGACATGAAGAAATATGGTAAAATTTTATCCTCTTGGAATTATTTCATTGTTGCAATTAAAAAGAAATTTTATCCATTAGCATACATGAAAAAAGCTATTATGGATTGGCAAAATTTTAGACAAGCTAAAGGGAAAAATGTGAAAATATTTACTCGAAAATTTAGGAGAAGATCTTTGGTTTTGGGAGTATATTTGTCTTCTCA
Organism: Picea engelmannii; assembly: GCA_009831015.1. Lineage (NCBI taxonomy): Eukaryota > Viridiplantae > Streptophyta > Pinopsida > Pinales > Pinaceae > Picea > Picea engelmannii. The sequence goes on from ML779314.1 coordinate 292,880, forward strand.
AGAAAATTTACTCAAATACATTGGAGCTTTACATAGTTACTTGAGACATACAATATTCATGTTTAATCCTTCAAATTTAGATGAATTTTGTGTTCAGGCAACTCATTTGGAAGAAAGAGGGAGGAATGAAACTCATGAGGGCAGCGAGAAGCCTTTCAGTCATGGAGACAAGGGAAAGAGAAAGTTCAAGGGAAATGGAAAAAAAATTGCTTGAGTTAAGAAAGAGGTAGAAAAATTTACATGAAAACACTATTCAAAGGATGGCCATGATGAAGACCATTGTTGGAAACTTCATCCTGAAAAAAGACCCAAAAAGTTCAGCCACAAAGGGAAGCCAAAGACTGCTACAACCATACAACAATATTTAGGTTCCAATTCGGGTGATGAACCAAAAATTACAGCCATGGGTTATCGAGGTAAGGATTCTTTTGCAAGTACTAGTTTTTCAAGTAGTAGTAGCCTCAATGAAACTCAACAAGAAAAAGAAAGAATAGATCTCTTTCATATAAGGGTTGTTTCAAAACATACCAAGATAGATACTCTTTTTGATATTGGATCTCAAGAAAACCTCATATCTGAAGACACTGTCAAGAAATTAAATTTGGAAACTATTCCACATCCTAAACCATACCCTCTAGGTTGGATATGTGACAATGCTAAATTGCAGGTGACAAGAAGATGTAAACTTAGATTTGCCATCACTGCAAATTTTATAGATGAGGTAGAACTTGATGTTATTCCTTTGGATATTTGTGGTATTGTGTTGGGAAGCCCATATTTATATGATAGGAAAGCCATTTTTCATCGTCGTGAGAATACGTATCATTTATTTAAAAATGGAGTTGAGTACACTATTAGAGAACATAAAAAGAGGATGAATTTGTCACTTGTAAATGCGGGACAAATGAAGAGATTAGTCAATGCTAGTAAGAATTTTTTCCTCTTGATAATCAAACCCAAAGACAATGTTGAAAAGGAAGTTTCCCAAGGTTGTGATGAAAAGTTGAAATCTGATTTATATGAGGTTGTTAACCAATATGATGAGATGAAATAAAATTGCAGCAAGATTTCCCTCTTCCGAACATTGGTATGTACAGGATGTCAGTCATGGAGAATGCTAAAATTGAAAAACAAATCCAAGAGTTGCTTGACAAAGGGGTCATCATGCAAAGCATGTTGCCATGTGAATCCCCAAGTGTTTTAGTGCCAAAGAAGGATGGTACATGGCGCATGTGTGTAGATTTTAGGGCCTTGAGCAAGATTACAGTAAAGAATCGTTATCTTCTCCCTAGAATTGATGATTTTCTTGACAAATTGAAAGATGATAAGTATTTCACTAAGTTGGATTTGAGAAGTGGATATCATCAGATTAGGATTGCTGAAGGAGACACATGGAAGACATCTTTCAAAACAAAGCAAGGTTTGTTCGAGTGGATGGTAATGCCATTTGGACTTTGCAATACTCCTGCTACTTTTATGAGAGTCATGAATGTTGTCTTAAGGCATTTTCTTGATGATTGTGTTCTTGTCTACTTGGATGACATTTTGATTTTTAGAAAATCTCGTGAAAGAGCATGTTGTGCATGTAAAACAAGTTTTATATGTCTTGAGAGAATAAAAGTTATTTTTGAAGATGTCTAAATGTGAGTTTGGAAAGACCTCACTTATTTACTTGGGACATATTGTTGCTGGAGGAGAACTGAAAATTGATCCCTTCAAGGTCAAGGTCATATTGGAGTGGTCCAAGCCCAACAATGTGACAGAGGTAAGAATTTTTTTGGGATCATCCCAATATTAGAGAAATTTTATGACGCAGACCCCCTTCTCCTAGATCCGCAGATCAGGATCCGTGTAGGATCTTTTCCTCTCTTATGGCCCAAAGTGCTCGACTGGCCCTTCTATTTCCCTTTCGGGAAATATACACGCACAAACAACCTTGAGAAATTTCCCCCTTATACTTCGGAATATTGGACTTCGCGATTTTGCGAGTCCTATGGCTGAGTGTCTTGTCTCTTAGACCCCCGAAACCCAAAATTATGACACTTGGCCTTTCCTCTCTCTATTTCTCCTTTCTCCTTATCACAATTTCAGGAGTCGCAATGTCATGCAACTCATCCCCTCGACCTCCGAAATCCCAATTCCCACATTACTAAAACTCCAATGTTCGGCCACCAAAAGAAATCAATGGTTGTGATTCCCCGCTTGATCCAACGGTCAGTGCGATTTTCGTGTATCAGGAGTTTGAGACTCTCGATGCCAAAACCTCATGTCAACACAAACTTCAAATTCTCGAATCTTGATATCAATTTTGGCTTTTTGGCTTTTCACGATTTTGGAACTTTCGTTCCTGAAATGCGCGGGTCTCCTATCTTCAGGATTTGCGAAATGCTGAACCCCGATATGTCAATGGACTTTCCTGTCGGGATTTTCCCCGAACTCGTGGATTTCCACCACGTGTCCTCCTATGATGGATGGTCCTCAATCATTTCGCGATTTCATGAAATCAAATGCCGAAATTCTCCACATATTTTCCTCTTGATCCCCGAAGTCCTGACATTCGAAGTGTCGACAGACTCTTGATCACCACCACGTGTCTCAACAGACAGTCCTAATTTAGTTTGGGATTTTGCAACTTGTGATTGCCTGATGTCAAAATTTATCTTTCAACTCGAAACCCTGATAGTCGAAATACCGATGGGTTCTTGATTTCCACCACGTGTCCTAATGAATGGACGGCTCAGATAAAATTCAGGGTTTTCACTATGAAGTGACCCGATCTCCTGTCCTCAAGACTTCTGATATCTCGAATTCCGAAGTCCCAATATCTTGATGCCTTTCGAGACTTTCTCTCTGGTTGGGAGGGTTTAACCCCCGTGCAACTCTTATCAGATCCCACAACTGACGGGTATCTAAGTGAGGTCTGATGGCTCACGATCTCCTTTATCTATGAAATTCAAGGTACTAAACCTTCTGAGCTTTCTCCATGACTCAAATATTCAAGAAGACTCCCACACGCACTCCTTGATTTCTCCAACTCTGTGCACTCTCTGCGACAACAATATTTCCACCACTTCACTCAGTTTGCAAACAGTGAGACTTCACTTGGCCTGCGCACTCCTTGCACAACTCCTATAATTAACTTACACTTCTGCGAGAATGAGAACTGTGTTATCTCTCCTGATATTGTAGAGACAAACTATGACCTCTGTCAACGCACACCTTGCGGACGATTTCACTGCACTCCTTACAGGAAAACTCTTGCTCAGGCAGAGAAACAATTGAAACTCATTCTCTATTCTCCCTCTCTTCAGATTTCATACATTAACATGAAATCATACATTCACACATCAAAGAAAATGTATAACAGGAAATAAACATCATGAGCATAATCAATCACAATGCATACACAGAGAACAAATACGACACCATGAATTTGAATCGAAGCTCTTTCTATTAATTCAAATCGTTGTACATGAGTAGTTTCAACTACAACTCTCTTCTCTCTTTTTTTTTATTATGCTACTCTTGATAATATTACAATGATACAAATGAGGGTGTTTATATCCGTTTTCCCTCCGCTCCTAAAACTGTCAAATTTGAAAATTCGAAGCTACCTACTAACATTAACTAGAATAAATGCCTTCATAGTCCTTCAGACGAGGGAGGGTCGCTCAAGGTATGATTACAATCTATAAGTACACCTCTCCTTAACTATTACATTTATGGTTGGTGCGACCATATTCAAAAAATATTAAACAATTCATCATGTGCCCAAAATGTGTTGTCGCTTGGCCCACACTCACTTGACGTTGGTGATGCTCCTGCATCATACTCCCTCGCTTGAAAATTTTCATGGGATCCTATCCATGAGCTCTCGCATGGTCTGTCCATGCTTATGAATCACTGCTTTGTTCTCCCAACTGGCATCTTCAACTGGATGTCCCTTCCACTTGACCAAGTATTTGAAGTATTCCTTTCTCCTAGTCTTCTTTCTAACTATTTTGTCTAGTATTCTTTCCATCTGTGTCTTCTCTGCAACAGGCATCTGTTTTGTCCACTGGACCTCTGGTTTTACATCACTTGTTCCTGCTTCCTCAACTTTGTATGGGCACAAATATGAGACATTGAATATCGGAGAAATTCTGATCCCATCGGGTAATTCAATCTTGTAAGCATTTGCCCCAAATTTCTTCAATACCTTACATGGTCCGATCTTCTTCATATTCAGTTTGTTATATGTCCCCTTTAGGAACCTTTCCTTTCTCATATGTGCCAGAATCAAATCACCAACCTCAAATTGAAGTTGTCTCATGTGTTGATCTGCTCTACACTTATACTCTTGGCTCAAGTTCTGTAAACGCTCCTTCACCTAGTTGTGAAGTTCCTTCATCGCTTCTGCAAAATCCTCTACACTAGCACTTCTAGTTGCATTCTGTTCATAATATCTCAATTCCGAAACTCCTCTTGGCTTCATCCCATAAACAATCGGGAATGGACTGTGCCCTATGCTTCTATTGATTGAATCATTATAAGCAAATTCCACATGTGGCAGAATATTGTCCCACTGGCTGTGGTGTTCTGTCACCAAGCTCCTCAATAAGTTTCCCAAGGTCCTATTCACAACTTCTGTCTGTCCATTCGTCTGAGGATGATAAGATGAACTGAACAATAAATTTGTTCCTAGATTTTTCCATAAGGTTCTCTAGAAGTGTCCCATGAACTTGGTGTCTCGATCCGAAACTATGCTCCTTTGTAAGCCGTGAAGTCGAATGAATTATTTAAAAAACAGATTCGCAATGTGAGTTGCGTCACTGGTTTTCTGACGTGGTATGAAGTGTTCCATCTTAGAAAATCTATATACCACTACAAAGATCGTGTCAAACCCTCTTTGTGTTCTCGACAGTCCCAATATGAAGTCCATGTTGACTGCATCCCATGGCCTATCAGGTATGGGTAATGGTTGATAAAAACCTACATTCTGCCTCTTCCCTTTTGAATGTTGAAAAATTCTACATCTGTGATCTAGGTGGATATCGATGGCCACCCACCTTTTTCGACTGGCTCAAAACAGTTTTCTGGCAATTTTGGCAATTTACTATTTTTAGCAGGTTTTAACTTTCGGGGCCATTTTGAGGGCCTAAATGAAGGTTTGTTGAGATATAGGTTCTCAATGATATCTGAATGCATTATTGAGCCCCAAAAATGAATATTTTCGATGATACCTTTCCAATGAGCTATCACACACCAAAAACGGAGATCGTATGCAAAAGTTACGACCCCGGGAAGTTGATGTACTAACTTACCCAAACGGGGCCCACATGACTTTTGGCACTTCATCTCCTAGGGTTAGGTTTTTGGATGTCTATGACTTTTGGAATTCTCTTCTATTGTAAAATGGCCTCTAGAGCCTCATTGTAATCATCTTCTCACGGATGCGAGTAGCATTCACATCTCTTCTCAGAGATAAGCTACCAGCGCCCTAGCTAGTTTATTTCCATTCTGTCTGTAAGAATATTTCAGTCATTTTTTATTAATGAAATGAAGTCTTATTTCCTCTGCATCTTTGTGTTTATGTGTATTTATGTATTTCATTGTGCTCCTACATAAATCCAGATCAGTGGTATCAGAGCGATTTTCTCATTCTCGATCCTTCTTTTCATGTCCCCAACGAGATCGGGGTATAAGGAGTTGGGGCTCGATCTGGTTGAACCTTTGCAAGATCAGCCTCGCAAAACCCGATGACCACCCATGGGGGAAAAAAAGAAAGATGTGGGAGCAGGAGATCCTATCAAAATGTTGCTCGAGGAGGCCCTCGAGAAACAAAGGAACGCAATGATGGACAACTTTGCCCAGATTCTTCAACGGATTCCGACTGGTGGTGCATCGACATCTAGAAGCCACTCTGGAGGTGCCACTCCTTTTAAGGTACAAGTAAACTTTGACATTCCCATATTTGACAGCCAAATAGATGCAGATGTCATAGATAGATGGTTGAATCTGTTAGAAGGATATTTCTCGGTTCATGACTTTTTCGATCGAGAAAAGATTATTTTCGCACTCCTCAAAGCCGCCCCCCATATCAAGGACTGGTGGGAAACCTACTCAGAGCAAGAGGGCGAGGGAGAACCCTCTTTGTTCTTGGCCACACCCACTTAGAATTCTTTTTGAGACACCATCAAGGAACAATATTATCCCATGGGGAGCTATGAGGACAAATACATACAATGGACTACGTTGCGGTAGCAAAGGGACCAAGATGTGCATGAGATGACGAATCTGTTTCATACCCTATGCACAAAGTTGGGTATCAAATATTATGAGAAACATTTGGTGTTAAAGCACCGTAGTTGTTTGCACAGATACATTTAGGAGGAAATGGAGTTCCTCGACATCTCCTCACTTGGTGTGGCATACCGATATGCTGCCAAGATTGAGCAGAATTTCAAACAGAAGAAGCGAGACTTTGAGTCTACAAATCAGAAGTAGGGGAAAGGTACTCCCAAACCGAAAAAAAAAAGGACCAATCCAAGGCGGGGTAGCCCAGGACAACCTGCCAAATCCGCAAGCAAAGAACAACACCACGAAGCCAAAAAAGGACATGGGGAAGTGGTGTGAGTTCCATAAGAGCTCCACTCACAACACAAGTGAGTGTCGGGCCAAGCAGTCATTGGTAACCGAGTTGAAGGCTTCTGAATCAGATGCATGATCTGACTCTGAATCAGAACCTGACAAGGGGAATGACAGGGGGAAGCATATTATCGTTGCGGATCCCAATGCCACCATTGCCACCATGAAGATCCAGAAGGAGGAACCAGAATATCCAGAGGAGGCAGAGCATCTCTTCCATTCCAAGATGTGGGTAAAGGGTTTCCTGTTGCAGTTCATTGTCGACAGCATGAGCTAGAAGAACCTCATCTCGGTAGAGGTCGTGAAGCAGTTGGGCTTGCCGACCACAACACACCCACAACCATACATTATCGGGTGGTTTCACCAAGGACGGGACCTCCGCGTCAGTCGACAATGTCGCCTTCCCTACAACATCAAGCCCTTCACAGATGAGGTATTATGTGACATTGCTCCTCTTGATGTTTCTGATGTATTATTAGGCCAACCGTACTTGTAGAAGTGACATGTTGTGTATGAGTCTAGGCCTCGTGCTGTTATTATCACTTTGGGAAATAAGTTGTACAGGATACCGGAGATAGCACCGTCTACCACCATCTCTTTGGTTACTACAAAACAATGCAGTAAGCTCATTTCCCAAACCAGGAAATTTGTTTTCCTAATAATCCACCCTTAGGGAAAGAGGAAGACTGTGGCCATGACCTCCAGACAAGGCCCCACTGCATGAAAACAACAGATGGATAAGGTCATGAAGGAGTATGAGGACATATTCACCTCCCCCGCAGGAGTGCCTCTGCACTGCCAGGTCAAGCACCCCATCGATCTGACCCCAGGTGCACCATTGCCCAATGAACCCATCTACCAGCACTCTATCTTGGAGAATGACGAAATCAAGAGGCAGATTCATGAGTTGTTTCAGAAAGGTCACATTCGGCCGAGTTCGTCGCCCTGTGGGAGCTCGATCGTATTGGTATAGAAGAAGGATGGGACTTGGAGACTCTGTATTGACTATCAGGCACTGAACAAGATCACAGTTCGGAATAGGTACCCGATCCCACAGATTGATGACCTTCTGGACCAACTCAAGGGGGGAAAATATTTCAGCAAGATCGACTTGAAGTCTGGGTATCACCAGGTACCAATCGAACCTTCTGATGTGTGGAAGACTACATTCAAATCTAAGGAGGGCCTTTTCGAATGGTTGGTCATGCCTTTCGAGTTGACGAATGCCCCTGCAACCTTCATGAGGCTAATGGATGACATCCTGTGGCCATTCACCAATTCATTTGTAGTGGTGTACTTGGATGACATTCTGATCTTCAGCCAGACTTGGGAAGAGCACCTCCACCATATCCGACAGGTCCTCTAAACACTGCGACAACACAAGTTGTGTGCCAATTTGGAGAAATGCACTTTTGGCATAACCCATGTTCAGTATCTAGGATACATTATTGATGAGCGGGGGGTGCATGTGGATCCAACAAAGATCTAAGTCATTCAGGATTGGACATCCCCAACCACCCTAACAGAGCTCCGTAGCTTTTTAGGTATTGCCAATTTCTACCTCGGGTTTGCGTTGGGATTCTCTCATATCACTTGGCCCTTGAGTCAAGTCACCAAGGGAGGAGCTAAAGCAAAATTCTTTTGGTCTGAATCTCAACAGAAGGCGTTCGG
>ML779314.1:310377-340716 GCA_009831015.1 Picea engelmannii
ATGAGATATGAAGAGAAGTATTGTATTTGGAGCGGTAGCTCAATAGGAGGATGCCCCCTCGAAGAGGCAAGTGAACAGGAGAGGATCCCTTCCATAATAGGATCCATTGTATGGTGTTGCCCTACCTCAAGGGTTTGATATAAAGTTGTGTTTTTATATATTGTTCTTCTATATATGTTGTGGTTATTTTGTATTCAGTATTCAAGTTCTTAACAATTGAATTCTCTGACTCTGTGCACTCTTTGCGACAACAATCTTTCCACGACTTCACTCAGTTTCCAAACACTAAGACTTCACTTGGCCTGCGCACTCCTTACATGGTTCCTGTACTTAACTTACACTTCTACGAGAATGAGAACCATGTTATCTCTCCTGAGCTTGCAGAGACAAACTCTAACCTCTGTCAATGCACACCTTACAGATGATTTCACTGCACTCCTTGCAGGAAAACTCTTACTCAGGCAGAGAAACAATTGAAACTCATTCTCTATTCTCCCTCTCTTCAGATTTCAGACATTAACATGAAATCATACATTCATAGATCAAAGAAAATACATAACAGGGAATAAACATCATGAGCATAATCATTCACAATGCATACACAGAGAACAAATACGTCACCATGAACTTGAATCGAAGCTCTTTCTATTAATTCAAATCGTTGTACATGGGTAGTTTCAACTATAACTCTCTACTCTCTACTCTCTTTTTTTTTATTATGCTACTCTTGCTAATATTACAATGATACAAATGAGGGTGTCTATATATGTTTTCCCTCTTCTCCTAAAACTGTCAAATCTGAGAATTCGAAGCTACCTACTAACATTAACTAACATAAATGCCTTCATAGTCCTTCAGACGATGGCGGGTCACTCAAGGTCTGATTACAATCTATAAGTACGCCTCTCCTTAACTATTACATTTACATTTGGCACATCCATCTTCAAAAGTTTTTAAAAAATTCATCATGTGCCCAAAATGCATTGGCGCTTGCCCCACGCTCGCTTGATGTTGGCGATGCTCCTGCATCAATTTATTGCTAACTTTTCTTCAATTGCAACTCCATTACATGCAGTGACAAGCATCAAGCATGTCTTCCAATGGGGAGGCAAGCAACAAAAGGATTTTGATACTTTGAAGGAGAAAATCAGTTCAGCCCCAGTTCTTGCACTTTGAAATTTGAGACAAACTTTTGAAATCCAAACTGATGCAAGCAATTATGCAATGGGAGTAGTCTTTCTACAACATGGTAAGCCCATTTGTTTTCATTCTGAAAATTTTAATGGTTTTGTGATTAACTATCCTGCTTATGATAAGGAGTTGTATGCATTGGTGCAAAGTGTGAAAAAATGGAAACATTATTTGTTGGGCAAAGAAACCGTTATTCACACAGATCATCAACCATTGCAATACTTACAATCACAAACAAAGCTACAACAAGCAAGGAACTTTAGATGGATGGGTTTCCTACAACAATTCCACTTGGTGATAAGGTATAAGAAGGGCATTTATAACAAAGTTGTTGATATGCTTTCTAGGCCTATTATTAGTGCTTCAGTTATTCTTAAGCATAATCCTATCATGCATGAAAGCTATGTTGAAAAATATGCTTTAGATGCTGATTTTAAAGAAGTGTATGTGACTTTGTGTCATTATAACCATGTTGAGGAATTGGATTACCATGTGCATGATAATCTTTTGTAGCATCTTGGCAAGCTATGTATTCCATAGGGTGAAAGAATCAACATTATAAGAGAAGCTCGTTCTTCTCTTATTGCTGGTCACTTTGGTGTAGACAAGATGGTGGATAATTTGCAAAGGTATTTCTATTGGCCTAAAATGAATGAAAGTGTTTCAAGATATGTTAGAGGATGTTCATTATGTGCTACAAGAAAACCTAGAAAAAGAAAGTTGGGCTTGTATACTCCACTTCTGGTTCCTTCTCATCATTGGGAAAGAATTTACATGGATTTTGTAGGAGGTTTACCTATGTCAAAAACAAATCATGATTATCTTTATGTTGTGGTTGATCGTTTCAGCAAAATGTGCATTTTGATGCCTTATAAGAAGTAGGTTACAGCTGAGAAAATTACACAAATGTTCTTTCAACATGATTGGGTACATTTTGGGTTGCCTAAATCAATTATTTATGAACGACATTCTCGAATTATTAGGAACTTTTGGTCAAGTTTATGGGCACTCATGGACACAAAAATGAAAAATAGCACAACTTTTCATCCACAAACCAATGGTCAAACAGAAGTGGTTAATAGAACAGTGGTGCATCTTCTTCGTGGTTATTGCAGCAAGCATCCTAAACTTTGGGATGAGCATTTACACTACATTCAGCATGCTTAAAACTGGGCTAAGCACTCTTCAACTCAAACATCGCCATTTGAAGCATGTTTTGTCTATTTGCCCAAATCTCCTTTAGATTTTATCTTTGGGAAAGATATTTCTATTGATGGTCAATATGACATTGATAGGGAAGAAACGTTCATTGAACAAATTCAGTTGATACATCAAATGGTACAAGAACAATTGGAAAAGAGTCAAGCCAAGTACAAGATAAGACATGACAAGCATCGTGTTGATCACAGTTTCCAAGTTGGAGATGAAGTTTGGATTTACATCAGCAAAGAGAGGCTTAAAGGGGAAGGTGAAAAACTGAAACCAATTAGATATGGACCTTTCAAGGTTCTTGAAAAGATTGGTAACAATGCCTTCCATTTGGATTTGCCTCCTTATATGCAAATGTATGTAGTTGTCAATGTTGAGAATTTGAAATTGTATGATCCTCCTTTGATTGATGATCAAGGAGAGCATGTTCAAATTCCTTCTATAGATGACTTATCACCAAAATACCTTACAGAACTGCATGAATACACAATCCTTGATAGGAGGATGAGAACTTCAAAACGAGGAAATGTGGAATACCTTCGAGTTGGTATTAAGGACACAAATCCAAGAAAGTCCAAGTGGATTGAGATTGGGAAGGTGAGGGAACTATACCCTCATCTTCAAATAGACTTAAAGTAGTCTTTTGGAGGTCCAAAATCTTCCCAATGGGGAGGAGTGATCTAGGGGATCAAATTTTTCTCAAACTTCAAAGTGCTCGAAATTGCTTCAAAATGAACAGGGACTTAGGCCTCATCATCACAAACCCAACACAATTTGAACAAGTTCAAACAGACACTATATGAGTGAGATATCACGTTCTGTCTGATTTTCCAAACAGGCAAAAAATGTTGACTGTACAGTCCATATAGATGACATGGTGAGGGCCATACGCTGACGTGGATGACCATACATATGATGTGGCAACAACTGACATGGCATGATGGTGACTTGGGTGAATCATATGTGGACATGTCTCCTCATTTTTGTGAATTAAATGGTGCCACATGGCCCAGTCATGGGCAGGCACGTGGCACCCCCTTTTGTTGGCATTTGGAAAAATTTTGGAGTCCACAGGACTCGACCTCGCAACCTCCAGGTAAGGTAGAGTCTTGGAAAAGGCCACCAACCGGTGCTCCACCGTAGTGTTTCTTAACACTATACAATGTTAAAATTATTTAAGTTTAAAACTTTTCCATTAAGGCATGGGGTTGGGGCTGGGGCTTAGCCCCAACCCCTGATTGCTAGCACTTTACCATATGACCATGCCTATCTAGAACTACGCGTGCACCCAAATGGTCACATCCGACACTTGTCTTTCTCTCATGCCACGGTGAAACTTAGCCCCGGATTTGTGTTGGTGCGTGGCCATATGGCCCCCCATGCGCCCAACACCTCCGACTTTGGGGGCCCAAGATCCTCTAACAATGCGACATTTTGGCACCAATTTCAGAATGTGTGCATGTGTTGAGTTTAGGGATAGGAAAACAACCAGAATCTAGGTTTGACACACAGAGGTGTGTTTTGGCTAACCAGAGACAACAAGCTTGAAGGGGAAAACTTCTAGGAAGCATATCTTCTTCATTGTTTGGCCAAACCAGGTGCCGAAAAATCCTAGCTAGGGTTTTTTGGATGTTTTGGAGACATTGGAGCCATCTATTTGGCATTTTGAGCATTGTAAAGCATTGGTTTTATTACTCTGAGAAAATAATATAAAAGATCCATTGGGAGATGGACTAGAAGATGTAGCCCAAGAGAGGGGTGAACTCCTTTATCATTTGTTGTGTTATGTGTTTACTATTCACTTTTATTTTCTAGTTATTATCTGCACCTTGAATGTGAAAGTTCTCTAACTTATGTGTTTGCAAATTGATCCTTTTGCCTAAGCACTCTTAATTTAAAACTTTCAAATATTTCAAAGTTACAAGCATCTTCATTTTTAGATCAATAAGTGATCACCCATGACCTATATAATCCATATCAATTATAATAATTATCATCCCTAGAAAATATAACCCCTTAACCTCTATAATCCCTTATCCATATAATTATTAACCTTTATAATTTCCAATTAATCATATAAATTATATTTCCTATAACCCTTAAGGAATTTAACCCCTAGCTCATTTTAACCATAACCTATATAACCATTATACCCTCAAATATTATCATGTATAACCATTAAACCCTATAACCACTAATCCATGTATACTATAACCCTAAATCACAATAGTTTTAAACCCCTATAACTAATACAAGATTAACACCTAACCCCTTAAAATTAGGAAAATTAATCCATAACCACTAACACATAATTACTAATTACGTTAATCATTAACAACCATAATCTATAAATTGAATTACCTAAATCACCCTAATCCTTACATATCCTCAATTCCAAAACTACTAACACTTATAAACCTTAATCCCTAGAAAGCATATAACTACAAACCTATATCTCATATAGCCCGAACCCATGTACATTGTATAAACCCTAACACTTAATGTTTATAACCATAAACCCTCACACCCTAACCCATAATCCCTATTACTTTTGTAAACTTGAATGTTGATAAAACTAACTCACAACCTCTTTATTCCCAAATCTCGATAACCCAAAACAAGTATAAAACATGTGACTTATATAACCTCTATAACCCCTATAAGGCTTACCCCCCCATGCTTATATCCTAACTAGAAAAACCTTTAACTAATCCTTATAACCCTCAAATATTATACCCTGAACCATATCACATCTATCTAATGTAATTCTTATAATCACTATTTACCTTAACCATTATCCAATGATCCCCATAATATTTAACCCATATCACATCTATATCCCCTAACCCTTATAATCCATAACAATTACAACCACCATAACACTTTAACTCTATAATATTAAACCCCTATCACCTAACCCCCAAACCCTTTGAAACATAATGCATAATGTATGGACCTTATAATTCCTAACACTTGTATCCATTGTAACCTCTAATTCATAACCCCTAATTGTCAATTGTTAGAACCCATTTAACCCTAAATGACTAATCCATGTAATTTCTAAATAGTAGAATCATGAACACTCTATAAATATATCCTAGGGACTAGCTGGATTTATGTTTGTACTTATAACATATATATCCTTGCAACAATCGTAGACCAATTTCATCACCTAATTCCTATAGATTTTAACATGTCACCCATAACACCTAACCTTTATAACCTTAGTTCATATAATGCTTACACCTTGTAATTCATGTAACATATATGTCTCAATAGCTAAATCATAACCCATTTCAAGTTTATATCCACTATTACATATAACGTTAATCCCTAGAAACCCTATAAAACATAACCCTAAAACCTATATTCTTTGAACTATATAAACTCTATAGCCCCTAGAACCCATAACACTCACAACCCCAATTTGAACTATCATTACTATCCCTTAAACAATATTACACTTATCAACCTTAACCCCTATAACCATTAAACCCTAAAAAATACAACGTTGAACTAACCCCAATAACCAAATCACCTCTAACTATATAACTCTTAAATCATCCTTATAACCCTTCATCCCTAAAATCTATAATACCTATACCTTAAATATAATGTGCATAAACCCTAACTAACCATTTACACAACAAACTTTATAACCCTTATGACCCCTAATGAGTATAAACCCATATAACCCTTAAGTCCTAAAACTTATAATTGCTAACCCAAGACCTATATAATCCATATCACTTACAATCACTATCATCCCTAACAAATATAACCCCTTAACTTCGATAATCCCTTATCCATATAATTCTTGTCACACACCCACTATAGTCCTCTTATATTTCTTATCTTTTTCTTCAAGGAACAGAATCCTCGAGACTTCTATGGGGCCTAGCGTAGACCCTCTCTTTCCTTATCCTCCTCCAAACGACCACAAGCTGGCCTTAGCGCAAGCACCTTTCGCAACTCGCGATTCGGGAATCAAGACTCACGACTCCCCTTTCTCCAAACACTGATACCCGAGATGCTATATAGGTATGGCTCCCTCCTCACTAGCGCCTACTACAGGTAACCGTAGGCTAGGCCAAACACTAGAACCACTCACAACCTCACCAGTTGAGGTGTTGAACTCTCGTGCTCCTCCTTCACGAATCCCCGAGATGCAAGAGGTCAATGTTGAGTGGAATCTGTTGAAATGATGTGCACACACCACTTCTCAACCCCGCTATACTCTTCTCATGAGCTGTGTCACCACCGCCCATCACACAAGACCTCAGCTCTCAGCATTTCATGGCCTCAGCGATCAAGGTGCAATTTCTTCATCCTGTGAAACCCCAAACCATGATAAGTCAACAGTGGGTTGACTCCTTCCCATTGTGACACGTGTCCACCACTGTTTACCCACTTCCTAGGATAAATACTAGCACTACTTGCATCTCGTGACTTTGCGAGTTGGAGTGTTGAGCCCTCATTCTCCTCCTTCACGAGTTCCTAAGATACGATAAGTCAGTAATGGCTTGACTCCTTCCCAGGAGACATGTGTCCATCACCTGTCACTCGTTCCCCCCTTTCCGTGGGCACTTGTCATTACACCACCTGTCAACCACATGGTCCCCACTTACGGATGGGTCACATGTTTACACAATCCCTTGGCGCTCGGTGCTTCGTGACTTTTACAATCGACAAGAAACTCTCTCAAGTTTCAAACCCTCGATAGGAGATACCCACGAAGGTTTTGATCCAATGGTTATCTCATGCCTTGGATCCAAAGTTTATGATCACATCACGATCTTGTGAATCATGAGTTCATGAAGCCCTACCCTTGACCACTCCGAGTCATGAGTTAGCGAAATGCTTCTCTCCTGCCTATACAAAGTCTAAGATCAACGGTCAATAGGGCTCTATCAGATCCTCGGATGTACGGTCTGGGAGCCCATCACTACATGCAAAGGATGGAAGGGTCAAGGTGTTAATGCCTCCACTCCTTCTCTAGATCCATCGGTCTCGACAGATATGGGGTATTCCTAAAAGGATTTCAACCGTTCATCAACCAAGTGATGGGGTATTCTCTCTCTTTCTATAATAGGGCTCGCTATCTCTTCTGATCCCGAATCACGAAATTCAACTTCTTGGGCTTCAAACTCCCACAACTTCGAGACCTTAGAGAGATACCCTTCCGGCCCCATACTTGACCATTTTTATAAAAAACAATGATGACATATAAGCATACAGATGCATCCAATATTTCTAGTTTAAAACACTAGGCAATCAGTCTACATAGAAATCATCATGGGCATATAAACAGAAGCATTCATACATGATATTTCATTCGAAATACAAGGTATAAAAAACTTATCATATCTACCAGGTGTGATGTAACTACTGAGAGGGGTGCTCGTTTCCAACCAACCGTAGGCTCAGTGACTCCAAATGGATTTACCGCTAGCCACCCCCGAGCTAGACCATGATGCTTGGAGGTTTAGTCTCCTACTTCAAACTCAACAAAAATCAAGGAAGAAGGTTACTCTACTTCTCCTGATGCAGGAAAATAATCCAGGATGAAGGTCACTCTCCTTCTCCTGATGCAGGAAAATAATCCAATATGAAGGTTACTCTCCTTCTCCTAGTATTTAGAACTCCCTGCATTTCCAGGGTTTCTCTAGTCTCCTTTTACGATCCCCCGTCACACGCACTGCTCTCCCCTTTACCACATTTCCTCTCTTACCAACTTTGGTCTACAAGGTTGCGTGTGGCATGAATTCTGCCATCCGTGGTCAGGTCTACGGGTTTTTATGGATGGGAGGCTCACCCCCATCCCCTCATTAACTCTTGAGGAGCCTCCCCACCTACCAATCTGACGGGAAATCCATTCTAGGATCAGAGAGCTTCTTCGGCTTGTGAGCAAGTATAAACCAATACAGTACTGGCTCAGTGGAAGTTAACGCAACCATTCCAGGTCCCTTCCACCACCTCTCATTATCCATCATGGTCTCTTTTAGCACATCCCCTCCCAGCAATCATGCAACACATATTCATAACATAATTTACATTCATCGACCTTTTATACAAAGGTCCGTCAAGTCAAACATTCACATCTTTGAGTTTTCCATAGTTCTTGGCCAATATAGTTATTTTTATAGATTGGGGGAAACAGGGTGTTACAATTCCCTCCCCCTTAAAGTAACATCATCTTCGATGTTCTATCTATCAACATGACGTTTATGTACATAAGTAAATGAAATCAGATATGCCTGTTTCATGGCATCTTCCATTTCCCATGTAGCCTCATCTGGGCCAAAATGTTTCCACTGCACCTTGAGCTGTGCAATGGTTTGGTTCCTAAGTGGGGTTTCCTTTCTATCTAGTATGCATTAGGGTTCTAGCAGGAATTCTCCCTCCGGTTCCACCTAGATCACAGACCAGTCAATTATATGATTAGAATCATGTACATATCTCTTCAATAATGAAACATGGAAAACATTATGTGCTTTTACTGTGGGAGGAAGTGCTAGCCTATAGGCTATAGGTCCCACTCTATATATACCTTCAAAGGGTCCAAAATACCAAGGTTCCAACTTGGCACAAGCTCCCATCCTCAGGGAACTCTTCCTGGGCCTAACTCTGAGATATACCTGGTCTCCCGTCTTGAATTCTCTTGGAGTTCTCTTTCGGTCGGTGTAACTTTTTTTTCTATCCTGAGCAACCTTTAGATTTTGTTTTATTTGAGTCACTTTTTGTTCCATCTCTTTCAACATGTTGGTTCCAATAGTAAATATGTTCACAAGATTACTCCAACTGACTAGAGTATTGCACGGTCTACCATAGAGGACTTAGAAAGGGCTCATCCTCAGGGACTATTGGTAGCTATTGTTGTAGGCGAATTCCACCAATGGTATGAAATCTTACCACTTCTTGGGTTGATGCATTACATGCATTCTTAGCATGTATTCCAATATTTGGTTCACTCTTTCTATCTGTCCATCGGTTTGAGGATGCTAGGTGGTGCTAAATAGTAATTTGGTCTCTAGACCAGCCATCAAGGATTTCCAAAAGTTGGAAGTAAATTTCGTGTCTCTGTCAGACACGATCTCTTTAGGCATATCATGTAGTCTAAATATCTCCTTCATGAATATGCTGGCAATATCTATTGCCTTGCAAGTCAATTTGACGGGGATAAAATGGGTAGACTTGCTCAATTTATCCACCACTACCATGATGGCTTCATTCTATTTGGTCGATGTTGGTAATCCGGTGATGAAGTCCATGGAGATGGTTTCCCACTTCCATTCCGGGATTGGTAGAGGTTGCAATAAACCTGTTGGGTGTTAGTGTTTTGCTTTAACATGTTGGCATTCTGTGCATTTGGCTAAGTACTCAGCTATGTCTTTCTTCAATCCAGGCCAAAAGAATTGTTTCCTGGTGGCTATGATCATCTTCTGGTATCCGGGATGACCAGTATATGGTCTTTTATGTAGTTCATCCATTATGAACCTCTTCAAGCCATCACATTATGGAATATACAATCTGTTTTTGTAAGTTAGCAGACCTCCATCTATCATTTGTTAGCCTTCATACTTTATTCCTGTGGGTTCTTGCTCCAGTTATGAGGCCACGGTCTGGAAAAATGTGTCTGTTGCTTGTGAATTCCTGACTCTTTCCTTGACATTTGTCTCATAGGTTCTCACCACTGCCAGATGAATTTTTTTCATACTTCTGCTAAGGGAATCAAACACCTTATTTTCCTTTCCCTTGATATGCTTGATTTCAAAATCAAACTCACTAAGAAGGGCCCTCCACTTAGCTTTTCTAGCATTGAGTTTTGGTTGGTCAAATAGATAGCACAATCCACAGTGGTCTGCCATAAGTACAAATTTCCTTCCCAGGAGGTAATGCCTCCACATTTTTAAGGTGTGCACTATGGCGGCTAGTTCTAGATCATGGGTCACATAGTTGACTTCGTGCTCATTCAATTTTTGGGATTCATAGCAGACTACACCTCCTCCTTGCATGAGGACTCCTCCAAACCCTTCCTTCCAGGCATCTGTGCACACGAGGAAGACATTCTCAGGATAAACGATCTTCAACACGGGTGCATGGGTCAGTAGATGTTTTAGGGATTGAAATCTTTCTTCACATTCTTGTGTCCACGTGAATTTAGATCCCTTCTTTTGGAGGGCAATGATTGGAAAACCAATCTTGGATAATCCTTTTATAAATCTCCTATAGTATCTTGCTAATCCCATAAAGGATCCGATATCTAAAACGTCCTTTGGGGTAGGCCATTCCATGATAGACATGATCTTGTCAGGGTCTACTGCGACTCCTTCTTCGGATATGACATGGCCCAAGTATTGTATTTGCTTCTGGAAAAAGTCACACTTGCTAAATTTGGCATAGAGTTGATGTTCTCTTAACACTTGAAGCATAAGTCTAAGATGTTCCTCATGTTCCTCTCTATTATTGGAGTAAACTAATATATCATCGATAAAAACCAATACAAATTTGTCTAGGAATTTGCTGATCACATTGTTCATCAAGCACATAAAAGTGGCAGGGGCATTGGTTAATCCGAATGGTACTTCCAAAAACTCATAGTGACCATATCTCATCCTGAAGGTAGTTTTGCAGATGTATTCACCCTTGATTTGGACTAGATGGTATCCAGATCTCCAATCAATCTTTGAGAAGATGGAAGCACCTCCCAATTGATCAAACATGTCATCGATTCTGGGTAAGGGGTACTTGCTCTTTATGGTTACCTTATTGAGTTGTCTATAATCTATGCACAGTCAGAGGGTACCATCTTTATTCTTTACAAACAGAACTAGTTCTCCCCATGGAGACACGCTAGGCCGGATATAGCCTTTGTCCATCATTTCTTTTAGTTGTAATTTAATCTCAACTAGCTCAGGTGTGCTCATCCTGTAGGGTGTAGTAGACACTGGCACCACTCCCAGTAATAGTTCTATAGAGAAGTCAATGTCCCTTCTCGGAGGTAGAATCGGTACCTCTTTTGGAAATACATCTCTATATTCTCCTAGTATGGGATGGTCCTCGAGGCTTGGTTTGTCATTTTCAATTGATTCCAATACCTGTATCGCATATAGTGGATATCCCTTTCTGGAATATTTCCTCATTTGAAGAGCTAATATTCATCTCACCAAGACAGGTTTTTGGATCCCTTGAAGGGTTATCCTTCTTCCTCCTTCACTTACACATTCTAAGGTTTTATGGTAACAATCCAATCTGGCTCTATATGTGGCTATCCAGTCCATTCCAATCAATAGGTCATATGATCCTAGGGGTAGTATGTTAAGGGTTTCTTCGGTGGGGAATTCACCCATAGTGAATTGGCAAGCTGGTATGACCTCTGCTACCTTTCTTTTGGTGCTAGTGGCTAACTATATCAACCATGGCTTGGCATGTTTATGTGGTTGTAATTTACACTTATCAACAGCCTTAGGGGCTATATAACTCAAATTTGAACCGGGGTCGATTAGAATAGACACTAGATTGTTGGTTATCATACTTTCTATCTCCACCAATGAAGCTTGGTGATCAACTTGTTTATTATCCAAGGCTTCATAAATCTACCACACAATCCTGGCCACGTCATTGACGGTGGTAGTTTCTTGAACGCTGTAAATTCTCTGACTGTTCTGTTGTCAGTGCTGTCAGTCCCTCAGTAGGTGTTCTTTTCCACAACCCCAACATTTCAAGGGTTCTCTCTTTGGGTTATCAATCTTTCCTGGGGTAGATCTAGAAGATTTATTTTTGCTCTGGGAGGGGAAATTCTGTTGGTGTACACTTTGGGTTGGGAAGCTCATCCTTGAGTCCTTCCTATAGTGTTTAAATTTTGGGGATTTAAAACCCTTTTATGGAATCCCAAACTATTCTTCTGCTTCTAGTTTTCACAAGGTTCTGTCTGATGCCCCAACTGTTCGTAACAATATCTTGCCTTTCAGATAGTGTCTTCTAGGGTCTTTGGCTTGTCAAACTCAATCTTGTTCTGATAGTCCTTAGGTAGTCTGCTAATGAATCATTGCACCTTTACCTTTTCTACTTTTATATAGGGTATGTACCTCAGCAACTCGAGGAATCTGCTGACATATTCCTCTATGGTGAGTTTCCCCAGTTTGAGTTCATAGAATTCTTTAGTCTTCTCGTCAAAATACTTTTCTGACAGATACTTCTTTTGGAAGTATTTCTCAAACCATTCCCAAGATAGTTCCTATTCGTGAATCCCTTTTACATTCTTAAGGTCTTCCCACCAAATGGAAGCCTTTCCATTCAAGTTGAAAGTGGCTACTCGGGCCTTCAAGTTTTCTAAGAAATCATGTACTCTAAAATACTTCTTTAGTCCAAGAAGCCAGGCCTCATATTCCTCCCCTTTCTTTATTTCACCGTCGAAAGAGGGTGGTTTGGCCTTCTTAAATTCTTCTAGATTGTGACTTTTGGAATGCTTTCACTTCTTCCGTTTTCTTCAGGAATAAGAACTAGTTCTACTGCTATAAGATCCCTCTGAGTCATCAGTTTCCTTTCCTGAGGAATCGTCCGACACTTGTCCCTTATCTCTGGGGTGGACCTTTCTTGAGGTTCTCTTCCCAGTGTGGCCACTTAAAAGACCACGCTTTTGTATCTCAGGTGGAATTCGACTTTTCTTTGTCTATCATTAGTTTGCGTGACTGGTGTCAGGTTCATGCTGCAATTGTCTTTGTATGTCCGATAAACTTTGGAGCAAGACTACATTAATTTATGTCTTCTTCTCGTGCTCTTTTATCAACCTCTCGTTGTCAGCCTTGCAGCTCTGTAGTTCGACCATGAGGCTTCTCACAGTCTCAGCTAGATCAGGAGGGGTCTCTACCGCTCTCCTTTTGTCAGACTCTTCATCTCTGTTGTGGGAGCCATCCCCCACTTCATGGTGCATCACCATTCTACGCGTCTGTAGTTTCCTTTGGTTGATCATCCCCTTGTTGTGCAAGAAAAACACTTATCGTTAGTCAATATTTACATTCATTTATAACCAATGCATAATTCATATTTTTCAAATGCATACACACTATAGGAATTTTCATTCTTAACTTTGACTTTTGATAAAGGGGTTAAGATAGAAGGTTACTCTTTTTAAGAGTACTTCAAATGGAGTTTCGGCGCAACTCGTTCATGAGCCCAAGCAGGCCAAGTGTTTTAACCATGCTCTAATACCAATTTGTCACACACCCACTACAGTCCTCTTAGATTTTTAGTCTTTTTCTTCAAGGAACAGAATCCTTGAGACTTCTATGGGGCCTAGCACAGACCCTCTCTTTCCTTATCCTCCTCCAAATGACCACAAGTTGGCCTTAGCACAAGCACCTTTCGTAAATCGTTAGTGGGGAGTCAAGACTCTCGACTCCCCTTTCTCCAAACATTTATACCTGAGATTGTATATGGGTATGGCTCCCTCCTCACTAGCACCTTCTACAGGTAACCGTAGGCTAGGCCAAACACTAGCACCACTCACAACCTCGCCAGTTGAGGTGTTGAGCTCTCGTGCTCCTCCTTCGCGAATCCCTGAGACGCGAGAGGTCAATGTTGCGTGGACTTTGCTGAAACAACACACACACACCACTTTTAAACCTCGCTATACTCTACTCATGAGATGTGTCACCACCGCATGTCACATGAGACCTTAGCTCTTGGCCTTTTGTGACCTTAGAGATCAAGGTGCAGTTTCTTCATCCTGCAAAACCTTAAACCATGATAAGTCAATAGTGGGTTGACTCCTTCCTAGTGTGACACGTGTCCACCACCAGTTACCCTCTTCTTAGGCTAAATACTAGTGCTACTCACATCTCGTGACTTTGTGAGTTGGAGTGTTGAGCCCTCATGCTCCTCCTTCGCGAGTTCCTGAGATACAATAAGTCAACAATGGCTTGACTCCTTCCCAGGTGACATGTGTCCATCACCTGTCACCCATTCCCCCCTTTCCCTGGGCGCTTTTCATTACACCACCTATCAACCACGTGGTCCCCACTTATGGATGTGTCACATGTTTACACGAGCCCTTAGTGCTTGGTACTTCACAACTTTTACAATCGAAAAGAAACTCTTTCAAGTTTCGAACCCCCGATAAGTGATACCCACGAAGGTTCTGATACAACGGTTCTCCCGTGCCTTGGATCCAATGGTTACGATCACATCGCGATCTCACAAATCATGAGTTCATGCAGCCCTACCCTTGACCACTCCGAGTCATGATTCAGTGAAATTCTTCTCTCCTGCCTATATAAAGGCTAAGATCGACAGTCAATAGGGCTCCGTTAGATCCTCAGATCTATGGTCCGGGAGCCCATCGCTACATGCAAAGGTTGGAAGTGTCAAAGTGTTAATGCCTGTGCTTCTTCTCTAGATCCATTGGTCTCGATAGATAAGGGGTATTCTTGAAAGGATTCCAACCATTTGTCAATCAAGTGATGGGGTATTCTCTCTCTTTCTATAATGGGGCTCGTTATCTCTTCTGAGCTTGAATCACGACATTCAACTTCTCGGGGCTTCAAACTCCCACGACTCAGAGACCTTAGAGAGCTACCCTTCCGACCCTAGACTTAACCATTTGTACATAAACCAATGATGACATATAAGCATACACATGCATCAATTATTTCTAGTTTAAAACACCATGCAATCAATCTACACAGAAATCATCATGGGCATATAAACACAAGCATGCATTCACAATAGTCAGTTTGCAATACAAGCTATAAAACACTTATCAGATCTATCAAGTGTGATGCAACTACTAAGAGGGGTGCTCGCTTCCACCCAACCGTAGGCTCAGTGACTCCAAATGGAATTACAACTAGCCACCCCCAAGCTAGACCACGATGCTTGGAGGCTCAGTCTCCTACTTCCAGCTCAACAAAAATCAAGGACGAAGGTTACTCTCTTTCTCCTAATTCAAGAAAATAATCTAGGACGAAGGTTACTCTCCTTCTCCTGATGCAGGAAAATAATCTAGAATGAAGGTTACTCTCCTTCTCCTGGTATTCAGAACTCCCTGCATTTCCAAGGTTTCTCCAGTCTCCTCTTGTGATCCCCCATCACGTGCACTGCTCTCCCCTTTACCACATTTCCTCTCTTGCCAATTTATGTCTACAAGGTTGTGTGTGGCACGAATTCCGTCGTCCGTGGTCAGTTTTGAGGGTTGTTATGGATGGGTGGCTCACCCCCATCCCCTCATTAACTCTTGAGGAGCCTCCCCACCTACCAATCTGATGGGAAATCCATTCTAGTATCAGAGAGATACTTCGGTTTGTGAGAAAGTATAAACCAATACAGTACTGGCTCGGTGGAAGTTAACGCGACCATTTCAGGTCCTTTCCACCACCTCTCATTAGCCATCGTGGTCTCTTTTAGCACATCCCATCCCAACAGTCATGCAACACATATTCATAACATAATTTACATTCATCGACCTTTTATACAAAGTTCTATCAAGTCAAACATTCACATCTTTGAGTTTTCCATAGTTCTTGGCCAATATAGTTATTTTTACAGACTGGGGGAAATAGGGTGTTATAATTATTAACCTTTCTAATTCCCAATCTATAATCATATAAACCTTATTCCCTATAAACGTTAAGGAATTTAACCCCTAACTCATTTTAACCATAACCTATATAACCATTATATCCTCAAATATTATAATGTATAAACATTAAACCCTATAACCTCTAAGCCAAGTAGACTATAACCCTTAACCACAAAATTTTTAAACCCCTATAACCCCTACAACATTAATACCTAACCCGTGATAATTAGGAAAATTAAACCATAACCACTAACCCATAATTACTAATCACATTAATCATTATCTATATTAATATCTAAAATCAATCCCCTCAATCACCCTAACCCTTACCTATCATCACTTGCAAAACTACTAGCAGTTATAAACTTTATTCCCTAGAGATCATCATTAACTCCAAACCTCCATCACCTATGGCCCCAACCCGTGTAAATTTTATAACCCCTAACACTTAATTTGTATAAACCATAAACCCTAACACCCTAACCCATAATCCCTATTACATCACTAAGATTGAACATTGTTAACCCATAACCCTTAATACACTCTAAGATATACCTTAATCCTTACAACAACCAACACTAAACCCTCTAACATATGTCAAAAATAATCCATATGTTATATAACCACTAACTACTATCTCAAATCAACATTATTACCCTTCCATCCCTAACTCCTAACTAGAACAACCTTTAAATAATCCTTATAAGCACCAAATCTTATCTCCTGAATCATATCACATCTATCTCATGTAATCCTTATAATCCTTATTTACCCTATCCACAATCCCACTATCCTATAGCCCCCATAATATTTAACCCATATCACTTGTATATCCACTAACCCTTAGAACCTAGAAGAATTACAACAATCATAACAATTTACCTCTATAATATTTAACCACTCTGACCTAACCACAAACCCTTTCAATAGGACCCCTATAAAACCTAATAATTATTTCCATTGTAACCTGAATCACCCTAACCCTTACCTATCATCACTTACAAAACTACTAGCGGTTATAAACTTTATTCCATAGAAATCATCATTAAATCCAAACCTCCATCACCTATGGCCCCAACCTGTGTAAATTTTATAACCCCTAACACTTAATTTGTATAAACCATAAACCCTAACACCCTAACCCATAATCCCTATTACATCACTAAGATTGAACATTGTTAACCCATAACCCTTAATACACTCTAAGATATACCTTAATCCTTACAACAACCAACACTAAACCCTCTAACATATGTCAAAAATAATCCATATGTTATATAACCACTAACTACTATCTCAAATCAACATTATTACCCTTCCATCCCTAACTCCTAACTAGAACAACCTTTAAATAATCCTTATAAGCACCAAATCTTATCTCCTGAATCATATCACATCTATCTCATGTAATCCTTATAATCCTTATTTACCCTATCCACAATCCCACTATCCTATAGCCCCCATAATATTTAACCCATATCACTTGTATATCCACTAACCCTTAGAACCTAGAAGAATTACAACAATCATAACAATTTACCTCTATAATATTTAACCACTCTGACCTAACCACAAACCCTTTCAATAGGACCCCTATAAAACCTAATAATTATTTCCATTGTAACCTGAATCACCCTAACCCTTACCTATCATCACTTACAAAACTACTAGCGGTTATAAACTTTATTCCATAGAAATCATCATTAAATCCAAACCTCCATCACCTATGGCCCCAACCTGTGTAAATTTTATAACCCCTAACACTTAATTTGTATAAACCATAAACCCTAACACCCTAACCCATAATCCCTATTACGTCACTAAGCTTGAGCATTGTTAACCCGTAACTTGCAACCCATTTATGCCCTAATCTTGATAACCCATAACAAGTATAAACTGTGTTACTTATCTAACCTCTACAACACATAATATTTATAACCCTTATAAGACATACCCCTTAACCACTATAATAGGTATAAACCATAAGCCTTAACAATACTTAGCAAATATCACACTACACAACTAACATTTATAACTCTTAATATCTAATCCTTATAACGCTTAACCCGCTCTAAGATATACCCTAATCCTTACAAAAACTAACACTAAACCCTCTAACATATGTCAAAAATAATCCATATGTTATATAACTGCTAACTACTATCTCAAATCAACATTATTGCCCTTCCATACCTAACTCCTAACTAGAACAACCTTTAACTAATCCTTATAAGCACCAAATCTTATCTCCTAAATCATATCACATCTATCTCATGTAATCCTTATAATCCTTATTACCCTATCCACAATCCCACTATCCCATAGCCCCCATAATATTTAACCCATATCACTTCTATATCGACTAACCCTTAGAATCTAGAAGAATTACAACAACCATAACAATTGACCTCTATAATATTTAACCGCTCTGACCTAACCACAAACCCTTTCAATAGGACCCCTATAAACCCTAATACCTATTCCCATTGTAACCTCTAATTCATAACCCCTAACTCTCAATTGTTAGAACCCATAACCCATTTAATCTTGAATGACTAATCCATGTAACTCCTAACTTGTAGAATCCTTAACACTCTACACATGTAGTTTATGGACTATTTGGATTTATGTTTGTACTTATAACATGTATATCATTCTAAAAATAGTGGACCAATTCCATCACCTAATCTATGTTTGTACTTATAACATGTATAACACCTAATCTCTATAGCATGTATATATCAACACCTAACTCCTAACCCATTTAACCTTTATAAACACTAATACATATAACACTAATCCCTAGAAACCATATAAAACTAACCCTAAAACCTATAATCCTTTAACTATATAAAGTCTATAACCACTAGAACCCATAACACTCCCAACCCCAATAAGAACTATCACCACCATATGCTAACCCATATTATGCTTATCATCCTTAACCCCTATAGCCATTAAACCCTAAAAAATATAACCTTAAACTAACCCCAACAACCATTGTCTCCTAATACACATACACACACATACTAATCAACAATCCCTATAGTATAACCACTAACAATTCTAACCACTCGCCACTAACCCCTAATTTCAAAACAATCATGATTCCTTGTAACTCTTATCAATCCTAACCCCTGCTAGGAATAATCCCCATTACCTAACCCTTAAAGTATATAACTCCTAAACCTTAAAACATTTCAACCTTTACCTTCATAATTCTTAAAGCTTATAATTTTTAACATCAAACCCATATAGAATTTAAATCCTAAACCCTCTACCTCTCAAACCCTATAATATTTAACCCACAACAGTTTTAAACCTTAAACCCTATAACCCCCTCCACTTGTAACACATTTAAACCAATAACCTTGAACCCCTATAAACCCTAGTATGTTATGGAATATTGGTTGTTGTCATTTATGTCAATTGTAGTCATTGGTTTTGGACCACGCGATTGATGAAGGTATTTGGATAGGAAGGACAATGCACATGCAAATACAACACCCATAGATGTATAATATGCATCATATTGTTTCCTCTAGTAGGTGGAACATCACGTGGATCCTCATGGTTGAGGATAAATGGATTTTTGAAGATGACAAAGTGAATTGAAGAAGGAAGTACAAGTCAACCCTCAAGATAATTAAAGAAAGAATTACAAAATAAGAAAGTGTCAGGTCATCCCTAATGTTAAAATGAAGTGACATAAAGAGTATAAAAAAATATCATTAAACATTCATTTTTCAACACACAATTTTTTTAATGAACAAGGAGATATAAGTCGAATATCAGAGGAAATATGAAGTAAAGAAGGAAAAATTTCAAAGGAGGATGAAGTCTTTTGGTGATGTGTTCTAAGGTATGTTATTTACAGGTCATCTTACCATTTTCTCTATAAAAAAAAAATCTAGAATGATTTAGATGGTGAAATTGGCGTGGTATTGAGAAGACATATCTAGGTACCTGTGGTAAAAGTTTCATCTCTTTATTCCATATAAGTTTTTAGATACACACTGTGGAAGATAGGGTTTTTGACTAGTCCTTAAGCTAGTCATAAACAGGTGTTCCGGGTAAAACAGTCATAACGTCTTCATAGAGAATCCAAATGAAGTGAGACTAATTTCATTGGAAAGAGTACGCAATGTAGTTTCATGTATATTAATGTTAGATTATTATGTTAAATATTGAGCATGGGGCATGCTGTACAAGTTTTTTCTCCTGAATAAACCAAAATTTAAAAGGTCTACCATTTTCTCTATAACGCCTTTTCCAGGAGGATTCAAGGAGTGAAACTTGGAGGCATTTCAGAGAATACATTGAGTTATATTATCTATAGGATCATCGTATTCTAATAAGTGAAGAATTGTGGAAGTTGAAGAAGTCTCAAGAAGCATTATCAGGTTCTATGTGAAGGTTGGTTGATGGTGATAATTTAATGTAAAGTTTTATTATCTCTCATACATTCTTCGGTGGAAGGAAGGGGAAAGAATGGAGAGGTCAACCCTATCTTGATATTGGAGGATTGTATCTTCCTTTTGGAGGTTTATTCCTCCCTTTATATTTGGAAGTTGTAGCTTCTCTTGGAAGTCATTACTTCCCTTGAACAATAACTATTGATTATTTCTCATATATTGTGCATGGTGTATTATGGTGTATTGGTGTAACGCTTCTACTATTGTTAATTCCTCATTGGATATAATTGAATATATAATATGGTTGAAGTATAAGTTGATTTTTTTTTTAAATTGTACTTGATACTGATTCACCCCCCTCTCAGTATCAACAATTGGTATCAGAGTGGGCTACCTTCAGTACAGTTTAACCACTGGAAGGAAGATCCTAAGCAGAAATGGAAGACAAAATTCCAAATGGGATTCCACCATTTGATGGAATCAATTTTGAATACTAGAGTAATATAATGGAAACTTAATTGAAAGTTCTTGGGGTAGATGTTTGGTTCTCAGTTTCTTCAGGATACAATGTTTTGAAGAAACAAAAGACTACAGCTCAGAAGGAAGTAAGAAGGAACAACAAATTGGCAATAGATACTGCCTGGATGGATTGACAGATTGAGTGAAATCCAAGGTGGGATGATGTAGGAGCATCACTCCACAACATCAAGCGCTAGCCAACCAACACTTCAAGTGCGCATTCAATGGAGAGGAGAGGTGCAACCCTCTCACATTCAAATTTTAAATTTGAATTAAATGTATTAAATGTTTGTAAGGCCGGAGAGCCCACCTGTATCTTTGAGAATGTTGTAGTTGGTGTCGCCTTAATGGCTGACATGTTGATGGGGAACTAGATCCAATTCGGATTAGATGGCCCATTCAATGTAATTCATTGTAATTAATGAGAGTTGGTGAGGATGGAGGGAAGAGCTCGAGGAGCCCCCTTTTTTAAAAAGATCCTTTGTATCTATAGGATTAGTCAGGAGAGATGATGAGTCAGTAGAGTCCACAGAGAGGGAAGCTAGGAAGGATAGAAAATAATAGAGAGAAGAGAGGAATCCGTGACTCTATTGTAGTCTGAGCTTACATTGTAAAAGAGGCATTTCATATTAATATAAACATAGTAGTTTTTCCTGCATGTTGTTGTTCATGTGTTTATGAGTTCATGAATGAATGTCTTTATGCGTTTATGATATGTTGTAGATGTGTGTTAGTTTTTATTTGTAGGTTACAGACATAAGTCATTGTCTGTTGGGTTGTTTGATTCCAGGTCTGGTTCTTTGTGGCTTCATGCAAGAGGTTGCATGACAGAACACTGAGGGTTTTGTAAGCCAGTGCATAGAGTGCACTTCTGAATTCTATGAAATGTAGACAAAGACATGCCAAGAGGGTGCACTAGAGGAAGTCATTGACTCAAGGAGGATGCCTCAAGGTTATTGAACACCTTGAAGGAAGAACTGTGTAGAGGAGGGAACAGGACAGACACAATTTCTGGGAATTCTATGAGACTCTTCCAAGAGGGAATTGAGTGGATGCACAGGGTGCACAGAAGGAAATCTATTTCAAGTTCAGAGAAGACAGAACATCTAAAGTTCTGTGGAAGGAAAATAAAATCACTGAAGATTCTCTAGAAGCTCTACCAGGAGTGCACTGAGCAAGTGCAGGGAGTGCACCAAGAAGAACTCTCTTTTTAGAGTTCTGAGATAAGGGAAGTGTCATAGGGAAGATACTCACAGGGATACTGAAAACCCTGTAGGCTTAGTAAGAAGTGATTGAACATGAGGCTTTCAAGAGGGCACCAATCTCCATTTAAAGGAGAAGGCAAGGTTCGAATTGCTTAGAGGTCCGAGAAGGAAAATCTCAGGGCGGATAACAAAATTGTGTGCAGGGATCCTGTAAGGAGTGCAAGGATCTTCTTGAGGTTTCAGAGTGAACAAAGCTCAGGAGGGTAGAGTTTTCAGTAACGTAGGTGAGACTAAAGGTTGTGGACTCGCAGGATAAAGAATAAAGGTTTCAGCCTTTGAAGCATTTGAAATATTCTAAGGCTCGGAGAGAGTGCATGCTCTGGAGGGAGCAACAACTGTCATTGGATCATCACTGGGAGGAAAGATATGGACCATTGAATATATGTCCAGACAACAGGAGGAGAGCACACAGGAGAGTAGCTGAAATGGATGGTGGAGACACTTTGGGGAGAAGTGTCGAGTTGTCGTGAGTTGTTGGATCCAGAAAAGAGGCACGAGGTTTAAACCTCGTAACAACGGAAGGAAGAGGACTCGTTAAAGTTCCAAAAGCATCAGGACCATCCATTTTGGAGAACAGGTGGCAGAGATATGGATCATATCGCGAATTTGAGCATTGCGAGCGGGGAGGTGGAGTTATTTGTGCTTCAAACCCTTGAGTTGCAATATCGCAATTCAACCTGAGCCATTGATCAAGGAGGAAGGACAACCATCAGATTGGCGCCTTTCTACATTGTGTATCAGGGTTTCAGAGGATGAAGGAGTTGCAACTTGGTTGCTAAGGTCGCAAAGTGCCAAGCACCGAGGGCTCGGGAGAATGCGTGTCACATTCGTTAGTTGGGGACCGTGTGATTGACAGGCGGTGCAACGTAGAGCGCAAAAAGAAAAGTGGAAGCGGGTGACAGATGGAGGACATACGTCGCCTGGGAAAGGATTCAACCCATTGTTGACTTATCGCATCTCATGGATTTGCGAAGGAGGAGCACGAGGGCTCAACACTCCAACTCATGAAGTTGCGAGTTGCAAGTAGTGCTAAGCACTTGGCCCTAGCCGGTGGTTATGTGTATTCTCAGGTATCGACATTTGGAGAAGGAGGATCCAAGGGTCGAAGAATCACGAACTCATGAGTTGCGAAAGGCGTTTTGCGTTGAAGCCCGGTCGTGGTTGCTTGGAGGAGGTGAAGCTTGCGCCTGGCGTCAAATTACATAGGGAGGGTCTTTCATGAAGGACATGTGGATTGCTACGTGAGGTTCCAATTGGGATCTGAGGGAACTGCTTCGGCTCAAGGATTGTTAGAATGATCCTATGCAGATATCGGCCCCAGGGCAGGGGGTCTATGTGTGAATCAAGTGGTATCAGAGCCACTTTCTGTCTGTAGACTATAGGCAAAGGGAGGCAGAGTAGATAAAGAAAATACTCTGATACACACCATCAAGTGGTATCAGAGAAGGATTTTGCCCGTATATTTCAGGCAAAAAAGGAAGACAGAGTGTTGGAGCTCTGTGATGATTGTTGCAAGGGATGCATCAGTCAAATGGTACAGTCAGGAGGACTGTAGGAGATTTTGGAAGTGCTCTCAGTTGCAGAGTGACAACAACAAGTTTGCCAGGAGGGTAGACAGGAAAAGGAAGATGGCTATTGAAGGCCATGGATGTGGTGGAAAGAAGAACCATCAGCAGCAGAGAAAAGATAAGGTGGATGAAGAGCTCATTGAGATAAGGGCGAGGATGGAAGAGATTTCATTGTGGGTGTAGAAGAACACAAAGCCGCATTGGGTATATGAATGGCCCATGAAAATAAAATCAAAGTGGCTAGTCAAGAAATTGTTGGCTAGAAGACAATAAAGGCTATTGAAGGAATGGCTGAGGTATGTAGAAAGCCTCATAGATAAAGAGGAGATGGTTCATGCCCATGAACTAGAAGCTAGGATAAATCTCAGTGATGATTAAAAGAAGATATTGAGTAGAGACCTCGTAAACTACCAGGTGGGTAGAGATGGAGTTTCAAATTTCCAGGTGGG
Organism: Picea engelmannii; assembly: GCA_009831015.1. Lineage (NCBI taxonomy): Eukaryota > Viridiplantae > Streptophyta > Pinopsida > Pinales > Pinaceae > Picea > Picea engelmannii. The sequence goes on from ML779314.1 coordinate 334,573, forward strand.
AAATAGAAAGATATCAAGTGAAGGTCTCGTATACTGTTAGGAGGGTGGTTCTGAAAGTTCAAGTTTCCAGGTGGGAAATGAGATGACATCATTGGAGGATCTCATAGACTGCCAAGAGGGCAAAAAGGAAATCCCATATTTCTAGGTGGGCAAGGGAGAGAAGTTGAGATTTTCTGAAAGTCTCATGAACTCAGAGGTGAGTTTAGATCAGTGAGAGAAGCTGATAGAGAAGGAAGATCGGAAGAGCGTTCTGATGATTGGAGGGATCAGAGTATTCCTACCAGGTAGCCAAGTGGAGGCTGATGCACAGGATGAAAGTGTAGTAGAGTAAGAAGGACAACCAGCAGAAACTGTCACGAAAGAAGAAATGGGACAGACATCAGAGCCTGACCTAGCTAAGGAATAAGAGAATTCAACAGAAATGCTCAAAGTTTTCAGTCAACAGGCTAAACAGGGGATAACTACAACACTAGAAGTTGTAGTAGAAGACGAGTACACAGTTGAGATGCTCACTCCATGAGAGAAGGAGTTAGAGGTGCTAGAGGATTGGCTGAACAATCCAAAACCAGTAGATGACTGTCGAGAGGAGACGGTCATGCATATGTTAGCAGAGTATCATTCTGAGGAATCGCTCAAAATTTTCAACCAGGGAGATGAATAGATGATAACTGCAGTGTCGAGGCATGCAGAAATAGATGAAGGAAAATTTCAATCTGAGGAGTAGCTGGAGGAAGTTGGAATTCAACCAGCACAAGGAGAACTGGCAGAAGCAAATCTGTTAGAGAAGGAAGTTGAGCAGTAGATCAGTGATAGGATTGCAGAATTGGAGTCTGTAGCAGAGTGGAAACTCAATTCCATAAGAGAATGTAAAGACAGTATGGGAGATCTAGTTGATCTACCCATTTGAAAGGAAGAAGTGCAACGAAGCATGCTGCAAAAGGAAAGCCATCCATGGGAGCAACCGGATGAGATAATTGAGGAGATCATAAGGCTGATGATCAGATCAGCAAAAGTGGTTAGAAAAGGGAATCTAAGCAGAGGAGAACCTGCCATACCAGTAGGGCAATAGATGCAACACTAGCAGCGAAGTGATGGAGAAGATGGACAGCTCCAGAGAACTGTTTGGGATCCAGGTGGGTTTGAACAGTGGTGTTGGGAAGCTTATGAGAAGGAGCTCATGATTTTTGTAGCTAAGGAGTATGATGCAGGAGAATCACTCCATGTCATCAAGTGCTAGCTAGCCAGCACTTCAAGCATGCATTCAATGGAGAGGAGAGGTGCAACCCTCTCACTTTCAAATTTCAAATTTGAATTAAATGTATTAAATGTTTGTAAGGCCGAAGAGCCCAGTTGTGCCTTTGAGCAGGTTGTAGTTGGTGTCCCCTTAATGGATGACATGTTGATGGGGATCTAGATCCAATTCGGATTAGATGGCCCATTCAATGTAATTCATTGTAATTAATGAGAGTTGGTGAGGATGGAGGGAAGAGCTCGAGGAGCCCCCTTTTGTAAAAAGATCCTTTGTATCTGTAGGATTAGTCAAGAGAGCTGATGAGTAGGTAGATTCTATAGAGAGGGAATTTAGGAAGGATAGAGAAGAATAGAGAGAAGAGAGGAATCTATGACTCTGTTGCAGTCCAAGATGACATTGTAAACGAGGAATTTCATATTAATACAAACATAGTAGTTTCTCCTGCATGTTGTTGTTCATGTGTTTATGAGTTCATGAATGAATGTCTTTATTCTTTTATAATATGTTGTAGATGTGTGTTAGTTTGAATTTGCAGGTTACAAACATAAGTCATTGTTTGTTGGGTTCTTTGATTCTAGGTCTGGTTCTTTGTGGCTTCATGCAAGAGGTTGCATGACAAAACACTGTGGGTTCTGTAAGCCAGTGCATAGAGTGCACTTCTAAATTCTACGAAATGTAGACAAAGACATGCCAAGAGGGTGCACTAGAGGAATTAATTGACTCAAGGAGGAGGCCTCAAGGTTGCTAAACACCTTGAAGGAAGAAATGTGCAGAGGAGGGCACATGACAGATAGAATTTCTAAGAATTCTATGAGACTCTTCCAAGAGGGCATTGAGTGGATGCACAGGGTGCACCGAAGGAAACCTATTTTGATTTTAGATAAGATAGAACGTTTGAATTTATGTGGAAGGAAAACAGAATCACTGAAGATTCTGTAGAAGCTCTCCCAAGAGGGCACTGAGCAAGTGCAAGGAGTGCACCGAGAAGAACTCTCTTTTTTGAGTTCTGAGATAAGGGAAGTGTCGCAGGGAAGACACTCATAGGGTTACTGAACACCCTATAGGATTAGTAAGGAGTGCTTGAATAGGAGGATTTCAAGAGGGCACCAATATCCATTTGAAGGAGAAGGCAAGGGTCGAATCCCTTAGAGGTCCGAGAAGGAAAATCTCAGGATAGATAGCATAGTTGTGTGCAGGGATCCTGCAAGGAGTGCAGAGGTCAAGAAACCTATTGAGGTTTCAGAGTGAACAAAGTTCAAGAGGGAATATTTTTCAGTAATGTAGGAGGGACTAAAGGTCGTGGACTCACGGAATAAAGAATAAAGGTTTCAGCCTTTGAAGCATTCGAAATATTCTAAGGCTCTAAGAGAGTGCATGCTCTAGAGGGAGAAACAACTGTCGTTGGATCGGCACTGGGTGGAAAGATCTGGACCATTGAATCTACATCTAGACAATAGGCAGAGAGCACATAGGAGAGTAGCTGAAATGGATGGTGGAGAAACTTTGGGGAGAAGTGTCGAGTTTTCGTGAGCCGTTGGATCTAGAAAAGGTGCATGAGGTTTAAACCTCGTAATAATAGAAGGAAGAGGACTCGTTAAAGTCCCAAAATCATTAGGACCATCCATTTTAGAGGACAGGTGGTAGATATCTAGATCATATCGCGAATTCGAGCATCGCGAGTGGGGAGGTGGATTTCTTTATGCTTCAAACCCCTGAGTCGCGAGATCGCGATTCGACCTGAACCGTCGATCAAGGAGGAAGGAGAGCCATTAGATTGGTGCCTCACTACATCACGTATCGGGGTTTCATAGGATGAAGGAGTTCCAGCTTGGTCACTAAGGTCATGAAGTTTCGAGCACCGAGGGCTCGGGTGAACGCATGTCATGTCCATTAGGTGGGAACCATGTGATTGATAGGCAGCGCAACATAGAGCGCCCAGAGAAAAGTGGAAGTGGGTGATAGATGAAGGACATATGTCACCTAGGAAAGTAGTCAACCCATTTTTGACTTATTGCATCTTGTGGATTCACGAAGGAGGAGCACGAGGGCTCAACACTCCAACTCGCGAAGTTGCGATTTGCAAGTAGTGCTAAGCACTTGGCCCTAGCTAGTGGTTATGTGTGGAAGGCACTAACAAGGAAGAGCCATACCCGTATGGCATTCTTGGGTATCGACATTTGGAGAAGGAGGAGTCGAGGGTCTTCGACTCATGAACTCATGAGTTGCAAGTTGCGAAAGGCATTTTGTGCTAAAGCCCGATCGTGGTCACTTAGAGGAGGTGAAGCTCACTCCTAGCATCAAATTACATAGGGAGGGTCTTTCACAAAAGACCTATGGATCGATACGTGAGGTTCCAATTGGGATCTGAGGAATCCGCTTCGGCTCAAGGAGAGTTAGAACAATGTTGTGCAGATCTCGGGCCAAGGGAAGGGGGTCTGTGCATGCATCATGGGATCATGTGCATCAGAAAAAGATCTTTGGGACAACATACAATACCTGTATGCAAGGGAAGAAGCAGAAGAAGAATAAGAAGTTGAAGCAAATTACATCTCATATTTCAAAGAAGAAAATAGAGGTGAGTTCTTTTTATTTAATTGTGAAGGAGTAGGACATGTTGAATTTGAATGTCCTTATCCAAGGATTGAAATAGATACTTAAGAATAAAATTCCTATGAAGAAGAAGAAAATCATGAAGCATAAATTATTCAAAAAGAAGATGGGAATCTTAAAAAATTGAAGCATGTTGAGATTGAAAATAACAAGCTCAAAAACACGCATAGAAAACTAAGAAGTGAATTGGGTAGTTGTGAAAAGGCAATTGAAAACTTGAAGAAGCAATTAGAATACTTTGAGAAAATAATAGAAGAAACCATTTCCTTGAAAACTCTACTCTAAGAAGCAAGAATAAAAGGAGAAGTAAGTAATGTCCAAATGATAAAGAAAGAAGAAGACTGTGAGAAACTTGAACAAGAAGTTGTCTCATTGAGGAAGAGCTTAAGAAACTCTCAAGTGCCAAAAGATTTAATGCATCTTGGGTGCATGGGTGAAACTTCATACAAAGAAGATGCAAATACCAACAAGAAGGTTGAATAAATCTCTACATAGAAAGTTGATGAGAAGTGGACCAGGATACCAGAAAAAAGGAATGATTACAAAAGAGATGAATATCCAAGAAGACCTCCTACTTCATGAATCAAAGAAGCTTCAATAAGTATGAAGGAAACTACATAAGAGTAGATCATGAACCCAAATGGACTACATCACAACGAAGCTCACTTACTCCCAGGTATCAAAATTTCTTTCTTGGTCATTGTTATACTTGCAAAATTTTTGGACATAAGGAAATTAATTGCAGAATCAATGAAAGGAACAACTATGCAAGAAACATGAATGGTGTAAATAGAAGATATGGAAACAATCGTGGATTTGTCAACATAAGTTATAATTCATTTTCCCCATTGATGGAAGAAAATATTATATGCTACAAATATAATTATCTTGGTCACAAAGAACGTGATTATAGATATATGAATGAACATGCCCGTATACCAAATGTCCCTATGCCAACCACAATATGGAGAAGGAAAGAGATTCCAAACAATGAATATTTTCGAATAACATTGACCGTTGAAGAATGTAAATAGGAAGATGAATGGTATATAGACAGTGGATGTTCTTCACACATTGTTGATGATTAAAATCGCAACAAACTTTTTCCTGCAAAGTGTTGCTAAGGCCTATTATTATAAAAAATAAATAATAGAAGTAGGTGGGACCCACTTGTAGATTGGTGATCAGATCTGGTTCATATTTGATGTTTGAGATCATGTTTGACATTTCTTACATGGTTGATGAGATCTTGTTTTTAATGGCTATGGATTGGACTTGTGAAGTATTGGTTTTTTATGTTACTAGAGCATATGCTAGTCATTGATACCATTGTTATATGTGTGACATCCCCAAAAATAAATTATTTTTGAATTTGAAATTTCTTAGGAAAATTATTTTGTTATTGGTAAATTTGAATTTGGAAAATTTTTACCATTTATTGCAATTCTGAATTTCGAATTTGGTTAATTGTAATTAATGATTATGATTGTTGGGAAGAGACTGATCTGAATCAACTAACTACTTGACTATGACACTTGTATGAAACAAAATATTTTATAATTATTGCAGGAGGACAAATGGAACAACCATGTTAAAATCAGTTGACCATGACTCCATGAGTGGGGAACATGTTGGAACTACCTTAGGGCTGATTGTTACAAATGGAAAATCAGGAATTTGGCCATTGGAAACCCCTAAATATCAGGGATTTGGAAAGCTCCAAAAATTCCCAAAGGGAAAATGTAATGGCTCTTAATTAATTATAACAGCCATTAAATTAGAGCTCAACACTAAAATTTAATTATAACTTCATCTAGCACATTTGAAATCTAATTTTTCATATTAATAAAATTTAATAACAATTTACTTCAAAACAATTCATAACTCTAACCTAAACCTGATGCTGCCACTTGCTTCTGGCACTTGCTTCCTCAGCTTGCTTCTTTAGGACACCACCCAAAAGCAACCTCCCTGCTGACTAGTAGCACCTAGCCCTAGGATATCAATGGATATCCTAGCCCTCCGAGCCCAAAACCTCCAGCAACCCCCCGGTGCACTGTAAATTCCTCCCTCTGTCCACTACTCCAAGCTCTCCCAAAATCCCTTCCTCCCTCTCGTACAATGAATCAAAAAATCTTCCCTACTCTCAACTCCTTTCCCCCCCCTTATTCCTCCTCCCTTCACCGACACTCCATCTTGCATTAAATTCCTTATCCCTCCATTTAATTACCCTTATCCATTCATTAATTCTCTTATCTTCTCGGGATCCTTATGTGATCCCT
>ML779314.1:351962-448837 GCA_009831015.1 Picea engelmannii
ATCCAAAACTAGTCATGGTTGAGACAAGCAGTTGATGAGTTGGCACATACATGAGGTGCATAGTTGATGATGTTGGTACATATTGATGAGTCATTGTTGATGAGTAGTTGACACATGATTGGTATATACTTGGTACATGGTTGTATGCACTTGTTTATGGTACAGGTTGATTACGGGTTGTTTGGCACAGGTTGGTGCATGGTTGATGCTCTTGTTTATGGTACAGATTGATATCTGTTGAGGATTGTTGCCTCATCTCAGTTGGTGCTGAGAATGAAATCTGATTCTTGCATATAGAGGTGGTTCTCTTGTAGAGTTGTACTCTATTCAGTTGTTTCTAATAAACCCCAAGGATTGTAGTCCATAATAAAAAGAAAATTGTACATACATCTTGTGTTCTTTGTGTTCATTGTGGTGATGAATTGTTGATGATATATTTCTGATATGTGCTCACATATAACTAGTTATAAATGAAAACAATGGGTAATGAATAAATGTTGAATGCTAATTGATGAGTTTTTGTGCAAGAGGGAAGTTTTGGGAAAAAGAGCCCCACACTCATTCACCCCCCCTCTAAGTGTGGTAGGTGTATCCAACATATCCAACATTCATTACATTATTTCAAATAAGATAGGGGAACTTTCCTGTAGATTAACCTTCAAAGAATAATTACATATAATAACCAGACTGGAAAAGTCAAGAACAAAGTTTGGGAAGATTCTACTCTTTCCATCCACTACGGTAAATCGAGTGGATACTACTTCATGTCATTAACTGAGATTGTGATTATGACTTCACTGTGTAAATGCCTGAAGATTTTACAAAAGGAAATCGAATACTTTTAGCACTGAGGATAGTAAAGCATGTTTCGAATTCTTACGCAGACGAAAATCCTACAAGGTTTCACCATTAAATATTAGTATATTTATATATATGAAAGAAAGGTAAAATGAAAATATCAACAAAAAGATAATTGTATTAAAAAAGTATTCCAGAATGATACTTAACTTATGGAAAGTGGTTCTCAAGTTCTTCCCTTGTCTCTCCTGGCTGGATAGGCGACCGCGTCAAGGGGGAATAGACCAACGACTCCCTGATGGGTACCCTCGCATCAATAGGGCCCATTATTAGTGTCAGTACCAAATCTCAAATTGTATTAATCACGGAAAATGAAAACTACCAATAGTACTAGGTTTCTCTACCATGCAAATGACACAAATCATGTTGTGCGTAGACACCATAAACAATTTCCACACAGAACAAAGACTACTTAACTGTTGATTTAAAAACCTACCAGAACCAACGTACAAAGCATATCTTTTTATAAATTCATAAATTGATACAGAGATCCCATTTTGCTGAATTCAAATGGTAGAGATAACGATAATGACAATAACATCTATAAAATTAAAGAGACTTCATTGATACCATGAGATATCTTTAATAGACTATTCAAAAAAATCACAGAGATCATTTTAACAACACCATACGGAAATATTTGAGACCATAACGAAAAACAAGAAGAAAGTATACAATGCATTATGCATTACACAGTGGGACTATTTCTTCTCCCAAATAATTAGTTAACATAAAAAAAATTTACCCTTTCTCTGATAAACAAAAGATTTTTTACTACAATATAATGAGGGGATAGGTGTATACAATAGAAGGCAAAAGACTGTAACTGCAACTAAATGAAAGATTCAAGGATTTGGAGCAGCATAAGGTAGGTGGTCATCCCTACGGTCTTGAAGGCCCGAATACCTAAGAAAGATAAACCAAAAGACCTCATAAAATGTACATCCATTGCTAATATCCAAACTATGTACTGCCAAAGAAACATTAACTTCAAAAGACTCAGATAAAAACTACCTTCCATACCTAGAATTTGGTTATAATACAAAGGGTTCCCAAAATGATTAACTAGATGTTCTTACCTTGTTTAAAGAGGACCCCCAATGGTAGTGGTATGCCAAAACGTTTTCCACTAGAACGAGTCAAAAAATTAAGAACTAGATATATACAGAGAAGGATTGATAACCAGACTATCCTTAACCACAGTCGCAGGAACACACAGAGCCAATATCAAAATTCAAGACAGTAATCTCTGGGAAATCGTCTACTAGTCTAATGATGCTTAATTGTAGTCTGTATCTCAGTACTGTAGTTAGGGAAAGGTGGTGAAAATTCAGAGGGACACATTAAAACGTGTTATAGTCCCGAAGGGTGAATTCATAACTCCTTAAATGCTTTTCCATAGAAGTCATTATACCATCTCGACCGTATCCAAATTAATCCCTCCTCAATACATGAAAAATTGAGTTGACAAACAGTCCAGAATTTTTGTTTAATGTTTTTCCTATTTTGGTTAGGGTTTTGTTGTGTTCATCGAATTTTCATTAAGAAAAGAGATGCCGCATGCCAAGAAGTAGTTCGGATGGGAACAATAGTTATTCCTAAGTGAGAAATATGAATAAATGGTCCTTAATTATCGTCCCCAAGTTATGACACTTTCACGTACTGGTGGTCACTTTGATAGAAATTGTTCATTAAGTTCTCTGCCACCTATACCTGAGGAAACGTATTTGTCACTTCAAAATTTATGGAGGTTCATTCGTTAATACTCTTCTCATGGTATGCCTTGCTAGAGCGATCGGAATTGGTAATATATATTTATACATATTTTTTTCATAAACATTGGTCACACACACACACACACACACACACACACACACACACACATATATAGATAGATAGATAGATATGTATGTATAGTTTTGTTGAGGACAAAAGTATAGTCTAGGATAAGAGTAGATATAAATACTTATATACTTGCAAAGAGTCTAGTGTTTCAAAGTTTAGAAGTGTTCCCTCCCTTTAGGATTAAAATGAGGTAAAGTCTTTTAATTATCATTGATAAATAATTTTTGGTAAGTATTAATGGTGTAAGGAAGAAGTGTATAATCACCATGTAGCAAGATTGGAATCAGATATGTAGAAATTTGGGAATTAATGACCACCGTTTTTTTTTTTTTTATGGAAAATTTGAGGTTCATTACATATGGTATCGTAGAAAAGGTTACAGCACTTGGACCTTGAACATGGCCACATTATCTACTTAACATATATTTTTGTTATGAAAAAAATAAAAACTAATAAACCTTTGTTGTTACAAACAGAAAACCCTTTTATGTTTTGTGTTAATCATGGCAGCCCAGGATGACACAAAAACTAGACTTGATGAGAATCTTGAGCAAAGACCTCCTGAAGATCCAAGACAGAATAGTGATGGAATCACACCTACTGAATTTATGGAAACAATGAGGAATCTCATTGTTGATCTATAGGTTTTTAAAGCTGACAATGAGAAATTGAAAAAGGCACAGCAAGAAAAAAAGGAAATAAATGAAATCTTGCTACGAAGTTTAGTGACAAAGAAATCCCCAAAGGACAACAAATAGGAAGAAGAGGTTAGTAAAAGGGCCTCCAAGAATTCTCTTCCTGAAGAAAAAAGAGGGGATAGCTCATCTGAAGGTACACCTTCAGCTAAAGATAAAACAAAAACAGACAGAAAAATAAAACAGGTAGACCACCTTGAAGGAGAATTTAAGAAAATTAAACCAGCTACCATTGATGGGGAATCCAGAATAGGGGAGGAAGTTGAAGCATGGTTACTATACATCAAGAAGTATTTCCAGATATACAAGTATTCCAACAATAGGAAAGTTAGAATGGCCATCTATAATCTGAAAGGAAAATCTAGCATTTGGTGACAATATCTGAAATTGACCAAGGGCCTAAAAGAGAAACAAATGGAATGGTTTGACTTTAAGAAATACTTTAAGAAACAGTACCTATCTGAAAGCTACTATGAAATAAAAAAGAAAGAATTTTATGAGTTATGACTTGGTCAAATGCCTATGGAAGATCTGATAAATAAATTCATGGAATTACTAAGTTTTGTACCCTATATCCGGGAGGATAAAGTGAATGTCCAATGGTTCCTAAGTTGTTTACCATAGTCCTAGAAGGACATAATTGAATTTGATAATCCCAAGTCCCTGAGTGAAGTATTCATAAAAGCCCGAATGTGTTATGACTAATACAAACAACGAACAAAACTTCCCAAGGCTTGGAAAGATAAGAAACAAGACCGGATGAACCAGCGGAAGAAAAGATACTAGCCAACCCCTTATCAGAATGCTACAAAAAAAATTTGAAAGAAGGATTTTAACTCCAACCATCCAATCACATAAGGACATGGAAAACCGGTAAATCTGGGAACAAAAACATTTGGGGACAGCCCTCGGGAACCATTAAAATGATGGGAATGTGGAGAACCTCATCTGAGGAGGAATTGTCCACGTTTAAATTCAACAAACTGAATTGTTGTTCATAATTTACAGGAAGCCTCAACGGTGGGTGATGTGGGCAGAATATTGCATCAAATCAATGCAATCGTATATGGTCGGCAAGCTGACCACCAGTCCTCTGAGGTGGAAATCGAAGGTAAAATCAATAAACTCGAATTTATGCTTTAATTGATCTTGGAGCTACGTTAAGTTATATCACTCCTGGTATAGTAGAGTCAAATAAAATTACGAAAATGAAACATGCAAAATCATGGCTAGTACAACAAGCAATAGGAACTAAAAGGAAAGTGGTTGACTTTATTTTTGATTATGAGTTCATTTTAAGTGGTCAAAACATAAAGACAAATCTGAACATTCTACCACTAGGATCTTATGATGTGATTATCAGAATAGATTGGTTAGAAAAACACAAAGAAATACTAGATTTTTATGCAAAGACACTTAATTATAAAGATGAAAATGACACTACTAGGATAGCCCCAGGTATACAAAAACCAATATCAGCTAGACAAGTTTCAACAATGCAATTCAAGAAATGCATGAGAAAGGGTTATAAAGTTTATGCCATCCAAGTAACGAAGTTGTTAGAAAAAGAAGATAAACCCAACTTGGAAGACCTTGTTGTTCTACATGATTTTAGAGACGTCTTTGTTGATGAAATACCTGAATTACCCTCTAGAAGGGAAATAGACTTTTCTATAGACCTGCTACTTGGTTAAACCCCCATCTCTAAAGCACCTTACCGAATGAGTTTGTCAGAATTGACAGAACTAAAAATTCAGCTACAGGAATTGTTGGACAAAGAGTATACCAGACCGAGTGTTTCTCCATGTGGAACACTAGTCCTCTTTGTGAAAAAGAAAAATGATACTCTAAGAATATGTATCGATTATAGACAATTGAAAAAAATGAATATTAAGAACAAGTACCCCTTACCTAGGATAAATGATATCTTCGATCAAGTAGGAGGGTCCAATATCTTTTCGAAGTTGGATTTATGATCCGGTTATCACCAAGTTAGGATAAAAGATGAGGACATAAGAAAAATGGCTTTTCAAACAAGCTATGGACATTGCGAATTTTTATTCATACCTTTTGGACTCACTAATGTGCCAACCACATTTATGTGTTTAATGAACAATATTTTCAGTCAGTATTTGGACAAATTCGCATTGGTATTCATTGATGACATTTTGGTATATTCTAAAACAGAGGAAGAACACGAAGAACACTTAAATATAGTTCTGCAAACTTTAAGGAATCACAAACTATATGCTAAATTTGATAAATATGATTTTTATTAGAAAAAGATACAGTACCTAGGACATGTAATATCTATAGATGGTATTGCAGTCGATCCTGAGAAAATAAGGTCCATTATGGAATGGTCGGTATCGAAGGATGTGGCGGATATCTGGTCATTCATGGGAATCACCGGATATTGTTACAGATTTATAGAGGGGTTTTTCGAAATATCTTACACTATCACATCTTTACAAAAGAAAGGGACAAAGTTTAACCAGGCATAGAAGTGTCAAGATAGTTTTAATAAGTTAAAGGAATTATTAACAACCGCACACATTTTAAAGGTAGCAGACCCGGATAAAGGCTTTACCGTATGTGTTGATGCAAGTAAAGAAGGATTATGTGGTGTCCTAACTCAAGAAGGAAACGTTATTTGTTATGAGTCTCGGAAATTAAAGGAACATGAGAGAAACCACCTCACTCATGATTTAGAATTGGCAGCGGTAATACACACCTTAAAAATGTGGAGACACTACATAATGGGAAGACAGTTTCTATTATTGATAGATAATAGCGGTGTGAAATATTTGTTTAGTCAGCTGGACCTTAATGTAAGGAAAGCAAGGTGGCTAGCCTTCTTGAGAAAATTCGACTTTGAGGTAAGACACATCAAGGGTAAGGAAAATAAAGTAGTTGATGCCTTAAGAAGAAGAGCTCATAGGTTATTTGAAATAAATGTCAGCAGGGCAGAAAGTGATCTTGAACAGAGGATAAAGACTGCAGGTAATAATGACAAAAATTACACTAATATAGTGGTAGAATTACAAAACACTACAAAAGATGTAGGAAAAGCAGAGCTGAGTATTGATACAAATAGCCTACTACGATTTAAAAACATAATATACATACTAGATTCACTAGAGTTAAAATTAATATTTTTGGATGAAGTGCATAAGAAACCATATTTTGGCCATCAAGGATACCAGAAAACGATAAAAACACTTATAAAATTATTTTATTGGCCTAATATGAAGGGCAAAACAAAAGAATACTTAGCTAAGTGTCAATATTGTTAGCAGGTAAAAGCCGAACACCAGCATCCCACCGACCTGTTGCAGCCCTTACCAATACCAAAATTGAAATGGGAGACTATATTTTTAGAGTTTATTATAGGTTTGCCTAAAAATCAGAAACATAATGGTTCAATTATGGTGATAATCGATAAAATTAGTAATTTTTCACACTTTGTTTGTGTAAAGTATACTTTTAAAGCTATAAACATCACTGAAATATTTATGAAAGAAATTTTTAGACTCCATGGTATTCCTAAAATGGTGATTTCGAATAGAGACGTAAAATTCACATCTGCTTTCTGGAAAGAATTGTTTGTAGGGATAAATACTACTTTGAATTTCGTCACGAGTTATCATCCACTAAGGGATGGACAGACTGAAAGAAAGAACCAAATCATAGAAGATATGCTCCACATGTACGTAAGAACAAAACCAAGCAAGTGGGAAGACTACCTACACTTGGTAGAATTTGCATATAACAATGGGTACCAAACTTCGACTAAGTTAAGCCCCTTCAAGGTACTGTATGACAGAAAGTGTACGACTCCAATTAGTTAGGAAAACTTGGTTGACAGACTCATGGTTGGACCAAAGATGCTCCAAGAAATGGAAAGTATGGTAAGAAAGATACAATAGAATTTAAAAGAGGAACAGGACAGACATAAAAGTTATGCGGACCATAAAAGAAGACACTTGAAGTTTCAAGTGGAAGATCATGTTTACTTAAAAGTCAAAGCCCAGAAGAGTTCACTAAAACTAGGGAACTGTGCCAAGTTGGCACCCAGGTTTTTTGGGCCCTTCGAGATACTATCTCAAATTAGACACGTAGCATACCAACTTGCACTTCCAACCAATCTAAAATTCATAATGTATTTCATGTTACTTTGTTAAAGAATTATGTTCATGAGCCTACTCATATGATCGATTGGAACTTGGTGCAGGTGGATCCATAAGGAGAGTTCCAAGCAGAACCCCTACATATTCTGGACTAGAGATAAATAACACTTCGAAATAGATTCATCTCTCAGGTAAAGTTGCAATGGAATCACTTTAGCCCCGAGGAGGTCACTTGGGAGTTGGAGGGAGATTTACAAAAATATAATCCAATATTGTTCCAGGAAAGGAACAAACACCGAGGACAATGTTTTATTGAAGGAGGAAAGGATGTGACATCCCCAAAAATAAATTATTTTTGAATTTGAAATTTCTTAGGAAAATTATTTTGTTTTTGGTAAATTCGAATTTGGAAACCCTTTTCCATTTATGGAAATTCTGAATTTTGAATTTGGTTAATTGTAATTAATTATTATGACTGTTGGGAAGAGATCTAATCTAACTCAACTAACTACTTGACTATGACACTTGTATGAAACAAAATATTTTATAATTATTGCAGGAGGACAAATGGAACAACCATGTTAAAATCAGCTGACCATGACTCCATGAGTGGGGAACATGTTGGAACTACCTCAGGGTTGATTGTTACAAGTGGAAAATCAGGAATTTGGCCATTGGCAGCCCTTGAAAATCAGGGATTTGGAAAGCTACGAAAATTCCCAATGGGAAAAATACCTAGGCATTTTTTGTTTTTGGATATATAGCATATGTGAGGAGGCAGGACACTTCCTAGTATGCAAGGGAAAATATTACTGATTACTTGTTGTTATGAACACTACTTGCTGAGTGTGAGGCCAGGAGAATATTTATGAAGATGACGACATTTGCTGAGGAGGAGTTCTGAGTTATCCCTCATGGATTAATGGTCAGGCTAGGGGGTGAATAGGACAAGTGATTTGTCTGCCCTGTTCTACAGTTGGGAGGAACGTGGTTGTTCCATTTGTCTTCTCGTGAACTAATTCAGATATGTTAGTCTTTTCCTTCTCTGTTTGAATGATTATATAACTGATGTAATGCATATGTTAGTGCTAAATTGAAATGTTTCCATGGATGAAATCTATTCGATTGTGTAAAGTTTAAAATAGATCACCAAACACCTCAAGAGAATTTAGTTGAGTAACTCTTTTTTGTTGATTTAAATTCTGAACGATTGCTATAGTCTCTTTTATTCGCTGAAAGGGTATGAATGACTAAATTATTGAAATGATCATTCTATAGTCTAAATTATCATTACTTGGTGGTAAACTGTAAATTACCTTCCCAGTCTACTAAAAATCCCTTAGGCAGAACTATCTATGTATAAGTGGACCTGAAACAAGTCTATATACAAGTGTATGTATATTCATGTAATTAAATTACTAGGCAGAACTATATATGTATAAGTGGATCTTAAACAAGTCTATATATAGGTGTATGTATATTCATGTAATTAAATTTCTAGGAAGAACTATCTATGCATAAGTGGATCTGAAACAAGTCTATATATAGGTGTATGCATATTCCTTTAATTAAATTTTAGAATCACATTACTTAGTTGAGACTTCTTTTCTCGCATAACATTGAATGAGAACAAATACGAAACAATATTGATTATATGAATTATATATATACATATATTACATTATAGAAAAAACTAAGATTAAATGTCTACAACCGAAAACCCATTTATACAAAGATATGTTCCCATATTATATAAGAAAATAAATTATTCCAACAGGCATATAACTACTTTTGTATAAAGGAAATATTGAATAGAGAGTTTGAAACCTCTCATTAATTCGTTACAGTACAAATGAAATTGAATAAGGTAACCTATGTTCATATTCTTACAGACCGGTAGGTGAATGAATATACGAAAATATATTAGGTAGAACTGGACTTGTAATCACATACATATTATTTCAAAGATCGAAAGTAAGGAAGTAACTACACGTTCGCATCATACGATGAGGAAGATACAGAGCCATGGTATTCACGAAATATCAAAGTAAGGAAAACCAATATGGAGGACTCATAAATATAATATGAATATGTATATTCAACATATTTGATTTAAAAAAGGTATATCTCCAAATTATGTAAGTTCTGATACTAAATATGTGATTTAATACAACAGTAAAGGATGATACTAGAATGTCGAGAAGATTCGAATATAGTGTATCCAACAACCATTACATTATTTCAAATAAGATAGGGGAACATTCCTGTAGATTAACCTTCAAAGAAGTATTACATATAATAACCAGACTAGAAAAATCAAGAACAAAGTTTGGGAAGTTTCTACTCTTTCCAGCCACTATGGTGAATCGAGTGGATACTACTTCATGTCATTAAATGAGATTGATATTATGCCTTCACTATGTAAATGCCCGAAGATTTTATGAAAGAAACTCGAATACCTTTTGCGCTGAGGATAGTAATGCACGTTTCAAATTCTTGTACAGATGAAAACACTGCAAGGTTTCACCATTAAATATCAGTATATTTATATATATGAAAGACAGGTAAAATGAGCGTATCAACAAAATGATAAACGTATTAACAGAGTATTCCAGAATGATACTTAACTTATGGAAAGTAGTTCTCAAGTGCTTCCCTTGTCGCTCATGGTTGGATAGGCGACTGGGTCAAGGGGGAATGGACCAACGGCTCCCTGATGGGTACCCTCACATCAATAGGGCCCATCATTAGTGTCGGGACCAAATCTAAAATTGCATTAATCATGGAAAATGAAAACAATTGATAGTACTAGGTTTCTCTACCATGCAAACGACACAAATCATGTTGTGCATAGACACCATAAATAATTTCCACAATGAACAAAGACTACTTAACTGTTGATTTAAAAACCTACCATAACCAACTTACAAAGGATATCTTTTATAAATTCAACAATCGATACAGAGATCCTTTTTTACTGAATTCAAATGGTAGAGATAACAACAATGACAATAACATCTATAAAATTCAAGAGACTTCATTGATACCATACGATATCCTTAATAGACTCTTCGAAAAAATCACAGAGGTCATTTTAACAACACCAAACAAAAATATTTGAGACCATAACGTAAAACAAGAAGAAAGTATACACTGCATTATGCATTACACAGTGGGACTATTTCTTCTCCCAAATAATTAGTTAACATAAGATTTTTTTACCCTTTCTCTGATAAATGAAAGATTCTTTACTACAATCTAATGAGGGGGTAGGCATATACAATAGAAGGAAAAATACAATAACTGCAACAAAAAGAAAGACTCAAGGATTTGGAGCGGCATAAGGTTAGTGGTCCTCCCTACAGTATTGAAGGCCCGAATGCCTAAAAAATATAAACCAAAATACCTCACGAAATGTACAACCATTACTAATATCCAAACTATGTATTGCCAAAGCAGCCTTAACTTTGAAAGACTCAGATAAAAACTATCTTCCATTCCCATAGTTTTTTTATAATACATAGGGTTCCCAAAATGATTAAGCAGATGTTCTTACCTTGTTTAAAGAGGACCCCCAGTGGTAGTGGTATTCCAAAACGTTTTCCACCTAAACGAATCGACAAATTAATCACAAGATATATACAAATAAGGATTGATAACCAGAGTATCCTTGACCACAGTCGCAAGAACATGCAGAGAAAATATAAAAAATGAAGACAGTAGTCTCTAGGAAACCGTCTACTAGTCTAATGATGCTTAATGGTAGTCTGTATCTCAGTATCGTAGTTAGGTAAAGGTGGAGAAACTCCAGAGGGACACATTAAAACTCATGATAGTCCCAAGGGGTGCATTCAGAACTCCTTAAATGCTCTGGAAGAGGAGTCATTATACCATCTCGACTGTATCCAAATTAATCCCGCCTCAATACACGAAAAATCGAGTTAATAGACAGTCCGAAATTTTCATTTAATATTTTTCCTAGTTTGGTTAGGGTTTCATTGTGTTCATCGAATTTTCGTTAAGAAAAGAGAGGCCTCATGCCAAGTGTTAGTTCGCATGGGAATTATAGTTATTCCTAAGTGAGAAATATGAATAACTGGTCCTTAATTACCATCCCCAAGTTATGACACTTTCGCGTAGTGGTGGTCACATTGATAGCAATTGTTCATTAAGTTCTCTGTCACCTATACCCGAGGAAACATATTTGTCAATTCAGAATTTATGGAGGTTCATTCGTTAATACTCTTCTCAGGGTATGCCTTGCCGGTGCAATCAGAATTGGTAATATATATTTATACATATTGTTTTCATAAACATTGGTGATATATATATATATGTGTGTGTGTGTGTGTGTGTGTGTGTATGTATATATATGTATAGTTTTGTTGAGGACAAAAGTATAGTCTAGGATAAGAGTAGATATAAATACTTATATACTTGCAAAGAGTCTAATGTTTTGAAGTTTATAGGTGTTCCCTCCCTTGATGATTAAGATGAAGTAAATTCTTTTAATTATAATTGATAAATAATTTTGGTAAGTATTAATGGTGGAAGGAAGAAGTGTATAAGCACCATGTAGAAAGATTGGAATCAGAGATGTAGAAATTTGGGAATTAATGACCACATAATTTTTTATTTTTTTTATGGAAAATTTGGAGTTCATTACAATATGTTCTTGGGACACCTACACAATATACATGTTAGTAACAATACATAAAAGTCAATTGGAAAAAGGCAAAAGAACCATAACAAATGAAAAAGGAAAAGGGATCTAACTCTGCAAATATACTATACTACATGCATGAAAGATTAAAATGATTATGGTTAAATCCTAGCTAGCAAGTTAATGGTTATGAGATTTGATTGAGTTATATGGTTAATATGCATATGGTATATTTTGGAAGGATAGGATGTGGGTGGCACATTTGAAAAATTGATATATGCTAATGGTTATGCGATTTGTTGAGTTATATGGAACGTGGTTGATTTACGTTATGGCATAAGTTAGAAATGTGATATGGTTGCGCTATTGGATTTTAATGGGTGATGGTTTCAATACATGGTTTGATTAATTGTGTTAATGGAAAGCTTGTTGGAATCTATTAAGGAGTTAATGGACTGTGAATGGAGGCGACGTGCAATTACTGCACGTCACCCTTACTCCTTCATTGGTTTCCACCCTAATCGGGCTATTGTTCAACTTGGTTGTTGGGGTTATGCTCCGACTTCCTAGCAGAGAATAATCACTTGGCCAAATCATGTTTAAAGTAATTGGATTACAGATATGTCCTTTGTTTTGTCCATCCATGAGTCTTCTCTGTTTATGAAATGGATATTGGCTCAAATGTATGGGTTTTTCTTTCCTTAAGTATTGCAACTATGTAAAATTGTGTTTTTTTGGAATGAAGTGTTGATGGTTTTCTTTGCAAAAATGGTTGAAATAACAACGTTATTGGTCATCCTGAGTTTTAGCAGACATAAAGGATCTCTTTCATCCTTGTTAGTTTAGTTGGAGGGTTTTCATTTGGTCTAGAGTGGTTGGTTTTCTTCACTCATTTTGTATCACCATACCCAATCTTTTGTCTTTTATGGGGTTTAATGGTTGGAAGAACTTTGTGTCACTGCGTTTTGTTCACTTGGGAATTGGGTTTTTGTCACTATTATATGGTCTCACAGTGGGTTATATTGCTTCTTCTTGGCCCTGTTTTCACCTCAACATTGTATTTGGTTGACTGGAGAGCCATGAGGGTTATACCCTGCGTGTGTTAAGTATCATTACCAGGCCGAATTGGAGCCTTGCTCCTTTGTTCATAGCCTCTACTATTAGAGGATTTGTCATCTGTCCATGAAATGAATTTTGGTTTTCCTTGTGTGTGTATCGTTGGTCCCAGAGGTTTCTACCATTGAGAGGATTCAACTCTAACCTCCTTGTGTTGGTACACAAAACAAACCCTCGACTCCTCAACCCCGAGGGTTAATAGAGAAGACCGTTGTGGCCTGTTGGGTTTACTATTGGTTTCTATGGATTGGTGTAGAGTTGATTACTGGCTCACCCCGTTGATTGTATGATAGTGGTGTTGGTTTTGGCATCTAGTCACTGCAATTGTTTATTGGATAGATAAACCCAACATAGTTAATTATAATGAATTGTTAAATCAAATGCGCAGTTGATGCCTCGTTGTGTTTATTGAATGGATAACCCGAAACTTTTTAAAATTGATTAAGGAACAATGACGCTTTGTTCTTGATGCATTGGTATGAGTGGCGTTCCTATAGCATGACTCAATGATTACTATAACTATGTGTTTTAGTGGCCTAATGATCATTGCAATCAGGGTGTTTATGAGAGTTCCATTCACTGTATAAGTATGGTTTTTCAATTGCGTTGTCAGAGATGAGCCTAAGTTTTACTCAGTATGGTTTTGATTGCAGTTTGATTGAATTGAGCAGTTCTCTTTCTATCTCCTTGTGTTGGATTGATAACTCAATACGATAAGATTGAGTTAATGATACTGTGACTGTGTGTTAAAAATTTTCAAATGGGAATGTTGCATCGTGGTTTTATGGTATGGTTTCCCACTGTGTGTTCTATGGATATTTTTTTGGGTTGCCCACTCAGAGATATTCGCAGAGTTTTAAACATGGCTTTGTTGCAATTTGATTATTTGCATTATAAGGTCGGGTATGTTGTTGTTTCCTCTTTGTGTTTATTGAATGGATAGCCTAGAATTTTTTGGAGTTGTATAGTCACATAAATACAATTGTGCTTTGTCTAATGGTTGTATATTTCACAGCATAGTGTGAATTAAATTTGTGACTATTGTCTATCTTTTTAAATGGCGAGTCAGGGATTTTGCAATTTAAATATGGATTATTGGGTTGATTGTCCACTATGTATGTTTAACGAATGCCATGCATTTTAAAAATGACAGGAATTATTGCGGTGACAGTATAACTTCATTGCAATTTTGAAACATGACTTTTGAGTGTATTTGATGATTGGAGTAATGTGTGGGAAATGGTTGATTCTGATGATGAATAGAGTGGAAATGGTTACTATTATAAATTTAAGAATTGTTATAAGATGTTAATTGGATATATGAGAAAAGTAGAGATCCTCTACAGATGGTTGTGGAATACATATTGTCTTGTTTGATGGCACTGTGTTAAATATTTGATTACCATGAGCAAGTTGATGCACATAATTGTTTGAAATTTACATAGTAATTTTTTTTGGGTCTCACTGGTCTTTTGGTTAAGGTGGTTCCTTTTACAGAATGGTTTATGTATCACTTGATTAATTTTATGAAAAATAATATCTCTCTTTCCCTACCATTATTTCTCTTTTCGCTAATTACAACCTGTTAGCGATATTTCTTGTAGAGGGGATTAGATAACAAAAGAAGGGGTTAAAAACCCATTTGTCCTAAGTTTTGGGCGATAATGCACCCACGGTAAGCAACGAGCAAGTCCGAGTGGTCCAGATTCGCGCGCTCAGATCAACGACGCGCGTTGGATTACAGACCCCCCTTGCCTTCCGACCTTTAAGCAGGGGGGGGGTCCAGAATTGGGGACGCACCTCTCCAACGGTCCAGATGAGCGTGCCCGGATCAACGACGATGAAGACCATTCCGGACCGCCCCCGCCTTTCTACCTTTAAGCGGAGGGGGGGGATCCAGAATCCCATGTGCAGCTTCCCGACGGCCACGATTGAGACGCCCAGATCAGCGGCACTCGTGCAACCCCACCCTTCTCAGTTGCCCTGTGCTTAACCGGTGTGGGCCCTCCTCCCGTCATTTCATTCTTCCTTTCGCCTTTCTCATGTTGTCGTGTATCCTCCATCCACCTTCCCTCCTCGGTCCACATGGTTCTCTCTCCTCCCACCATCCACTCGTTGTTGGCCACGTGCCCCGTTCTTTTCCACATCAGCCATTCACCCGAAGGAGAATTCATTTCTCCCGTCTTCCTCTCCTTCCACCTGATGTCTTCCGCCATGAATCGTCTTCTGTCATCCTCCTCTCATCTAGTCACTTTTTCCACATCCTTATAACCTGGCACCACCTTTCCTGTCGTGCACTCATCCTCCGCGCTGGCCTCCATGCCCATCCCTCCAGCTGTTCAGTTATTCCAGGTGGCAGCGCAAGAAATCCTCCTTATCCAGAAATGCTGAGTTGGTCGAGCCGTTCCCAACCCCAAGAAGCAGTTATTGAAGCAGTTGGTGGTGGTTAGACATCGTCTCCACCATAATGGGGACGTCCTGTAATGAATTAAAGGCACGTCGATTCGCCGATGTAACTGTCAGAAGATCTATCGCGTCTGCCACAAGTTGCATGATTATTCAAAGGTTGCGGCTGCAGAGTGTCAGAAGCCATGCAGACGCAAAGCCTTCAATGCATTTTCTTGGTTCTGCTGTTGTTGTTGTTGTGTTGAGTATATGTAGGCATTTTTGCCATTTTTGTATCTATCGATGGTAGAGCTAAGCTCCCGACTGTAAAGTTTCAGTGACATTCTGGTCTCCTGGTTATGCCTCTGTGTTTGAGACTTCTTGGTTTATGACAAACAGTTCTTCTTTTTACATCTTTGTTTCATCTCATGCCGGAGTGTTCATAGTCGAATGATTCGCGTGGATTGCTGCATTTATGTTGTGATAAAGGATTTGTCGTGGAATTTATGTATTCTCTGGTTCTCTGTGTTTGAATGTAAAAGGGTTTTGTGTTTGAATACATTCCTCTCCAGTCTGTGATGAACCTGATGTTTATTATACACCTTTGCACTCTTCTTGCATAAGTCTTCCACCTGCTCACCCTTTACTACGACTCACTGTTTGGAGTTTATCAAGACCTCACTCGTTCATGCATGCCTGGTATGGTTTCTGAGTTGACACAATTCTATTTTGAGTTTTCCTACATTTGATCACCCTTTAAACAAATCGTGACATTAAACTGATGGGCATCGATCTCTGCTCCTGCTAGCAATCCAGGAGTGACCTCCGGCTGCCCACATTTCTGGCGCCGTTGCCGGGGATGAAGTTGAATATTTTCCCTGGGCAGAACGACAACGACTAACTGATTTCTGAAGGTGCATCAGATATCAGAACTTGAAGATTGCTACTGTGCACCTGGCGACTCCACTCTGACGACTCCGCTGGGGAGAACCCGTTCTATCAACTGTGGCTTCGAGAGGCAGACACACGAGGTCTAACCCACATTTTCCTTTGGCCACACCAGAAGCAGACTTGGAAGCGGTGCGTGGAAAGGGAAAGAGCACTGCAAAATAGGCCTCCATTGCTGAAAAAGGTAATACGCCCTCCCCTTCTGTGAGAACTCCATTTTCAGATTCTCAGTTTCCTAGTCGCCCTTCCTCTGAAGTTTCCCATTTTCTGAACTTTGGGAGTGTTCTTGCTGAGTTTTCCCCTCCTTCTCTAGTATCAGAGGGAGACATCCTTGTCACTCCCCCCTCAGGAGGTTTCACAACTCCTCCTTTGATTACTACTGTTGCACAGAGAGAAACACCTGCACACTCGGGTCCCTTAGACTTCTCTCTGTTTTCCCCATTGTCTCCTGTGAGGACCTCTCTTCCCCCCTCACCTGTTCACACTCCATCTCCTCCGAGTTCTCCTCTACTCAACATCTCTATGGCTGGTGTTAATCCTCCTCCGAACAGAATGGATGACATAGTTGCTGCTAGATATGCTCCTTTGATTCTTCCTCAGCCTTTGAACCCTCTCCCTACTGGAGACTATTTGAAATACATGCCCAAGTTCAGCGGTGAGGGAGACGTGACTGTTGAAGAGCACCTGGATGCCTTTTACAGCTATGCAGACAACCTAAATATTGAGAATGAAGATGTCTGGATGAGAGTCTTCATCCAGAGCCTGGATGGTGAGGTTAGGAAATGGTTCAGAGGACTGGCCCCAGGATCCATAGCTGGGATTGAGGCTCTGGATAATGTTTTCCTGAGACAGTGGGGGGATAGAAAAGACTACATATATTATATGACTGAGTTTGGATCCCTGAAGAAGTAGGAAGGGGATTCAGTCTCTAACTTCTCCAAAATATTCAATAAGATGTATAACAAGCTTCCTGTAGAGATAAAGCCTTTCGAAGCCTCTGCTCAAATTTCATATGCTGGCGCATTTGACCCAGATTTTTGTCTCGTATTAAGAGAAAGGAGAGCCACCTATTTAGCTCAGATACAAGATGCAGCTATAGAGGTGGAATATAACATGTTAGCAGCAGATAGACTGAGGAATAAGGCCGACATAGACAGAAGAAAAGGAAAATCAGAAGCATCGACTTCTGATCCCAACATCTCTGGCCCATCATTGTCCCACCCTCAAGTAAGCGAGCTGGCCCAAGTAATGAACTTTCTTAAAGAAGAGGTAGAGATATTGAAGGTGGAAAGGAGGCAGATGTATAAGGGCCCCCAGACCACTGAAAATAGAGGAGGTTTCAAAAGAGCAAGTAATTTCACTCCTCCAGCTATGCACAAAGAGAAGGAAAGAGACAGAGATGACCAGAAAATTCAGGCTCCCTTCCAGAACAATTTTGTAGCCAATGAAGAAGAAGGAGAAACAGACGAGCCTGAGTCTAAAATTCACAGTTTAGAGGTCACTCCCCCTTTCCCTCATCTGACCAAATCAGCATATGAAGAGTCTCTCATGGATGGTCAGTTGAACGAATTGAGCAAGGGAGACAAAGCCAACGGCGGTCGAGGCAGGTACAACTTGAGGTCTGACAAAAGAGCAGCAACACCTGATGTTCCTGAGTCATCCACTAGAGCAGAGAAGCCTGTCGATGAGGTAGCAGACAACCATAGAGGTAAGAAGGCCCAATATCTCTCCCCTATCATTCAAAATCATGCTCCTAAGATTAGAGAAATTCCAAAACTCACATCTTCCTTTAATTTTGAGCATGAAATTCAAAAAATCAGAATCCATGTGCCCCTCACTGAGTTAATCAAACATGGGGAATTTAAAAAATGCTTCTCCGACCTGTTGAAATCTGAATCCTCTGGCCTTTCCACAGACTGCATAAACCTCCAAGATGAAAGTCCTGCAGTGGTCCTAGGTCCCATGGTAGAAGACAGAGATGATTCATCCCCTCCCTTCTACACCTCCCTAAACATACATGACAAAGTGCTGCATAATTGCTTAATGGATTCAGGGGCCTCCCACAACCTCATGCCTAAAGCCATCATGGAAGAGCTAGGATTAGAAGTCACTAGAGCTTATCATGACCTCTATTCCTTTGACTCCAGAAGGGTGCAATGTTTGGGTGTCATTAAGGACCTAGTAGTTTCCCTGTTTCAGCTACCCATGAAGAGTATGGTCATGGATATAGTGGTAGCTGATGTTCCCCCTAAATTTGGCATGTTGTTGTCAAGATCCTGGATCAAGAGATTGAGGGGAACCCTGCAGATGGACCTCACATACGCCACTATTCCGGTCTTTGGGGGGGAACATAGGATATTTTACAGAGAAGCCCAGCTAGCCTACATAGTCAATGATGAAGCAAACCCCACTAATCATCCCATCTATGCCTTGGACACTGACTTAGGGTCTAGCTTGTTGCAGGTCACTGATGAGCCTGAGACCCCTTTGCAGATCATAAAGCAACTCAGTCTTGATCAGGGGATGCCTCCTCCGACCGCCTCTGTTTGGAAGATGTTCTTTGACGGAGCTTCTTCCAGTATAGGTGCAGGTGCCAGAGTGGTATTTAAATCTCCTTCTCAGGAAACCATATCACTGTCATACAAGATGGAATTTGAAGTTACCAACAATGTGGCAGAATATGAAGCTCTGGTTCTAGGATTAAGGGCTGCAAAAGAAATGGGAATCAGGGAGATGGTTGTGTTCAGGGATGCAGAATTAATTGTCCAGCAGGTCAAAAATGTCTATCAGACCAAGCACCCTCACCTCTATAATTACAGGAACGAGGTATGGGATCTTATTGATAGTTTCTTCCTGGCTTTCAACATCTCTTTCATTCCATGGGAAGAAAATTCTCCAGCCGACTTCCAAGCCTTCTCAGCTAGTTTGTTCGAAGCTCCTGCGCTGCCCACTGATAGATCAGAGGTGGAAATAAGATACAGAACTTTCGTACCGGACAATGTCAAACATTGGAAGGTATTTGATGATGATCAGGATATTGCGAAATTCCTCCAATCCATCGATGACTTCTCTGCATTGCATATAGATGAGGACCCTGACGAGGGACCTGACCACCACCCTGGGGAGTTGTTGAATAAAGTTGTTGACCATCAGATTATTCAACTGCCGAGCAATCATATACCAAGAGGTCTGATTCCATTAGAAATATTGTTTGATGGGAATGATGTGGCAATAAAGGGTAGAATTTCAGGTGATGATGCTGATACGACTGAATGCAACATAGGCACATTAGAGGATCCCAATTTTGTCAAGCTGTCAAGGAATTTGATTGAAGAACAGAGGGTCGGGTATATTGGTTTGCTGAGGGAGTTTGTTGATGTGTTCGCGTGGACCTACAAATACCTCAAGAAATACAACATGTCAGTCATTGAGCACAAGATCCCACTGAAAGAGGAGGCTAGACCTTTCAAGCAGAAGCTGAGACAGATAAATCCTATGCTATTACCTGTCATGGAGCGGGAGGTGAAAAAGCTGTTGGATGCCCAAATCATAGTCCCCTTGAAATACTCTAGCTGGGTAGCCAATTTGGTCCTAGTAAGGAAGAAGAGTGGAGAAATTAGACTCTGTGTCGATTTCAGGAACCTGAACAGGAGTTCAAGGAAGGACAATTACCCCCTGCCCAACATGGAACATATATTGCAGAGGGTCACTGGTGCATCTAGGATATCTATGATTGATGGCTTTTCTGGCTATAATCAGATATCAGTCATTCCTGAGGACAGAGAAAAGACAGCCTTCACCACTCTCTGGGGCACGTTCATGTATGCCAAGATGCCCTTCGGATTGATGAATGCAGGGGCAACGTTTCAGCGAGCCATGGACATAACCTTCATCAGGGAAAAAGATAAGTTTGTGGTGATTTACCTAGATGACATAACAGTCTTCTCCAAGACTGATATAGAGCACCACTGCCACTTGAAGAGAGTTTTCCTGAAGTGTCGTAGGTTTCGCCTTTCCCTAAATCCCAAGAAATCATTATTTGCTATGCAAGAAGGGAAGTTGTTAGGCCATATAGTCTCAGCAGAGGGAGTGAGAATTGATCCTGACAGGGTAGAAGCAATTCAGGCCCTGTCACTTCCCAGATCTAAAAAGGAGGTCCAAGCATTTTTGGGAAGGATTAATTTCCTGAGGACGTTTGTCTCAAATTTTGATGAATTGGTGAAACATATCATAGCCATGCTCAGGAAGGGCCATGAGATAAAATGGACTGCTGAACCCAGGAGGTCTTTTGACCAAATAAAGAAAGCATTGACCGAGGCTCCTATGTTGATCAGTCCAGATTATTCAAAAGATTTTATGATATTTTCTTTTGCTTCCTTTTACACAGTGGCAGTGGTTCTATTGCAGAAAAACGATCAAGGGAAAGAGCATCCTATTGCCTTCTTCAACAAGGTGCTGAGAGATGCAGAGCTCCGATACGATATCATGGAGAAGCAGGCTTATGCCTTGGTGAAAGATCTCAAAGCTTTCAGGGTCTATGTCCTGCACTCAAAGATCATCGCATATGTTCCTTCAACTTCTGTGAAGGGCATCCTCATAGAGCCTGACATAGATGGAAGAAGGAGTAAATGGATCACCAAGATCCTAGAATTTGACCTGGAGATTAAGCCCACCAAGCTAATAAAAGGGCAGGGTTTGCCCAAGCTTCTGGCCGAATCCAATTACAAATCTTTGGAAATCAATTTGATCAATGAGCAAGTTGAATCATCCAACAAGGGTTCCCAAAGCACTGTGCCACTATCAGCATGCCCCTGGTACAAAGATATCTTGTATTTCCTACAGGAGTTGAGACCCCCTGATGGGATGGAAAAAAGAAAGACAAGAGCTTTAAAGATCAAAGCTGTCAGGTATTGTCTTATTGGCCAAGCCTTGTATTGGAAAGACCCCCAGGGGATATTAATAATGTGTCTAGACCCACAGCAGGCCCAGAAATTTATGAATGATTTCCATAGCGGTCTCTGTGGAGGCCATTATTTTTGGAATACCACTGCTCACAAGATCCTCCGAGCTGGGTACTACTGGCCCACCTTATTTCTTGATGTCTGCAGAGAAATTAGAGCTTGCATCAAATGTCAGAAATTCTTAGGGAAACACCAACTCAAATCCCTTCCATTAAAACCTGTGGTGGTCTCAACACCCTTTCAGCAGTGGGGATTGGACTTTATCGGGGAAATTCATCCTCCCTCAAGTGGCCAGCACCGATGGATTTTGACAGCAACCGACTACTTCACTAAATGGATAGAAGTTGTCCCCACCAGAAGCATGTCTCACAAAGTAATCATCAGCTTCCTGGAGGACATCATAGCTAGGTTTGGCTGCCCTAGCAAAATTGTCACTGACAATGCTTCCCCATTTTGGTCTGAGCCTCTGATCAAATTTTGTGAACAATTTGGGGTTTCACTGATTCACTCCACTCCCTACTATCCTCGGGGAAATGACCTGGCAGAGTCCTCTAATAAAAGTCTAATTAATCTTATTAAAAAACTATTAGAGAATAATAAAGGGGCCTAGGACTCAAAGCTCAAATATGCACTTTGGGCCGATCGAGTGACAATGAAGAAATCTTTGGGTCTCTCACCCTTCCATCTTGTTTATGGGATTGAGGCCGTCTTCCCCACTCAGCTTGCCTTGCCTGTGGCAAATGTCCTCCAAGACTATGAGGGGGAACCTAACCATGTTCTCAGAATAATTCATCAGATGGTCGAGGTACAACAGATCAGAGAACAAGTCTTGGACAGGGCTTACAATCGTCAACAGAAGATCAAGCAGGCTTTTGACAGGAAAAACAAAAAGAAAGAGTTTGAGCAGGGTGATCTGGTGCTCAAATGGGATACACCTAGGAAGGAAAAGGGAAAACATAGTAAATTTGATGCCCTCTGGTTCGGACCTTTCAATATCCTTGAAGTGTTTTCCAACAACACTTACAGGTTGCAGGATCTAGAAGGCAATGAAGTTTTTAATGGCCCAGTCAATGGGCATTTCTTAAAGAAATGTTTTTTGTGAGCCGCACTCGGCTCATTTTGTTTTGTTTTGTAAATATTGTCTTTGTTTTCATTTGTATTTTTCGGACTAATAAATGACTCCATAGCCCAACAACAAAGGCACTAAGTCTGCAAAAGAGTTCTTAGAGCATCACAGGGACGACTCTATCCCCCATGGAGCCAAATGTTAGCGATATTTCTTGTAGAGGGGATTAGATAACAAAAGAAAGGGTTAAAAACCCATTTGTCCTAAGTTTTGGGCGATAATGCACCCACGGTAAGCAACGAGCAAGTCTGAGCGGTCCAGATTCGCGCGCCCGGATCAACGACATGCGTTGGATTCCGGACCCCCCTTGCCTTCCGACCTTTAAGCAGGGGGGGGGTCCGGAATTGGGGGCACACCTCTCCAACGGTCCAGATGAGCGCGCCCGGATCAACGGCGATGAAGACCATTCCGGACCCCCCCCACCTTTCTACGTTTAAGCAGAGGGGGTGGATCCAGAATCCCATGTGTAGCTTCCCGATGGCCATGATCGAGACGCCCAGATCAGCGGCGCTCGTTCAGCCCCGCCCTTCTAAGCTGCCCTGTGCTTAACCGGTGTGGGCCCTCCTCCCATCATTTCATTCTTCCTTCCGCCTTTCTCATGTTGCCGTGTGTCCTCCATCCACCTTCCCTCCTCGGTCCACATGGTTCTCTCTCCTCCCATCATCCACTCACTGTTGGCCACGTGCCCCATTCTTTTCCACATCAGCCGTTCACCCGAAGGTGAATTCATTTCTCCTGTCTTCCTCTCCTTCCACCTGACGTCTTCCTCCATGAATCATCTTCCATCATCCTCCTCTCATCTCGTCACTTTTACCACGTCCTTATAACCCGACACCACCTTTCTTGTCATGCACTCATCCTCCGCGCTGGCCTCCATGCCCATCCCTCCAGCTGTTCAGTTATTCCAGGTGGCAGCGCAAGAAGTCCTCCTTATCCCGAAATGCTGAGTTGGCCGGGCCGTTCCCAACCCCAAGAAGCAGTTATTGAAGTGGTTGGTGGTGGTTAGACATCGTCTCCGCCATAATGGGGACGTCCTGCAATGAATTAAAGGCACGTCGATTCGTCGATGTAACTGTCAGAAGATCTATCACGTCTGCCACAAGTTGCACGATTATTCAAAGGTTGCGGCTGCAGAGTGTCAGAAGCCATGCAGACGCAAAGCCTTCAATGCATTTTCTTGGTTCCGCTGTTGTTGTTGTTGTGTTGAGTATATGTAGGCATTTTTTCCATTTTTTTATCTATTGATGGTAGATCTAAGCTCCCGACTGTAAAGTTTCAGCGACATTCTGGTCTCCTGGTTATGCCTCTGTGTTTGAGACTTCTTGGTTTATGAAAAACAGTTCTTATTTTTACATCTTTGTTTCATCTCATGCCGGAGTGTTCACAGTTGAATGATTCACGTGGATTGCTGCATTTATGTTGTGATAAAGGATTTGTCGTGGCATTTATGTATTCTCTGGTTCTCTGTGTTTGAATGTAAAAGGGTTTTGCGTTTGAATACATTCCTCTCCAGTCTGTGATGAACCTGATGTTTATTATACACCTTTGCACTCTTCTTGCATAAGTATTCCACCTGCTCACCCTTTACTATGACTCATTGTTTGGAGTTTATCAAGACCTCACTCATTCATGCATGCCTGGTCTGGTTTCTGAGTTGACACAATGTTGTTTTGAGTTTTCCTACATTTGATCACCCTTTAAACAAATCGTGACATTAAACTGATGGGCGTCGGGCTTTGCTCCTGCTAGCAATCCAGGAGTGACCTCCAGCCACCAACACAACCCCATCGCCTTCCCATATTCATTTTTCACTCCCTACTCTAAAATTGATTACAATCAAGGATAATTTTGTATTGAAGAAGTCAGAAGTTACATTGTCTTGGTTGGATTACAGTGAATATTCTCTTTGTTTTGAATTACAGTTGATTGTTGTTATCATTGAGCAGTAACCATGTTCTTTTCCCCCTCATTATATCATGTTTCTCTCAATACAAACCCCTCACATATCCTAGAACCCTTTGTTCACCCCTGATCATTGACAAAATGTTTAACAATTTGTATGGATTGGATTGCATGAGTCTAATATGTTGTTGAGATAAAATATATTTCATATTTTTAAAGATTTTTCATGTATGGTTATTTGAAAGACTATTTTATAAACAATCATGCATGCAGGAATGAGTTTTTTCAGCCGAGGTATCCATGGAATAAGAAACAGAGGGAGAGGTAATTGGATCAGAGGCCCAAGAAGGCCAAGGTTCTCCATACATTTTGACGCTGACTCACAAGATTTAGGCTAGATGTTTCAGGCTAGATTTTTCAATTGTATTAGGAAAGGAGTGGTCCAACCTAGGCCTGAAAGGTCTCCCTTCCAAGTTCCGCAAGCCCTCAGTATTCTTGTGCCCCCTTATGTCTCATTCCAACCTGAGGTTCCCAGAAATGACATATGGTAAGAGATTGTCCACACGACAGTCTCCCAACATTGTCACTGGCCCAATTTGTCTTTGCCTACTCCTCCACCTAACAACCAGATTGTCCAAGATTCCACTAACCACTCACCAGTGGAATCCTCCCATTCTACCAAGACATTGAAAACTGAGGCTCACCATGCCCCTAACAAAGCAAAATCCATTGTTGCCCCTTCCTCTGCCTCCAATGGCTCTGACAAATCTGTGTCTTCCCGGATGCATTTGAGGGACAATTGTTCACACGTGATCAACAAGATTAGGCCTAAAGGCTCAGCGTAGCCAAAGGAAAATTCAAGAAAATTGAAGGGTGACAACAATAATCAAGGAAATATTTCATCGCAGAGTGGGAAATATGTCTTTTGAGTTTTATTTTTATCTATTGCTGATGACAGTTGACTTCAGGAATTTTTGGAGAGCATGCTTTTTTTTTGGATATATGGGTAATATTTTTGAAAATAATTTCAAATATCATGAGCTAAATTGTCAAATATGAATATGTTGATGGGAGTCACAAGGAGGTGTGTTTTTCTTAACTAACTAGTTATGTTATGATTTTTATGAGCTAAAGGGAGACACAAGGGGTCCCACTTACTAGTTATTATTTATTTATAACCCTTATTATGATTATTAATTTTCCCCCTAACTAAAAGTTGGTCGGGTCTTTTAATTATCTTAACTAATGAGATGCTTCAACTACCTCAATCAATTCTAATTTGTTTAAAAGAAAAAGGAAAGGGAGGAACAAGTGGAGGATAGAAGGAGAAGCATACTAGAGTTTTCTCTTTGAGTTTGTGTTGAGATAATTCAGTTTTCATTCATTCCTTAATTTATCCAAGCCTAATTTTTTTTTATGATAGCGGGTTCTTATTGTAGACAACAAGATTCAAGGCTGAATTACATCATTCAAACATTTTTTTTTCAGAGGTGTTGATCTATCTTTGATAGTCTGTGTAGACTTGACTGTTTGTGAAATAGTTTTCATGACCTACAAAGGCTATTGTGCAGATTCAAGTGGGAAGCAATCTATGGCAAGTTGATCCATATTTTTAGAGCTCAGTTTTGATTTTCTGTTAGAGGTCCTTTTGTATGTTCCATCGGGGATCTCTAAGTTTGACTTTGGTCCTAAATTTCTGCATGAGAGTTTGTAAAGAGAATGACTCTTTGGTGAATTGGAATGAAATAAAGGATTTATTTATGTCTCATTTGTCTTGATTATCATCTTGGTGTATTTACTTATGTCTCTACATTTATTTCAGAAACTATTATATTCAGAAAATTCCATAAAAAGTGATTTCCAGCAAGTGTTTTTATTGATAAAAGGCTAGCCTAAGAACTTGTAATTAATACTTGTGAGTTAGTATGTTATTTTTGTTGGCTATAAAGATAGGGTGATAGTCCCATATATTGTTCTTTAGCTAATAAGAATATGAAAATGCTTGAGTAAGATCATTTCATATCTTTTCCTCAACACACATGACTGGGGATTAAGACAAATTCATTAGCTTGAAGAGAAAGGGTGGAAATGTTGCATTTGGAGATGACTCATCTACCAAAATACTTGGAAAATGTGTAGTAGATATTGGAAGAAAAAATGTAAAAGAAAAGAATGTCCTATTGGTTGAAGACTTGAAACATAATCTACCAAGTGTTAGTAAAATGCATGATCAAGTATATACTCTCACATTTGACTCACAAAGATGAAAAATCAAAGAAGAAGGTTTAGGAAGATTGGTTACAAATGCAACAAGAATACCAAGTAAGATATACATCCTATATCCACGAAAAATCTCCAAGGAAGAAGGAGACCATAAAAATGAAGTGTTATTAAGTGTTATATGTTTAGGTGGAGGAACCCCAAAGAAGAGAGTTACCTTTTTCCATTAAACTCAGGGGGAGAAGCCCCACCATTTTCCATTGATGTCAAAACGGGAGAGAAAACAAGAGAATGAGGATAGGAGGAGCATGAGTGTTTCCATCAATGACAAAAGGGGAGATTGTTGGAAGATTGGTTGTTGTCATTTATGTCAACCCTAGTCATTGGTTTTGGACCACAAGATTGATGAAGGTAGTTGAACATGAAGGACAGTGCACATGTAGATACACCACCCATGGATGGATAATATACATCATGTTGTTTCTGGTGGTAGTTGGCACGTCACGTGGATCCTCATGGTTGAGGATAAATGAATTTTTGAATATGACAAAGTGAATTGAAGAAGGAAGTACAAGTCGTCCCTAATGTTAAAAGGAAGTGACATAAATGGTATAAATACATCTCATTAAACATTAATTTTTCAACAAACAGAATTTTTTTAATGAGCAAGGAGATATAAGTCAAATTTCAGAGGAAATATGAAGTAAATAAGGTCAGATTTCAAGGGAGGATGAACTCTTTTGGTGATGTGTTCTAAGGTATGTTATTTACAGGTCATCTTACCATTTTTTCTATAAATGGTTTTCTAGAATGCTTCAGATGGTGAAATTTCTATGGTATTGATAAGACATATCTAGGTATATATGTATCTATGTTAAAAATTTCAACTCTTTATTCACTAAAAGTTTGGAGATACACTCTGTGGAAGATAGGGTTTTTTACTAGTCCTAAAGCTAGTCATAAACATGTGTTCCAGGTAAAATAGTCATAATGTTTTCATAGAGAATACAAATGAAGTGAGACCAATTGCATTGGAATGAATACAAGTTTTAGTTTCCTGTGTACAAATTTCATAATCTTATGTTAAATATTGAGCGTGGGGCATTCTGTATAATTTTTCTCTCTTGAATAAACTAGAATTGAATAAGGTCTACCATTTTTTCTATAACTCCTTTTCCAGGAGGATTCAAGGAGTGAAAATTGGAGTCGTTTCAGAGAATACATTGAGTTATATTATATACAGGAGCAAATTATTCTAATAAGTGAATAATTTCAGGAGTTGAAGAAGTCTCAGGAATCATTATCAAGTTCTATGCGATTGTTGGTTGACGGTGATGATTGAATGTAAAGTTTTATTATCTCTCATATATTATTGGGTGGAAGGAAGGGGAAAGGATGGAGAGGTCAACCCTCTCTTGATATTGTAGGATTGTATCTTCCTTTTATAGGTTTATCCCTCCCTTTATATTTGGAAGCTGTAGCTTCCCTTGGAAGTCATTACTTCCTTTGAACAATAAATATTGATTATTTCTCATATATTGTGCATGTTGTATTGTGGTGTATTGGTGTAACTCTTCTACTATTGTTCATTGCTCATTGGATATAATTGAATATATAATCTGTTTGAAGTATAAGTTGATTTTTTTTTTTTAATTGTACTTGATATTGATCCACCCCCCTCTCAATATCAACAATATGCAATTCTTAACCTATAATAAAATCTCTTATGCACAAATTCAATAACCATCTTATATTAAGTTTTATTAAATATAGAGTGAGATAAAAAACGAATCTAGGAACAAACTGCTTTAAAAGTATAGGATTAGTGCATTGATTTATTTTTTACCCCTCCCCTTGCTTACAATATTGATAATAGAATAGGCCTAGATATTCTTTGGATGCAACAATATCAATAAAAAAGGTATAATTCAAATAACATTATATTCCAAACAAAATGTATTGATCATAACCATGTTTCAATGGTATTCAATCCCCTATAAAACCCTACCCCTTGTAATCCTAGAAAACCATTAAACCTTTATAATTTTTAATCCTTATAAATTATAAGACCATTAAATTTAAATCTTTATACCATGAATGTATATCTATTAACCCCTATTACCCCTAACCTTTATTTATTTCATCATTATCACACCTAATTCCTGTAACCCCTATCATACAACATTTTCCACCATTGTAATACCAAACTAAAATAATCCATACCACCCCTATCCATTATAACTGCTATCCTCTATTACCCCTAACCCTTATAACATCTAACCCCTAACACATTTAACCTAACCAAGAATCTTGCACCCTTATAATGATTAACCCATATAACCTCTAAGACCCCTAACCCATGTAGCCCCTAAAATTACTATCACCTTGAATCCTCAATCCGTAAAACATGTAATTAGTGTAAGTATTTAAACCCTTAACCCATTTTAAACCCAACCCCTAACAATTATAAAAATTAAACCCTACCAACTATAACACTTAAACCTCAAAAAATCTAACCCCTTACAACCTTTAACTCATATAACCACTATTAGAGTACAAAATTAACATTTATACCTCCTAATCAATAATCCAATAACTCTTACACCAATATATATATCAACCTTAACCTTTATATCAAGTAATCTTAACCCCTATAACATAAATAATAAGTAAACCCCATCCTTTATAAAAATTAACTATTATCCTATATCAACCTTATTACCCATCCACCCTTTAATCCTAACTATAATGACCTCTAATATATCCTTATAACTACTCAATATTATCAACTAAACCATATAACACTTACCTCAATTAATCCTTGTTGACCTTAACCACTAACCCATAACCTAGGCCCTATAATATTTAACCCATATCACTTCTATTTTCCCAAACCATTATAAAACGTAGCAAATACAACCATAGTAACACTTTACCTCTATAATGTTATACCCCTATTTCCAAATCCCTATCACCTTTTATCTCTAATCCATAATGTATGACCCATGTAACCCATAACACCTATTTCCATTTTAACTTCTAATTATGATAACCCTTAACACTTAATTGTTGCAACCCATGACCTATTTAACTCCCAATCACTAATCCATATAACTCTTAAATTTTAAAATCTTTAATGTATGACCCATGTAACCCATAACACCTATTTCCATTTTAACTTCTAATTATGATAACCCTTAACCCTTAATTGTTACAACCCATAACATGTTTAACTCCCAATGACTAATCCATATAACTCTTAACTTCTAAAATCTTTAACGCCTTATCCTTAATCCTTACCACACCTAAACCGTATTTCTTATCATAAATCCTTTCACTAATAGCATAACCCCATAACCCCTATAACCTTTAAGAATTATAACTTCAAACCCTACCACTTATAACCCCTAACCATTATAACACTTAATCCTTATAATGATTACCCATAATTCCTACGACCATTAGATCTTAATCCTTATCACACATATAACTCATAATCCCTAACTATCCTAGCCACTAATACTCTACCCCTATAATTGTTGACACCTATAATCCCTACCTCCTGACCTTAAAAATGTATAATTCCCAAAACATTATATCTTATAATTGGTAAATTCTATGAATTGTATAATCCCCTACCCTTTTAATAAATCGTATTATTAATCCAAACAAACATAACCCAACATCACTATAATGCCTACCACCCCTAAATTTCAACGAGTATAACCCCCAACTAAGCAGTACATCCCCTAATCCATGTACCCTATACAATTAACCCATATAATTGAATGCATCAACACATATCATTACTAACCCTTTGTAATTAGAAATACTAGAACATCTAACCATTAACTGGAGAGTATAAACCATAACCCCAAGCCTAATAAAAAATAAAATATATAACCTATAACACCTCACACAAAAACCATAATAATTCCATCACCCTTAACCCTAGATAACTGTCACCCCTAAATCCCAATGAAAATAAAGGTTAACTCATGAAACCCCTATATAACTTAATCCCTATAATCCCTAAACATTAGAACCATTATCATATAACCATTATTACCATTGTAACTTCTAAACCATAACTATTATAGCTTGTAACCCTAACTCCTTTGTACAAAGATTACACTCTTTCACCCTTAATCGATAACCCCTAAAGTCCATAATTTATTCAAATTTTATACCCTATGTGTAATAAATATAAACCCTTACAATGTTTAATCCCTATAAACGATAACCCCTATAATTTCATCCTATAATATCTATAAACTATAACACTTATATCTATTATAATTCCTATAAATATAAATAGATGATGCTTACATCCACTAAACCATAACCCTTTACCATCCCTATACATTATCCTCTCTATCCCATATCATACCCAATGCCTAATACCTATATCATATATAAATATAACTGCAACACCTATA
Organism: Picea engelmannii; assembly: GCA_009831015.1. Taxonomy (NCBI): domain Eukaryota; kingdom Viridiplantae; phylum Streptophyta; class Pinopsida; order Pinales; family Pinaceae; genus Picea; species Picea engelmannii. The sequence goes on from ML779314.1 coordinate 383,251, forward strand.
ACACCTATAACCACAACTCATATAACCTTTATAGCCCCATACCCATAACTTTGAAGTCCCTTATCCCCAACAATATCAAACTCCTTTAAACCCTAACCCATAGTTTATGAACAATTATAACCCTTATGATCTATACACTTAAGCATTATCACCCCTAACTCCAATCATGCTTAACTATTCAATAATATAATGACCCCAAAACATTTTAAGAAATAACCCTTATAACCCCTCTATCATCAAAAGCCTTAACCACTAATCCCTATAAAAATGTATCCCATACATACCCCATCTCTTATAACCTTTAACATTGTCCCATGTAACAATTATAATCTTTAATCCCTATAACTATTATTACACAGAAATTCCATAACCCCTGACCCATATAATACTAGTAACAAATAACATATATCGTCCCTCAACCCAAGCCCCCTATAAATAATATAACCCAAAACCCCTAACACTCATAATCCATAACCCCCTATAACCTATAACACCTAATCCTTATTAATTTTAAAACCAAAAATCATGATCCTTATTACCAATAACACTCATTACTATTTTATCCCCTAAAACCCCTATTCACCCTTACCTCTTCTCCTCAAAACCTCTATAATGTTCTAATGGGTATAACCCCAAACTAACTAATTTATACTTAAAATAATATAACCCAATCACCGCTAACTAATATAACCCCTAAATAATCTTTATAACCCTTAATTCCTAAAATCTGTAAGACCTAAACCTTAACCCCTATAATGTATATTCCTTATAACAACATAATGAGCATAAACCCTAGCTACCCATTTATACGCCAACCTTTATAACCCTTATGAACCATAAAAAGTATCAACCCATAAAATCCTTAAGTCCTAAGACTTATAAGTGCTAACCCATGACCTATATAGTGCATACCACTTATAACCACTATCACCCCTATCAAATATAACCCCTTAACCTCTATATTTCGTTATCCATATAATTCTTAACCCTTATAATTTCTAATTCTTAATAATATAAACCCTACTCCCTATAAACCTTATGGAATTTGACCCCTAACTCATTTTAACCATAACTTAATAACCAATATACTAGCATGTATAACAATTAAAAACTATAAAAACTAAGACATATTCAATATAACCCTTAACCACAATAGTTGTAAACCCATATAACCACTACATCATTAACAACTAACCCTCAATAATTAGGAAAACTAAAGCATAACCACTAACCCATAATTACTAATGACATTAATCATTATTTCCCTTCATCTCTAAATCCAATCACTCTAACCCTTACATATTCTTACTTCCAAAACCATTAGCACTCTGTTGACGGGCGAAATTGACCATTCATCAACTGAGAGAGTGGAACCGGTACGGGGTTGTCTAATAACCCAAGCCGTTTGGAATGAACCACCCTGACGGGTTTAGCAGCTATGTTAGCCGATCTAAGGTCCTAAAAAAACCAAAGACAAAACTAATCTAAACTAACTAATCTAAATAAAACTAAACAATCTAAACTAAAACTAAATAAAACAAACTAACTAAAACTAAATAAAACAAACTAACTAAAACTAAATACAAGAAACTAAACTAACTAACAATAAATGAAACAAACTATTACTAACTAACAATAAAACAAACTAATACTAATCTAATTAAAACTAACTACTAAACAAACTAAGTAATCTACTATCTATATATATAAACTACTAACTAATACTATACTAACTATTATCAGAAATATAACTTATCTACAAAATATACAATATTCACAAAAATACAGATTTGAATAAAACCTGGAAAACTCATTTGCAATCTGCCCTAAGACAGAGAAATGTATTTCTTTTTGATTTTATAATTTTATAAACAAGAAATAAAACTTACTGAAATTAAACAATCTAATATACCAATTCTACATATATATCTAGATAAACTTATATCTAAACTAAACTACTAATCAATATACTAAACAAACAAATGACAAATTGACCTGGAAACGCTCCAAATTTGTCCTATGTATGATGACTTCGAAGTTGATCGGAGGAAGGAAAATCGCACTGGATAATCCAAAAGCTTCTCGTAAACGATAGGCTGCAATGCTCTTTGAGTTTATTTACAGGACAAACAAGACATAAAAAATCATAACAATTATATGATTTATAAATCCCTGCAATAAGGTAAACCTGTTATGCAAAAAATTAATAATCCAATTAATGAAGAAGAGAAATCTGTCGTTCACAAACTGAATCAAGTAATTGCTATGTTTTTTAAATTACTGGAAGAAATCAGATATGGATTATATTTATTAAATCATATCATTTGCAAAAGACTAAGATAGCTAAAGTAGTCATTAACCAAATGCAAATTGATACACATAAACATGAAACAAAATATTGATATTTTGAAAAGCTAAAGCTGCAACATAACATCAAATTATGTCTCAGTTTGTATTAAAATTCCATATCCTTGTTCTCCCACGAATGAGGATGATATTATTACAAAAATAATGAGTATTTATAAGTTTTTTCCACAGAGTAAAACCTCCCTGTGGAAGTTATCAAATTGTTTACAAAATTTGGGAAGATTTTCCCAAGATCAACTAAACTAGGAAATTAAAATGAAACCAAAATATTTCAAATATCCTCCAAACTATCCATCAAATCCCATACAATTTTGAATTCACTTGAAAAGGATCCAAAATAGACAAGTTAGAAGACTCTTTTATTAATAAAATGATTAAAATTAAATTCTATAGACTAGCTACAGAATCATTTCATTCTGTAGCTAGTCTAAAATAAGATACAGAATCAGAATTGAAATTAAATGAAATCTTTTAATAAATTCCATTCAATTTTCATCCAACCATCATTTGAAAATGAATCATGAATTGAAATTGATATTCTATTATGAACTCAAACATGATCCAGTTCATTAACCGAATACAGAGATAGCAATACTCGATTTCGATTATAGTCATAAATCAGGTAGACAGAATCAAAACCGAACAGTTTTGAAAATTGTTTCATATCAAATTTGAAGGTAATGCAATCAAACAAATCATAGGCAAACGTTGTGTTTTCCCAACAACAAAAGATACGATTAGATTGAAACAAAATCGTTTTAAAATTATTATAGCTGTCATGACATCAAACGATTCACATCACAAGTAGATTAATTCAAACATGTGTGAGAATCAACTCATATAAAATCGTAACCAGATCGATTTGACTTTGATCACAATCATAATAGAACCGACAATGTGATAATTGGTTATTGCAAAATGGGCAAATAAACTTGACTGGTATCGAATGAAATCATTAATTTCAAACAAATCATAGCTAAGTTTAACATAAAATAAATCGATCTCGTTCTACAAACCAAAATCAAACAGAGCATCCATTGCAATACGAATCCAACTCATAACATGGTCGAGCTAACAGTACTTCATTCAATGCAAATTAACCGGCTAGGGTTCATCATAATCGTTAAGCAATAAAATCCATTCCATGATTTGGGTGTGTCTGTACATGCTTAAAATAAAAAGCAATGTTTCTGAAGAAACAGAGTCACATTGAAAACGATACAAGTTGTATTCATGTTGCTTGAAGGTCATATGGAACAGCAAAACCGTAACAATTAACCTTGTCAAAATCGTTGCCAATCATAGCGTATGAATTATAATGAAATCGAATCGAAATGTGATCGTACTCTAAATTGAGTATGAGAAACATTTCCTGTCTAGAATAGATACAAACAAATTCGATTGACAATGAAGCATCCATTTTAACTCAATCAAACAAATCAAATCCACACTAAGATCAATCAAATCAATGAAAATCTAAGAGAGACTAAACTGGGAATGATCGGAAAAACAAAATTTTATTTACTCAAAGCAAAGCTATGTATAAAATGCACGCAATGTACCAGAGCCATTCAATGCTGTGAATAGAGTTGTTTAAAACCGAATTCATATCGTTATGTAAACCTAGATTATTTACAAAAACAAGTGATATCAAAACATACCTGTGTAACGACGAGGCTGCTCAATTACGACAGCTTAGAATTCACAACAACCGTGGCTGATTCCACATTTTTAAACAAGATGGAGCCTGTCATCTTTTGTTTCTTATCTGTCGCTTGTATCTTGGCCTTTTGACTGGTTAGGGTTGCAATTTGGTCTTCCAGTGACTGAATCTTTGACTGGAGTATTGGAACATCATTATAGTATCGCTCTAACCATGAATTGCATTGATCACAGGGTGACACTGTGGGTTTAGACAGAGCAGGAGAGGGTTTGGGTAAATGACCGAGGGTTTCACAAGGAAACTTAATGCCTGGGTAGTTAGGGTCGTCTTTTAGGTAGGGGGTAGGTTTGATACAAAATCATACGAGGGTTCAGCACACAAACCTTGCGAATAGGGGTATTCGCTAGCCAATAAATGCTCCACTTCTGAATTGGAGTCCTCACTCAACATGATAGGGTTAGGCTCGACAGGGGGTTCTAGCTTGTTCCTCGCCATCCGTGAAATCAAACGGGAATTCTTTTTCCCTTTGGCGGTTGCAGTGAGCTTTGCCTTGGGCTTTTTGCTCATAGGCTTAATAGTCTCAACACTCTTAGACACAGTGTGGGGCAAGTCGATAGGAGGGTCGGCCGAGGGTTTAGGTAATAGGATATGGTAAGGTACTAGGGGTACAACCTTGACCTCACTCACCATAGGTTTGTCAACCTGTGTAGGGTTCGGATCCTCGAAACCATTCCGAGCAACGAAATTGCTCCAACTATCCTGGTGCAAACTCAAATGACAGACAATGATAAGCATCTTTTTCTTGTCTAGAACATCCCAAGCCAAAGTTAATGCACTGAGCATTTTCACTAGTTTCTAAATTGATTTTTTCATAAGACAACGAGGAACTATTAGTTTTACAATTGACCGTCTTTTTAAATTTATCTTCAAAATCATAAAAATTTTCTAATCTAACTATGGGTTTGGGTATGTTATTTACCATGTCCGATAGATCTTCAGGAGATTTCAGATCAGGTATTACCGTAAAATTGTGCAAATTGTTGTCGTGCGTGCGTTCATCTATTACTGCGCCTTGAAAGGTTTCTTCCATGTACAGAAAGTTAATGATTTGCTGGTCATCGTCAAATACTCTCCAGTTTGTGATATTGTCAGGAACTGATGGTCGAAACAATAGCTCGACGAAGAATGCGTTTGGGGATAAGCCTTCTGCAGGAAGAAGTTTAGAGGCTACATTAGCTAGTAGATCTTCTTCAACATTACTTAGCCTAGGAATGGAATTTATATTGAAAGCAGAAAATTTATTCATTAAACTCCATACCTCAGACTGGTAACTTTTGAGATGTGGGGAAAGACAGTGTATGGAGTCTCTTACCTACCTAACCACTATTTCAGAGTCGCCAAATACAACCAGGTTTTGAATGTTCATATCCAGGGCTTTTCTGAGACCTTGCAGTAAAGCCTCATATTCTGCAGTATTGTTAGTACATTAAAATTCTAGTCTACAAGCCATTAATGTCTTGTTACCTGCTAGATCGATAATGATGCAGCCTACACCATCTCCTTCTTTAGACTTAGAACCATCGAAATATAGAGACCAAATTTGGTTTCCATCAGGCACATGGGACTGTTGCATAGAAGCTGTTGGTCGCATGTATGCTACGATCTCGGACTGCTATTCTGGATTATTGATAGGTGAAACCTCAGCCACGAAGTTTCCAAAGAAGGTGTCCATCCCTTGCACTTCAGGTGAATCAACAGGAGGTGTATATGGTTCGTTAGTTTCGTTCAAATCTGTGACCGTGAACTTAAGTTAATGCTCACGATTCACCTTGATCTTGTTAGGCTTACCGTTCTCTAGAAGCCATAAGTGAGACCAGTCCGTCGCGAAGTAACAATGTAGCTGCTCCGACCAGTCCCTGCTTAAAAACATTCCATACACTTCTGGAATATCCACAACAATTATATCAATAACCTGATGAACCTTTGGGTTAGACGATAATCTAATTAACACATTCTTTAGTTCGCCTATAACTTTGACATTTGTCCGATCAAGTTGTATGAATTTTAAAGAAGATGGTTCTACTTCAACATTAATCTTTTGGCAGATAGACCAAGGCATCACATTGGATGATGCTCCTGAGTCCACCATACAATTATGCACATTTCTGTTGAAAATCTCGAAAGTTAAAAGAAAAGGAGGTACATTCTTGCAAGTACTAAGAGTAGTAGCTTGTGGATTTTTACTTGCAATTTCTAATGCTACTTTATCTACATTATTTACATTATTTACAGGGGTTACAGGAAGGCTTCCTTTATCTTGAGGATCAGGATTATTTTTAGTGGAAGTATTCTGCAGAAGTTTTCTTTGCACAACCTTGTTACCATTTGAATTACCATTCTTGTCGTTCTCTGAAATATTTTGCAACATCTTCTGTAACAAAAATGGAAACTTCAATAAATCATAAATAGAAATGTTAGCCCTTAATTTTTTAAGATCTTCAACAACATCATAATCTAAGTTGGGGATGACATTGCTATGTTTAGTTTCTGCTGATTTAGATGGCTTTGGAGGTGAAGTTGTAGTGTTCTCGGTAGAAGGTTTGTTTGTTGTCTTACTCCTAGTGTTATAAGGGTGAACAATCTCGAAGTTAGCTTGAAATATGTTGTCCGAGAAGTGTCCAAAGATGTTTGGAGAGACTCTTCATCTTGAACTATTTCCTATTCGACTTCCTCCTGAGGGATCTCAGTGGGCATCAAGTTATCTTGGGCTTCTAGAATTGTTTGAAGGGCACATTGCAAACTTTCTAGATTTAAGACTTCGGGGTTTGGGTTAGGTCTGTTGGTAGGAAAAGGATTTCGGAAAGGAGGTTTGTAGGGTCCTTTACTCGAGGAAGCTTCTTCAGTCGACCTTTTTAAATCTATAACTTGATTCAACAGTTTTTGAACAACTTTAGTTAAATTTTGCAAATCAGAGTTTTCAGGTTGTGTTTTTCTTTGAGTAGGTCTGGGGAGAATTTCAATCTTCTTTTTGGAAGAAGAACTAGTTTTAGTTTCATTGCTAGAAGAGTCCTTAAGACTAAGTATGTCTTTTTCAATCTGGGTAGCCTCTTTGAAGGCTTCTAACAACGTGGCCTTTTTAGATCGTTTAACCCAAATAGCTATACTTTGATGTAGAGCTTTAGTGTAGTAAGTTATTACAAGACTCTCAGCAGGCATAAAATCTGCAAGGATTCAATTTTTAAGCGTTAAGAATATTTGATTAAAATCTTTAACTTTTTCTTTTGGGTTCATTTTTAAGCTTGAAATATCCATGACTAAGACTTCTGGAGGTTTACCATCTCCGAATTTTTCCAAAAAGCATGACTCAAACTTTTCCCAAGACACGATGGTATGGGGTTGTTGGGCAAAGTACCAAGTGGATGCATTACCCTCAAAAGTATAAGGGAACAATCTACAGACAACGTCTTCATGTTCAACATTGCGAAGTCTAATGGCTAACATAAATTTTTTGATATGGTCTTCAACTATCTATTTTGAATCGGGATCAAACTTGGGAAGCCATTTCTCTAGGTGTTTGGGTAAAGGGTGTTGAGCTCCAGGTACAGCTACAACATCCTAGTCCAACTAGTGTCTAGCAGGGTTGTTCTGATTTTCCATTGGGGTAATGTGTGTGGAAGGATAAGAAGGTGAGTTGCCTTCATCAGAAGAGGAATCTCCTCCAGAAGAAGAAGGAGATGAGGGAGGTGGTGAAGGAGGTATCCCAGATCCTCCTGCAGTAGGATTTGTGATTGAATCTTTAGGATTCACAGTGAGGTTAGTGTCACCTAATTTCTCTCTGATATCAGAGAAGTCTAAAGGTTGACCCCACGGTCGGTTTGGTTGCCTAAGACAAGCTAAGGCACTATGTGTTTTAATAAGAGGCTGGAGGACAATCTCTTGGATGTCACCACCTATAGGGTTAGGGGTTGTTGGCTCAACTATGATCTGTGGATCGTCGGTTGAAGTAGTTGTTGTTTGAAGGGGAATATTATTGTGTGAACGGATTCTAGTCACTATAGGTGAGCGATTAGGGGGGGGAGGAGTCTTGCGACTGCCTCGTGCCATTAATTAAGTTCAGGCCCTCCTTCTAGCACCATTTGTTGATGGGAAAAATTGACCGTTCGTCAACTAAGAGAGTGGAACCGGTCCAAGGTTGTCTAATAACCCAAGCCATTTGGAATGAACCACCCTGATGGGTTTAGCGGCTCCATTAGCCGATCTAAGGTCCTAATAAAACCAAAGAGAAAACTAATCTAAACTAACTAATCTAAATAAAACTAAACTAACTAAACTAAAACTAAATAAAACAAACTAACTAAAACTAAATAAAACAAACTAACTAAAACTAAATACCAGAAACTAAACTAACTAACAATAAATGAAACAAACTATTACTAACTAACAATAAAACAAACTAATACTAATCTAATTAAAACTAACTACTAAACAAACAAACTAATCTACTATCTATATATATAAACTACTAACTAATACTATACTAACTATTATCAGAAATATAACTTATCTACAAAATATACAATATTCACAAAAATACAGATTTGAATAAAACCTGGAAAACTCATTTGCAATCTACCCTAAGACAGAGAAATGTATTTCTTTTTGATTTTATAATTTTATAAACAAGAAATAAAACTTACTGAAATTAAACAATCTAATATACTAATTCTACTTATATATCTAACTAAACTTAAATCTAATATAAACTACTAATCAATATACTAAACAAACAAATGACAAACTGACCTAGAAACGCTCCAGATTTGTCCTGTGTATGATGACTTCGAAGCTGATCGGAGAAAGGAAACTCGCACCGGATAATCCAAAAGCTTCTCGTAAATGATAGGCTGCAATTTTCTTTGATTTTATTTATAGGACAAACAAGACATAAAAAATCATAACAATTATATGCTTTATAAATCACTGCAATAAGGTAAACCTGTTATGCAAAAACTTATACTTAATAATCCAATTAATGAAGAAGAGAAATTTGTCGTTCACAAACTGAATCAAGTAATTGCTATGTTTTTTAAAGTACTGGAAGAAATCAGATATGGATTATATTTATTAAATCATATCATTTGCAAAAGACTAAGATAGCTAAAGTAGTCATTAACCAAATGCAAATTGATACACATAAACATGAAACAAAATATTGATATTTTGAAAAGCTAAAGCTGCAGCAGAACATCAAATTCTGTCTCAGTCTGTATTAAAATTCCATATCCTTGTTCTCCCACGAATGAGGATGATATTATTACAAAAATAATGAGTATTTATAAGTTTTTTCCACAGGGTAAAACCTCCCTGTGGAAGTTATCAAACTGTTTACAAAATCTCGGAAGATTTTCCCAAGATCAACTAAACTAGGAAATTAAAATGAAACCAAAATATTTCAAACATCCTCCAAAATGTCCATCAAATCCCATACAATTTCGAATTCACCTGAAAAGGATACAAAATAGACAACTTAGAAGACTCTTTTATTAATAAAATGATTAAAATTAAATTCTATAGACTAGCTACAGAATCATCTGATTCTGTAGCTAGTCTAAAATAAGATACAGAATCAGAATTGAAATTAAATGAAATCTTTTAAGAAATTCCATTCAATTTTCAGCCAACCATCATTTGAAAATGAATCATGAATTGAAATTGATATTCTATTATGAACTCAAACAGGATCCACTTCATTAACCAAATACAGAGATAGCAATACTCTGTTTCGATTATAGTCATAAATCGGGTAGACAGAATCAAAACCAAACAGTTTTGAAAATCGTTTCATATCCAATTTGAAGGTAATGAAATCAAACAAATCATAGGCAAACATTGTGTTTTCCCAACAACAAAAGATACGATCAGATCAAAACAAAATCGTTTTAAAATTATTATAGCTGTCATGACATCAAACGATTCACATCACAAGTAGATTAATTCAAATAGGTGCGAGAATCAACTCATATAAAATCGTAACCAGATCGATTTGACTTTGATCACAATCATAATAGAACCGACAATGTGATAATTGGTTATTTCAAAATGGGCAAATAAACTTGATTGGTATCGAACGAAATCATTAATTTCAAACAAATCATAACTGAGTTTAACATAAAATAAATCGTGAATCTGGGTATAACCAATCTCGTTCTACAAACCAAAATCAAACAGAGCATCCATTGCAATACGAATCCAACTCATAACATGGTCGAGCTAACAGTACTTCATTCAATGCGAATTAACCGGATGGAGTTCAGCATAATTGTTAAGCAATAAAATCCATTCCATGATTTGGGCGTGTTTGTACATGCTTAAAATAAAAAGCAATGTTTCCGAAGAAACAGAGTCACATTGGAAACGATACAAGTTATATTCTTGTTGCTTGAAGGTCATATGGCACAAAAAAACCGTAACAATTAACCTCGTCAAAATCATTGCCAATCATAGCATATGAATTATAATGAAATCGAATCGAAATGTGATCATACTCTAAATTGAGTATGAGAAACATTTCTTATTTAGAATAGATACAAACAAATTCGATTGACAATGAAGCATCCATTTTAACTCAATCAAACAAATCAAATCCACACTAAGATCAATCAAATCGATGAAAATCTAAGAGAGACTAAACTAGGAATGATTGGAAAAACAAAATTCCATTTACTCAAAGCAAAGCTATGTATAGAATGCACGCAATGTACCAGAGCCATTCAATGTTGTGAACAGAGCTATTTAAAACCGAATTCATATCGTTATATAAACCTAGATTATTTACAAAAACAAGTGATATCAAAACATACATGTGTAACGACGAGGATGCTCAATTACGCCAGCTTAGAATTCACAACAGCCATGGCTGATTCCACATTTTTAAAAAAGATGGAGCCTGTCGTCTTTTGTTTCTTATCTGTCGATTGTAGCTTGGCCTTTTGACTGGTTAGGGTTGCAATCTGGTCTTCCAGTGACTGAATCTTTGACTAGAGTATTGGAACATCATTATAGTATCGCTCTAACCATGAATTGCATTGATCACAGGGTGACACTGTGGGTTTAGACAGAGCAGGAGAGGATTTGGGTAAATGACCAAGGGTTTCACAAGGAAACTTAATGCTTGGGTAGTTAGGGTCGTCTTTTAGGCAAGGGGGTAGGTTTGATACAAAATCATATGAGGTTTCAGCACACAAACCTTGCGAATAGGGGTATTCACTAGCCAAGAAACGCTCCAGTTCCGAGTCGGAGTCCTCACTTAACATGATAGGGTTAGGCTCGACAGGGGGTTTTGGCTTGTTCCTCACCATCCATGAAATCAAATGGGCATTATTTTTCCCTTTGGCGTTTGCAGTGAGGTTTTCCTTGGGCTTTTTTCTCATAGGCTTAACAGTCTCAACACTCTTAGACACAGCGTGGGGCAAGTCGATAGGAAGGGCGGTCGAGGGTTTAGGTAGTAGGATATGGTAAGGTACTGGGGGTACAACCTTGACCTCACTCACCACAGGTTTTTCAACCTGTGTAGGGTTCGGATCCTCGAAACCATTCCGAGCAATGAAATTGCTCCAACTATCCTGGTGCAAACTCAAATGACAGACAACGATAAGATTAATAAGCCCATAATGAAAAAGGCTACTATCAGCCTAGTTTCTTTTGTACTTCTTTGACATTTTAAACAGGATACAATGCAAATAATAGGGCATATTGAGCTGATATCCCATAAAAACCATAAGCAAACGCAGGTGGTGTAGGAACACCAGTCCGTATCGACCTTCGCAGGTCACGAACTATTTGATTATCATTAATAAATCATGCCAACGTTGTTTAAGCATAGTTATGGGCATACCTCTATCACACGAGGTAACCTTTCGCGAAAGGAAGAGTAGTGTCCATGGGACCTCCTCGACTTTGTAATTCTTGAACCATCGTTGTCTAGTGGCAGGCAAACCCGTAGCAAGACTGATAAATTGTTCATCAATTTCCAATTGTATATCTCCGACCTTGGCTCGACAGCCATCGAAGGTCATGGCAAACTGTCGAGCCATGCAAAGGTTAAAACCCTCAAAACATTTCACGAAGGTAAGCCATTCACTATCTGCCAAATCTTGGCGGGCATTGTCAAACATCAACAGGGCCTGATTGCCATTGGGTTCAACTCGGATGACTGGTGCCATGAATCGAGCACATGGTAAGGGAAGGGTTAGAATTCACCAACACACACAGTAACAGAGCTACCCGATCCAACAGCAATGAACGAGCGAAAAGGGGTAAGCGTTAATGCAAGCATGCGAAGGTGGTGGAGTTATTCACTGCCATGCATAATACTCATTATCCAAGTACAACCGCATAATTTCATAGTTGTTCACTCCATAATAACAGTCCAACCATTAACTTATGTGTACAACCAATAAATACAATGTGCATACCAATGTGCGCAAGTTATACCATAATGTTTAACAATCCGACATATAAATCAAAACCCAAAATCATACATGCGCCAATGTATATAGTTCATATAATCAAAAGTTCAACCAAGGTGCCAAACGAATTCATAATAGTTGACAAGCCAAAAGTTATAAAAAGATTAACATAAGGATTATATATATATAATAAATGTAATCATAACCCCTATGCAGAATCAAAGATCAGACAAGTCATAAAAAGTATAAACCAAATGCTCAATGCCTTACAAACTCAACAAAATCAAGTTTTGCAATCAATATAAGAATGTCCAATGAGCATAGTTCGAAAATCCTTTCATCCACATAACGATAAACAAAATGTAAGTGCCATAGAAAATATCGATAAAAAGATCATGACAGTTCAGATAGTGATCGAAATGTGACCTCGAAAAGAAAAGTTTTCACGCTTACAGTCGTGAAAATTTAACGAAGACAAAAGTGCAAATGTCGCAAGAAATAAAAGTGTTGTTTATTTGAAAAATGCGACAAAACTTGATGTTTGCAAGACTTAGGTGTAGGCAACTTATAGGATCATAAAAAAAAAATGATTTGGCTTCCAACACACTCATAAACCTAAATTTCTATAAATCATATAACTATAAACCTCTATCACCTATAGCTGCAACCCATGTTAATTTTATAGCCCCTAACACTTAATCTGTATAACCCATAAATACTAACAACCTATCCCATAATCCATGTTCTGTGTCTAACCTTGAACCTTGATAAACCCTAATTCACAACCCCTTTATTCCCTAATATCAATAACTCCCAACAATTATAAAATTTGTTACTTAACTAATCTCTATAACTCATATTATTTATAACCCCTATAACACTTTCCCATTAACCACTATAACCCCAATAAATCCTAACACTTTAAAATATTTAAACCCTATCACACTACACAACTAACATTTATAACCCTTAACCCATAATCATATATTCTCTAACCCCTCCAACACTTATTGCAAGTAACTCATATTCTTTATAACCACTAAATACTCTCTCAAATAAACATTATTACCCCTCCATCCCTAAATCCTGACTATAACAACATTTGACTGGTCCTTATAACCACCAAATATTATCCACTAAACACTTTAACATGTATCTCATGTAATCCTTATAATCCCTATTTACCCTAACCACTATCCCATAAACCCCATAATGTTTAACCCATATCAATTTTCTATCCCCTAACCCTTAAAATCCACAACAATTACAACCACCATGAAACTTTACCTCTATATTATTAAACTCCTATCACCTAACCCATAACACATTGACATATAACCCATAATGTATGACCCATATAATACCTAACACTTATTTCCATTGTAGCCTCTAATTCATAAACCTAAACCATCAATTGTTAGAACCCATAACCCATTTAACTCTAAATGGCTAATCCATGTAACTCCTAACTTGTATAATCCTTAATGCTATACATGCATCCTAGGGACTATTTGTATTTATGCTTGTACTTATAATATATATATCCTTATAATAACAGTGAACCAATTTCATCACCTAATTCATATAAACTTTAACATATAACCCCTAAAACCAAACTTGTATAACCTTAGTTCATATAATGATTACACTTGGTAATTTGTGTAACCTATATATATCAACACCTAACACCTAACCCCTTTAACCTTTATAACCAACAATACATATAACACTAATCCTTAGAAATCCTATAAACAAATAACCCTAAACCTATAGTCCTTGAACTATATAAACTCTATAAACCCTTGAACCCAAAACACTCCCAACCCAAATAATAACTATCGCTCATATTCCTTAACATGTATTACACTTATGAACCTTAACCCCTATAACCATTAAAACATAAAAAATATAACCTTCAACTAGCCCCAATAACCCTTATCTCCTAAAATCATTAACAAATATATATACTAATCGAAAACCCTTAAAATATAACCACTAAAAATTATAACCACTAACCTCTAACCCCTTATTTAAAATACAATCCTTATCCCTTGTAACTCTTATCAATCTTAACCCCTGATTGGAATAATCATGATAACCTTACCCCTAAAGTATATAACTCCTAATCCTTAAAATATTTCAACATTTACATTCATATTGCTTAAAACCTATAATATTTAACCTCAAACCTTTATAACATTTAAATCCTAAAACCTGTAACTCTTAAAACATATAATATTTAACCCATAACCCATTTAAACCTTAACCCATATAACCGCCTCTCCTTCTAACTCATAAAAACCCTAATTTCTATGAGTTATTAGAAGGAGATTAACCCTTTTTATGCTTAACCATTATGGATCCTAACCCATATAACCCTTAACCTCTACCATATGACCTTATAACCCCTACCTCCCTCATACTAAAAAAATTATATAATGCATATTACCCCTAACCCCTAAACTCTATTACCCCTAGAAACTGTAGTATCTAGCACCACACCCATTCAATATATCTAACTAAGAACCCCTAACCCTTATAATCATTTATTCCTACAACCCCTAAGACCCCTAACCATTATAACTAATAAATTATTATCACCTAGAATATTCAATCCCTTGTTGAGATCAATTCCCGCTTCAGAAATTTCTCTCCCATTTTCTATTTTCCCAACCTCTTTTCTCCCTTTTTCTTCCCTTTTCTACACTTACCCATTTTCCCCTTTCCTTTTTCCCTTCTACTCTCCCTTTCTTGTTCTATACTTAGTAATCTTTTTAGAACGATGGGTTCTCGGGTTGTTGGACTTGCGGATCCTCATCTCCATCCACACCCTCACATCATGAGTTAGACTGACCAGCATGATATCCTATACTTATCCGATTTTGCAATCGTGGGTTCCCGAGTTGCCAAGGTTGAACTCCCGCACCCCATGTTCTGTGATATACATTTTTCATCCAAAATATCTGTGATCTACACTTTGACCATTGGACCCCCCCAGCTCTTAAGTATCTCATCTCTCCTTTGTTAGGTCTGACTGACCACATTACAACACTTAGTCATTTTTCAAACTTTTGCAGTTGCAGGTTTACAAGTTCCTATGTTCACAAAATCCTCAAATCCTATTTCGATATCGTCTATCCCAACCACCTTCGCGTGCTTTCGAATACACATTTAGTATGCTTTAATGCTAAAAAAATATCATGCAGATTCCTTAAAGATAGTCATTAATGAGCGAAGCGATTGATGAGATCTCCTATTAAAATGCATTAAAGCAGGATTTGTGAAGGATTATATTATCCCTCTCAAGCATTCATTTTAAACATTATCAGGAGAAAAGGAACATTTTCATCAACTTATGGAAACAACTCGACAATAGTTCTGTGGAGATAAATTGAACATTTTTGGGTGTGAGGACCAGAAATTTCAGTGGTCCATAGCATATTCTTATTTCTCATCCCCTTCTGCCCAAAAAGAAGTAATATGGATGTCTAGAATCACTCGTGGAAGCTGCATCCCAGAGGTTTTAGACTATAAGGATCTGGTTTCCTAGTGCGCTAAGAGATACATTCCAAACTAGCGAATCATTCAACTGTGAGACCATTCCCCTATCTCTTTATCGCCTCATCTATTTCATAAGATATTGAGACTTCCTAAACCAATGCTCACTTTCAAGGGTGAAGATTACATAGAATTCTTAAATAAGAATGACAACGGATTGGACCTCTTACATGATTTCATGGAGAACTATTGTTCCTTGACCAAGTTTTGAGGATCCTTGGTCATGTTTGACCTATTTTTGTGACTTCAACAGGTTGTCGAAGGTGGAGCGCAAGTCGAAGTGGAGATCACAGGATCTCAACCCCTTTTTAGGGATTTTTGGGTTTTGGGCTTATCTAACGGGTATGGGGACGTCGGCCCATGGGTTTACCCATGTTTGGGCCCTCTCTGTAATGTATAAATAGAAGTCTAGGTGATGTAAGAGNGATTGTAATTTCTTTGTGCATACTGTGTGAAATTTGCAAGGATAAGTGTAAGTGATTGTAAGAGACTGTGAAGAGGCTTTGTTTTGTAACTCAGGGAAGGAGGATCTAGTGGAGTGCACACGGAACTATTGTCCTCTACGGAGTAATATATCATGACTCTGTGCATGTAGAAGATTGACATAAATAAATAAAGAGGAAGAGTTGGTGGAAATAGCCCCAGGGTAGGGGTGAACCACATATATCCTGTGTTGTGGTTTCTTTTTGCTTTATGGTTGTTCTCTTGTTTATGTGGTTAAATTCTTAGTGCACTGATTTATTCTTAGAAGAATCTAATATTGTAGCTTAGTGTTGAATAATGTGAATGAAGGCTAGATCTAATCTATGTTGGTATGCTTAGTGCTTGAATCTATTGGATCTATGTGAATACTGTGATGATATATTATAAGGGTTTAGTTGCATTGTAAAATAAGACTGAATATTAATGAACTATAACTAATAAGTTTTCTATTAAGGTGTTACAATAAAAAATCTATGTCTCAACTAAGGTTGCAGACATCTGAGTCATGCAACCACCCTTGCCTCTACCTCGGGTGAGACTTCATCTTCTTTGTAGGTGTTGATGAAAGGGTCGGTAGTTAAGGTTTTTTTGGTGCGTTGTTGTAAGCGTTGAACCCTAGGTTTTCCCCTATGCCAAGAAATGGTTCTGTTGTCGGGACCTGAAACTATGATTGTTGGGAACTACAGAAAAGAGAAAGCTCTATGTGTAGATCTATTTCCCTAGTGCATAGTATTCTACTTGACCTATGAATCCCTGTGCCAAGAAGAAAAATCAGACCTGAAGAAAAGAGATAAGAGATGAAATCTTTGTGCTCTGATAAAATTAAAGTAAGAAGTTTTGGTTAAAGAGGTAAGATCGTAAAGATTTGTGCTCTAATAAAGGTAAGAACAGTGAAAAGTTTTGATTGAAAAGGTAAGATAAGTGGAAATTTTTGTTTCAAAAGTATGGATCTAGGTATGCTCGATAAATTTTGTTCGATATTGAAAAGTAGGGCATATCTAGATGAAAGAAGTTTTGATATGAGTAGATATGACAAAAATAGTGAAAGATATGTTATTCCTATGCATAGAAAGAATGTTTGGACTAACAAATGGATGCAGGATCCTAGAAATAAATTTTTGCAGACTAGCTACTATGATCCTAGTGCATAGTACAGGAAAGGTTGGAGATAATTTCAAAGAAAGAGAGGATTAACTCTTTGTTACAGTTGCAGAAGACCAGGACATCTTGATAAGGAATTCCCTGGTAGAAGACCTAGTTGTCTTTGTTGTAAAGCTATGGATCATGAAGTTTTAGATTTCCCTAGAATGATTTCTAATATTGATAGAATGAATATGAAACAAGAAAACCCTGAGAAAGGTCAAGAAACTGAGACCATGGAAAAACCCCAGAAAGAATCAAAGAATGTATTGCTACAAATGAAAGAAACCCTAAATGATCACATAAATATCAACTTATCAGAGATCTTCAAATAAAAAGAACTCATAGAAGCAAGAATAGGAGACTTCGACATTGACTATGTCCTGGATGAATAAACATAGGTAAATATCATGACAGAAAGAACTTGGGAAAATTTAGGAAAGCCTGCTATGATTCCTTCATTGGGAGGAATAGGATTATTTAGAGGAAATTTGATAACCCTACGTGGAAGACTCACCTAGATGTCTATGAGTTCTCATGGAACTTCGACAGAGGAATATTTTGAGATTGTTAAATTTATTGAGAACAATGCCCCATTTGCTACATTACTAGGAAAACCTTGGATTGAAATGGATCAGGCTAGAAAGAAAGAAGAGGAAGTATTAGAGCAGAAGAAGCAAGAATTAAAATATTTCATGACTAGGAGGATATCACACTTGATTGAAGAATATGAGAACAAATTGAATCTACTTAGAAACAAAAACTTGGATGTTGAAGTTGAAAGAACACAAGAAGACTCACAAATGAGTAGAACACCTACCCCAAATAGAGAAGACATATTACTCTCTAACCCTATGAAAGAATCTCAACAGTGCAAAGTTAAAATTCCAAAAGGAGATAATAATCAGAATGAAAAGAGGATAACTGAAATGAAGACTATAGGGAAGAAGGCTAAGAAGCTCAGTAAGAAGAGAGAAAAGATAGAAAGGTTACAGAAGGTTCTAGAGGGGACTTCACAGAAGGAAGGTTTGCAAAACTAGAACTTCATCGAGATATCAGAACAACGCAACATGGAGAAGCAATATAGCCGTTGAAAACATTATAACCATTATCCCAATGTCCCAAATGGTTAGAACAACATTTATGGCCAGAAATATTTCCATAAGATCATTGGGACCGCACCACAATGGACAAAACCACGTTGATGAAGGCCTCTCATATGTTGTAGAGACCTGTTACACCGTTGTCTACTTATTTCACCAAATATTGCACCAAAAACACTTTTGTGAATTGTATCCTAGCCAACTCATGCTACCGCATTGTGTTTAGTAAGATTGACACTGGTTATATTTCTTTGAGAACTCATTCATCCATCTGAGTTATCTTATCTAAGCATGAATTTCGGATGAGCTCAACGTCGTAGATAAAATTGTCGAAGAAGTTTCGATCAACCTCATGGCTGAGAAAGTGATGTATGTGGGTATTCAGTCTTCCTCGATGAGAGGAGTGAAAGCCTCTCCGTCGACTACTTGCATATCTGGACCATCCCGACCAGCAACAGAGAAAAGAACCAAGCACTGATATGACTTGGAAAATGAGAATCTAATCCTGACCATCTTACCCAACTACACCCTGCCTCTGACCGACACAATGAGTTCTGACAACATCCCAAGGGACTTTGATTACACCATGTTTACTGCATACCTCCCAAAGGGGATTCATGCAGTTAGAACACATCAGGATATGGTTGCGATGTTGAATTTCATCAACTTCAACCTAAGAGACCACAAGAACCATAGTATGCTCTCTCCTTACAAATACTTGACCAGGACGAAGGGGAGGAATTCAAAAATAATCCCCCAACCATGGACTATGAACTTCGCACAGTCCACCCTATAGAATGTAATGAAGATTCCACACTTTGGAAGGCACAAGGAGGTTAACGTGTGTGTTAAGATCCTTCTCTCATGTTACCATGGTGGCTACCTATGGCTAGATCGATGCATCATAGTCAATCCAAGGTTGATCCATAGGATCATTAGATTGAGCGTGTAGGGACCCAACCCACAGGACTTCTACCTAGGGAAGGCTACAGATCACGCATTGGCATAGAATATCAAAGACACATATGGTGATGTAGAAAAGGGAATGTGAGGCTAGAAGGTAGCTTCCATCGAGAATGGTGTAGTGTGCCTAGCCTACCAGTTGATTGCAAGAAATATCATAAGAAAGAAAAGACCTACAAAGGTCACAGGATTCGTTGTTTACCTCGCCGGGAAATGTGTAGAAGGACTCCATATGAACTGGGTGAAGTACTTGGTCAACGAGATGGAATTAGACTTTTGCGAAGCTCAGGATTAGGGCAATGAGTTCCACTTTAGCTAGCTTCTGATTCTCATCGCATTTACTTCTTGGGAGATGCCGGAAGGTGCAACCTTCCTGGAAATTGAGTCGTTCGAGCTGCTCACTGCAAAGTTCACCACGCTATGGTACTTGAGAGATATGGAAAAGTAGTGGCAGTCGAATGCATTCTTTCATACATATTATCTCCAACTGAAGAGCACTATGGAAGCTATCCCTCGCATGATGCCAAACACCCTGCATCGGTTCCGACCCATCATGAAGTTTCACGTGGATCGACACTTAATTTATATCACCGTGCATGTATATGAGAATAAAGAATATCTTCATTCATACTACAAGCTCACAGAGGAGGACCTCGAAGAGATAATGAAGGACCGGTCTACAGAGCTCCTCATCCCCGTTGACCCCACAAAAATTTCAGATCCTGAACTAATCAGCAGCCCTGAGACCACTCATGAAGCAAAGGATACTCCTGGACCCAGCAGAAGAAAGAAGACTAAAGAGGTCCAAAACTTGAGCAGTGCATTGGAAGAAAGTACTTTAGTATCACCTGGTTGTAGGGATGATTTTAGGGGATAAATTTTACTCATGGGCTAATTTTCCATGGTTTTTCGAAAACCGAGATTCGCTATTTTAAAAATGATTTGCCCAAATTCTATATGAAAAAATGATTTTACCTTAAAAATCGCCAAAATTTTATAAAAACTATATAAAATCCTTAGAAATTTGAATATTTTACAAAAATATCGCCAATCATTTGTAGTTTGCATATGAAGGATTAGTAAGATTCACCAAGATTTCTACATTTTAAAATAAATTTTCATCCTTAAAATCATCCCTGCCTGGTTGAGGGGGTGATGACAACGTAGATCAAGAAGAGACCAACGAAAAAGAATATCAGCAGAAGAAGGGAGAAGTAACACCATCTAGGGATCTTGTTGATGAGGATGATCCCTTGAAGAAAAGGAAGGTTTCCCCCACGAAACCCACTTCTTGAAAGAAATTCAGAGCCACCTTGACTAAGATGAAGATTGTTCTCACTATAGATGACTTCGACTTTATCATCATAGCTGTAGTAGATGCCTCATAGGACATCTTGTAGAAACATGAAGCCAAGAAGGAGGAGATGTATAACATGATCAAGGTTGAAATCAAAGGAGTACAACAGGCCCTTCAATCCAGTCGTGTAGTATCCACTCTGCCCTCACCATCAAAAGAACCAGAGTTGGGAGACAAGCCTACCCAACTCCGCATACTAGCTGATGTGACCGAAGCTCACCTTTGTTGAGCATAAGCTAAGAAATACTAGGCCAAAGTGGCCCTGAAACAAGCCTAAGAAGAAATGGTAGAGCAATGTTGGGTTGCACAAAAGGATAAGAATGACCTTCAAGCCAAGTTTGAAGAAGAGAGGGAACAGATCAAGCAAGAAAAAGAGCAGTTTATCATAGAGAAACTTGGAGTCAAAGAAGAAATCGACAGAGAACTTCACTTTGTGATGGGATTAGAGCTAAAGGCAAAAGACTGAGTGGAGCATCAAGTATCATAGCTCCCAGAAGCTATCCAGCAACTTCAACAAATAATAACAAACTTAGAGATACAAACAGTTCCCAACACTCTGCAGGATGTGCAAGATCAAAGAGAAGCAACTACTCGAATCCAAGTTGAGAGAATCAAGGCCCTCGCCATGGAATGTAAACATATAAGTGATCACAGTGCCCATACTTATGAGCAAATCATTGAGGATATTGAACTGAAGGCACTCGAGTCATAGCTCCAGGATTCAAAGAAGCAAGAAAAAATAGTAAAGGCATAGTTGAAACCCCTGTCAACTGTTGAGAGGATCAAGCAATCCCAAGAACAATGCATTTCTCAACAATAGGTCCACACCATTCAGAGAAAAGTCATGGAAGTAACTCAGAGGCTCCAACCAACACAAGATGAGGCTTGCCAACTATTTGCAGAGATTGAAGGCTGAGGAGCAGAACTGGATAAAGTTGTCACTATTGTTTAACAACACTTAGAGAAACCTGTCAGCATAGTGGTTATCCAAGATTTTGTCGAGCAGGAGGTCATGGCGCAACAACAGGTCGAAGCAGCTCAAGTCGACCTCGAGTCTTTTGAAGCAGAGCTACCCAGACCAGAGTGACTTTGGATGAGTACTCATAGGTGAGTGTTGGGGGATTGTTGGCCCTTAACCAAGTTTTAAGGATCATTGGTCATGTTTGACCTATTTTTGGGTCTTCTACAGGTTGTTGAAGGCAGATCACAAGTCACAGAGGACATTGTGGGATCTCGACCCATTTTTAGGGATTTTTGGGTTTTGGGATTATGTAACGGGTATGGGGATGTCGGCCCATGGGTTTACCCAAGTTTATTCCCTCTTTTTAATGTATAAATAGAATTCTAGGCGATGTAAAAGAAGGGGGTGAGAAGAGGTTTTTGGTGTTATGTTAAGTGCAAGTGATGATTGTAATTTATTTGTGCATATTGTGTGAGATTTGCAAGGCTAATTTCAAGTGATTGTAAGAGACTGCGAAGAGGCTTTGTGTTCTAAATCAGGGAAGTAGGATCTAGAAGAGTGTGCACATATCTCTTTTCCTCTACGGAGTAACATATCATGGCTCTATGCATGAAGAAGACTGACAGAAAGAAATAAAGAAGAAGAGTTGGTGGACGTAGCCCCGGGGTGCGGGTGAACCACATATATCCCGTGTTGTGGTTGTTTTGTGCTTTATGGTTGTTCTCTTGTTTATGTGGTTAAATGCTTAGTGCACTGATATATGCTTAGACGAATCTAATATGATAGCTTAGTGCTGAATAATGTGAATGAATGCTAGATCTGATCTATGTTGGTATGCTTAGTGCATGAATCTATTGAATCTAGGTGAATATTGTGTTGATCTATTATTAGGGTTTAGTTGCACTGTAAAATAAGACTGAATATTAATGAACTATAACTGGTAAGTCCTTTGTTAAGGTGTTACAATCACATATCTATGTCCCAGCTAAGGTTGCAGACATCTGAGTCCTGCAACCACCCTTGCCTCTACCTTATGTGAGACTTCATCTGCTTCATAGGTGTTGCCAAAAGGGCTGGTACTTAAGGTTTTGTTGGTGTGTTGTTGTAAGCGTTGAACCATGGGTCTGCCCCTGCATCAACAATAACTCAGCGGCCATCCTCGAGGACATCACAAAATTGCAAGTTGGTACATTTAAAAATCCTTTCGAGAAAATTACTTGGATTTTCACAAGGTTAACATGACAAGAAACTACAACCAACATTTCCCACATGATTCTTTACATTTTATACTTTACGATCAAGGAAAAAACCATCCTCGATTGGGGCAGTTGATTTCCATTGAAATTTCTTCCCAATTTTCACAATACAAGAAGGAGAAGAAATTCTATATGCCCTCTTATTTGGTCTTCACGATAGCACATTGTTGTCAGTTTCTGAGATTATCTGTCTGTAAGAAGTTAAACTATGAATTCGACCCAGTAACCTTCTGGTATCAAACGTTATGGAGGAAAAAATCCTCCCAGCATTTTTATGAAGTTTTTAATGACTTTGTCTTAGTTTTTAAAGGTTTCTTGTTTGGAAAGGACACCCCCTGGATGTCTTACCATACGAGTAAGTTCTTGGATAGGAAGGGGACACTAGAACAAATGGAGAATTATAATTCCATAAGGATTTTTGGTTCTAAGGAAAATCCTTCCTTCCTTCCATGCCACATATCTGGAAAAATGTTTGTTACTGAAATAGAAAAGGAAGTATAACTATTGGTTCCATTTTTTCCATGAAAAGACAAAAAAGAAATTCATACCTCTTCCTTGGAAAGTTGGGGAATTCATATTCAGAAATATGAACAATATTGATGAATTTCCAGGCCACTTCCACAACCTAAATCTAAGATATGTTGAAAGGGTAAAAGGGTTCCACCCTAGCAGAATTTTTATAGAACATATAATGGAAATTGGCTTCAACAATTCTTTTATTAATACTATTCTGAATGAAGACAGAGATAAGCACTCGGGCACTCTTTCTCCTGACATTGGCGACCTCGAAACAATACTCATCACCACTTATTCGTACAAATAGAAAGGAAAAGTTCCCTCCGAGAAGAGTTCTCAATCCTCAATTGTCACTCCAAAGAGTACAACATCTTGAAGAAGTGCTCGACCAACCCACCAAATTAAGAAAGTGACCCACATTTGTTTAGGAGGAGGAGGAGATAAGAACCCTCCTTCAAGAAAAATCTAAAGTTCCCATAAACTTCCCTTGAGGAAGAAAAGAAAAAATATTGTGCAAGAAGAGGAGGGACCTTGAGCCGAAAGCAACATCCACGACCTCTCCCTTGAGGATATGGAACTCGATATTGACATAGAAAATTTTTTCCCCAACACTGATCATCCATAGGACACAACTCACGATAATCCACTGATGGAAATAATTGAGAGTGACACCTTTGATGAAGAAGAGTATTTTTTAATTCAGAGTGTTAGTTTTGACAATGAATCCAGAAATTCAATTACTGAGAAAAGAGATGTAAATAATAAAAAGGGGAAATATCGTTCATAGGTTAACCTACAGAGCATGCAACCTTCCCAAATTTCCCAAATTCACCAAGAAAATGGCGATGCTCTAGATGATTCTATTGGAGGCCTTGAAGCAGAGAACACCAAGTTAAAGGAAAGAGTCAAATAATTGGAAGAAGATTTAATTCCTCTTCCAGTACTTTCTAGTCCTTTAGCAATGATTGGGCCTATCACACCTACAGCTAAAATGAAAGGATATTCAAGCCTACTCACATAATCCAGGGGATATGTGTAAAAGAACAATGAGAAAAGAATGGAATTAATTACAGAGGCTTGGGAGATGTCAAAGAACATGGTCTCTTTTGAAATGAGGACACATGGCTTCCATGAATATTTATAGGCAGATTTGAAAAATGAAGATGGTTTTTACCTTGACACGGTCATACCCTTTGGTTTTAAAGTTACCGATATGACAGAGTTGAGAAGAAGAGAGGAGAATCTCCCTTCTCTGAACTAAATAAAACAATTGAACACGTGCTGGAAGGAAAATATTTTAAACTTGAATATCATTGTCCAAGCATGCAGCCAATCCATAATAAGGAGAGAAGAATTATTCAAAAGGCTGACTGAGATAGACCTAGCTGAGAGCACCAGTGAGGTCCAAGACCCCAAATTGATTCTCAACTCGTTGTTCTTAACCAAGAAATCTTTTGATGAACAAGTTGAGACCTTTAAAGGGTTAGGATTTGAAAAGTTCTATGACATTATTGAGTATAATGAAGATGATGTAGATAACTGGTTAGTGGATTATTCAGTAAAAAAACAAGATATTGAAGAAGCTTTGTGTAATATTTCAATTGATTTAATGGGCTTTGATGGAGATATTTTCAACACAAAAATCCAGCATGAAATCAACATTGCACTAATGAGAATCTATATCGAAGAGTGGTTTAAAAAATCTATCGACAAACTGACCGAAGAAGGAAAAAAGGAAGTTGAGACGATTCCTATAACCATCGATGAAATCAATAAAAAGACATCAAAAAGCAATTGAAAAAGGATAATACCATCATAGTAAGTTCATACTGATCACATCCTTCTTTATTTATCAATTCCTTCATCCAATTACTCCATCTCTTTAAATAGAAAGGTTTAATCGAACACTGATAATTTCATTTTTCTTCTTACCAAGTCTTGTTGTCTTCCTCAACCCACTTTCTTCCTTATACAAACTTAATTCTTATATATATATTCTTTATGGTCCATGGGAGTTGCAATCCCAGTCTTTATGACAAACACATTTAAATTTTAGAGAATATGTAATCAACTATATATTTTTTGGAAATTTCAAGAGATCTATTTTGGGAATAATCTTGATTGTACTTTGTAACCTAGTTTTGTGAATATAAAGTATTTGAGGTTGATCTATCATTATTTTTGTTTGAGATACCCATGTATCACTCTTTCAAAGTTATCTTATGCATGCAGATCATTTTCTTTTATTTTTTATGTGATCATAAATCTTTATCCAAACTATGATGGATGTGAGGAAATTTTGTTTAGTTATTTTAAATGTGTGAATGTGTGTGGTTCTTGGTCCATTCTCAGGAAATTTCTTTAAAGAAACTAAAATCATTTTCCATTTTTGCATCTTTATCTTTTCTTTGATTTCCACGATGAACATCTCTAAAAGTCCCACATTCTAAAGACCTATAGTCCCGCGAAATTCATAACAGAGGAGTACCGCCTCTATAAAAGCACAGGGGGATTTATATCCTCACAAGGTTATTGTTTTGGTCCTAATGGATTCAAGTGTCAACATTTTTGGTGACCATACTAGGGACATGAACAAAAAATTTGGAACCTAGCCCATCGTTTGTGAAAGAATATATGACTTTACCCTAGGATAATCAACCCCATTTGGAAATTAGATTAAATAATAAACAAAGCATTTTACACCAGTTGTACAGTCTAGTAATAACAATGGCCCAGACTCGAGAAGAGTTAGAAAGGTATTAGAAAATATTAGTCCAAGAATAAGAAAGAGAAATCCTTCAAATATACAGGAGAGAATAACGACAAGATCAAAGAAATAAAGGCTAGCTAGAGAAACACAATAACAATGTTGATATTGAAGTTGGAAGAATACAATGGACCCATTACCAGAAGTAAAAGTAAGAAACTCTTTATCCTAGAAGTGAAAATTCTAGCCCCGAAGTATCCCCAGACATGGTAGAAAGAGACAAATAACCCTGAGATGAGCATCACGAGGAGAGATAAGGAGGTGTAAGAGATTCCATAAGAAATAAAGGAATCCTAGGGTTTGGAAATAGAAGGAGGGTAAGATATTCCCATCTTAATCTTAGAGCTGAACAACATGAGATCCTTGTTCTCCCTAAGGGCACCTTAAAGTAATTTGGTAGAGATGGAACAATCGATCCAAAGATGCATCTGCACTTATTTCTTTATGCTTGTGACTTTCACTAATTTGAATATGACGACGTCATGGTAAGGTTGCTTCTGCAAACCTTGTCTGAAAGAGCTTATGAAGGTATACAACGTTTCCCAGTAGATCCATTCACTCATTTGATGACATCGAAGATATGTTACTAACTATGTTTACCCTCCAATTACTTATTATACCCTCCTCACTGACTTCACCCAGATTGGGTTGAGGAAGAACGAAAGGATACAATATTTTAATCTCAGGTTCAATAATACCTTGAGTAGAATTCCAGAAGATAAAATACCGAATGACCCGGTCATTCTCAGTTGTTATAAGAATGCAATGTCCTCGAATGTAAAATATGCCATCAAAACATCCCAAATGGATACTTTGGAGGAGGCAATGACTAAGGACACTAAGATGGAATAAATTATGATTGAGATGGGTGTCGACCTTAACATTATATTGGGAAGAGTACAAAGGTAGATGGGGGGATTAAATATTGATAATAAAAGAGCTTGTAACTCAATAAATAATGAATAATTGAAACCTCGAGAGGCTCAAAATAAAATGATGGGAGAAGGACTTTTCAAAGGAACCATACCCGACAAAAAGTTTGACCCTGTGGCAGCACATGAAATTAAGAAAAGAATTGAAATTTCACAAATTAATAGAACCATCAAACAAATGCAGAACAAGATAACCAGACTGAAAAGGGGATATCATTACATTCCAAACCCAAGAATTCCAATCCCTGAGAAAAGGAGTATCCCTCCCCTTGAAAATAAAGTGAGGTTTGAGGATATTGATAACCCACATATACCAAGGGTTCCCAAACATCCTACTCCAAACGCAGTTGTTTTGTATGATGTCTATCATGAGCAATTAATTGAGAAATAAAATTATTACTTACCTGATGAAATCTCTGAAACTGTGTTGATGGACAGATGTGAGACGTCCATGTATATATTTGGAGAGGCTGACAAAGATTATAACTTGAAATAAAACATCGCCCAAACAAGAGGGTTTGTAAATATACCAAAGAATAAAGGCGACTTTGATAAGGAAAAACAAAAAGAAAAAGAAAAAGATAAAAAATGAAAAAGTGTCAAATGAGAAAGTGACAGATGGAAATGGAACCAAAAGGAAACACCTGGCATCAAGATCCACTCAAATGATGTATAATTCCATGGATGACCTAAGTAAATTGAGGATAACTCTGCCTTTTATGGAAGTGGTGAATATTCCTCAGCAAAGAAAAAACATTTTGAAGTTATTAGATGATCCATTGGAAAGAGATGAAGTTGTCGTTACAAGTCAAAAACAGAGCCAGAGCCCGTCAATTACCAAGCTAAGAGGTAACATTTCACCCTTCTACATTTCAATTGAAAATAATGATGTTTCATTAAATAATTGTTTAGTTGACACTAGCGTGACAAATAATATAATTATGCTTGCGGTCATGGAGGCATTGGGCATGAGTTGCACTAAGTATTATGAAGCCGGTGAGACAATATATGCAATTGTTTCTAGAAAAGTGCCAGTGTATGGAGAAATCAAGGATTTTTATTCTTGTATTACAACATCTGCCCATATCATTGTAGTTTTCAATATTATTGTGGTATACCTTCCTCCAACATACAGAGTTGTGCTGGGAAGAGAATAAACATCCATGATCGGTGGATATATAATGAACGACGAAAGTTGTATGATGTTACTAGGCAAGGAGGGAGTGGTGATTAAAGTCCTTTTGAACCTAGAAAACCCTTCTCTTTAAAGAATAAGGACAATGAATTAATTAAATATTATATAGATGTCGGGATTGGAAACTATGTTATCCTAGACATGGAGCACAATGAAATCCTAGAGCAAGTTCAAGGCTTGGGGGACCAAGAATGATTTTTTGAAGGCTACTTAAGGATGTCATTCAATGTATCATGTTCTAAATATGGGAATGGAGTTGGAATTGTTATTTTGAGTACAAATAATACCATGCATCCCCATGATATAAGACTGGAGTTTTTATGCACAAATAATGAGGAAAAATATGGATCTTTGATCCAGGGGATGATCCTTTCACAGGAAATCAAAATAGAACATATTGTTTTGACTGGAGACTTAGATTTGTTCATCAATAATGTTACCCAAAGCTACAAAATAAAAAATGAAAGAATTAAGTTGTATTTCAAAAGAGTTAATGAACTGATGGAATCTTTTAGCTCCTTCAACATTGCTTTCATTGCAAGGGACAAGAATCACAAGATTGATTCACTAGCCTTGGAGAGCTCATTATCAAACCCAGATGATGTCCAAGGCAAAATGTCATTCTAGGTAGAAATATCTTTTCAACCATCCGTGCCTGATAATGTTGAGTACTTACAAGTATTTGGGAACGATGAACAGTTGGAATTTTTTTTGTTAAATGATGATGATGAAGAATTCAATAGATCATCTATCATCCCTAAATAATATATACAATTTGAATCTTTGTTTACAAAATATTATCATGCCAAGAATTTCCTTGAAGAAGTTTCAGTTCGAAAAGTGCAAGAAACGAGAAAAGTCAATATTGGAATGGACAAGTCCCCGAAATATGTCAACTTGGGAGTTGATTGCACCACTGAAGAGGTTGACCAATATGTTTCCTTATTCAAATAATATATTTATATGTTCACTTGGACCTATGATGATTTGAAATCCTACGATAAAACTATATTCCATCATATCATTCCTTTGAGAGATGAATCGAAACTAGTGAAACAAAAAATAAGGATGATGAATCCCAAACTGAAACCTCTGGTAAAAATTGAATTGGAGAAGTTGAAGAAGGCAGGGATAATTTATCCCATCATAAATTCATACTGGCTTTCAAATCTAATTATTTTAAGGAAAAAGATAGAGGAAATATGGATGTGTTGACTTTAGAGACCTTAACAAAGAAATCATAAAAGATAATTTTCCTTTTCCTAACATGGAGTTTCTTCTACACAAGTTACTGGATTGGCATGCATGTCCATGTTCGATGGTTTCTCTGGATATAACCAGGTGTTGGTGGTTTAGGAAGATAGGGAAAAGATAGCATTTATCACACCATGGGAGACATATGCATATGCTATAATGCCTTTCGGTTTGAACAATGCTGGAGCCACATTCCAAAGGGCCATGGATCATGCATTCAATAGGTTGATAGGAAAGTTTATGGTAGACTACCAAGACGACTTGACGGTGCATTCAAATAAAAGGGAGGATCATATCCATCATTTAAGAAAGGTTTTTGAAAGATGTAGATTATACAACGTTTCTCTAAATCCAAATAAATGCTTATTCGATGTGACTCGAGGAAATTTGTTGGGACATATTGTATGCAAGGAATGGATTTACATAGATCTAGAAAGAGTTAAATCAATAAACAAGATCAAACCCATGACATCCAATAAGGGAGTCTAGTCATTCTTCGGAAAAATCAATTTTGTGTGAAGATTTGTTCCTGAATACACAAGCATCATAAAGATGATCAATTTGTTATTGAAAAAGGAGCAAAGGTTTGAATGGATAGCAGATACTCAGGAAGCATTCAACAATATCAAAGGAGCAATCATGACCACTCCTATCCTCATAAGTATGTACTTCCAAAGATACTTCATTATCTATTCATTTTCTATAGAGACAGTTGTTGCATCCATTCTCACTCAGAAAAATAGAAACAAAGAAGAAATCGTGATAATTTCTATGAGAAAAATACTACACAACTATGAGTTGAGGTATTCAAAACACGAGAAGCAAGCCTTGTCTCTTGTAAAAGCAGTAGCACACTTTCAGACGTATATATTAAACTCATATGTTATAGCTTAGGTTCCTTCGTCACCAATGAAGATGCTTCTAAATCAACAGTTGAGAGAAGGAAAATGGGCTAACTGGTTGGAAAAGATACAATAATATGATATCGAGATTAAACCTCTAAAGAAAATCAAAGGAAAAGGTTTATGCAATCTCATCACGAATGGGGACTCAATTGATGGGATGATTTCAATCTCATTTGGAGAACCATTAGATTATTCATAAAGGTACAAAGATATTATATTCTACTTAAGGTCTGAGAAATTTCCTATCACCATGAAATCCAAGGAGCGAAGGACACTAAAGATGAAGGTGAACCAATACGTGTTGATTACTTACATACTGTTCAGAAGAAATTTTGATGGTATACTGCTAAGATGTGTCGATGAAAATCAATCCCAAGAACTAATCAGATAATTCCATGAGGTAATATGTGGTGGAAACTTTGCACCTACTGCAACCACCCACAAAATAATCAGAGAGGGATTTTAACTTTCCATCAATATTCAAAGATTTTTATGCCACAATAAGTAAGTGTTTGTCATGCCAACAGTTTTTCAGAAAAAATGAAGAAATCAACGATGCCTTTGCATCCTATTGTGGTAGAACAATAATTTTCCCAATGGGGACTCGATGTTGTTGGGACAATTAATCCAAAATATAGCAAGGTTCATATGTACATTCTAACAACTACTGATTATTTCATGAAATGGCTAGAAGCGGTGGTGCTAAAGAAGGTTGATGCTGAAGAACTGATCAAATTCCTCAAAGACAACATTCTTTCAAGATTTGGTGTCACTGATAAATTTATCATAGACAGTGGTTCGATCTTCATTGGGTCAAAGTTTACGGAGTTTTGTGGAAAAAATGGAATCATCATGCGCTAGTCATAAAATTATTATCCACGAGGTAATGGCCTTGTTGAATCCACAATCAAAACACTTGTGTAGATACTGAAGAAAATCATTGATAGAAACTAGAGGAATTGGAATCTGAAGTTGGAGGATGCATTATGGGAAAGTAGAACAACCCGAAGGATAGCACAAGGATGTCTCTATATCTATTGGTTTATGGAAAAGAGGAGAAAATGTTGATTAATATTGAGCTCATGCATTAATCTCTATGGTTAATACCAAGGATACAAAAGACAAATCACCCATCTAAAGGAGAATCAACCAATTGTTGAAGTTAGAAGAGGAATGAAGCAAAGCCCTGGATCGAACTTCTTATAGGAAACAGAGCATCAAAATATATTTTGATCAGAGCACAACTGTGAAGAAATTCCATAAGGGATATCTCATGTTACTTTGGAACAATGCCAAGGAGAAGTCGTTCATGCATACAAAGTTTGAAGCAATCTGGATCGGACCATATGTCATCGAGAAGATATTGGGTTTTAAATCCTATATGCTCCAAGAAATTAAAGGAAAAATATTAATGTTGCATGTCAATAGGAAACATTTGAAAGGTTTCTTCTCCTAAGACTTTATCATTCTCATTGTACATAATTTTATTTTTTGTTCAGTTTGTATATTCTTACTCTGACTCCATAGCCCAATGAGCGGAATCACTTGGTCACGAGAGATTCTAGGTTCATGAAAACCCATAGGGGGTTATCATCCCACATTTGGAGCATGTTGTTGAGATCAATTCTTGCTTCTGAAATTTCCCTCCCCTTTTCTATTTTCCCAAAAAAAATTCTCCCTTTCTTTTCCCTCTTCTATACTAACTTGTTTTCCCCTTTTCCTTTTCCCCTTCTACTCTCACTTTATTGTTCTATACTTAGTCATTTGTTTTAGAATGAAGGGTTCTCAGGTTGGTGGAATTTTTAATCCTCATATCCATCCACACCCTCGCATAATGAGTCTGACTGACTATCGCGCTATCCTATACTTAGCCAATTTTGCAATCGCGGGTTCCCCGGTTGGTGGGGTCAAACTCTCGCACCCCATGTTCGATGATATACATTTTGCATCAAAAAAATCTATGATATAATATTTTACCATTGGACCCCCCATATCCTAAGTATCTCATCTCTCCTTTGTTAGGTATGACCAACCACGTTACAACACTTAGTCATTTTTAGACCTCACGTAGTTGCGGGTTCCAGGTTCACAAAATCCTTAAATCCTATTTTTCTCTCGTTCAGCCCTGCCACCTTCATGTGCTTCCCAATACACATTTAGTATGATTTATCTAACAACATATCATGCAGGTTCCGTAAATAAAGTCATTAATGACCAAAGGGATCGAGGAGATCACCTATTAAAATGCATTAAACCATGATTTGCAAAGGATTATATTATCCCTCTCAAGTATTCATTTTAAACATTATCTGGAGCAACAAAACATTTTTGTCAATTTATGGAAGCAAATCCTGAACATTTCTATGGAGATACATTGAACGTTTTCTAGCGTGAGGACTAGAACTTTCAGTCCTCCATAGCATATTTTTATTACTCATCCCCTTCTGCCCAAAAGGAAGTAATATAAACGTCTGGAATTACTCGTGCAGGATGTGTCCTAGAGGTTTTCGACTGTAAGGATTTGTTTTCCTGGTCCAGCAAGAGATACAGTCCAAAAAAATAGATCATTCAATTGTGAGACCATTCCCTTGTCTCTTTGTTGCCTCAGGTATTTAGTAAGATGTTGAGACTTTCCAAAGCAACTCTTACCTTCAAGGGTGAAGATTGCAGAGAGTTCTTAAAAAAACATGAAAATGGGTTGGACCTCTTACCTGAGTTCCTAGAGAACCCAGTAGTCGCCTACAAGTAAATCACGAGATTGCGGGTTGTTGCATTTAAAAATCCTTTCCAGGAAATTTATTTTATTTTCATGAGGGTAACAGGACAAGAAACTACAACCAACATTTCTCGCATGATTCTTTACATTTGATACTTCACGGTCAAGAAACATGACATATTCTATTGGGGAAAGTTGATTTCCATTGAAATCTCTTCCCAATTGTCACAATACAAGAAGGATAAGAAATTGTTTATGTTATTTGGTCTTCGCGATAACACATTGTTGTCAGTTTCCAATATTATCTATGTGTAAGAAGGTAAACTGTGAAGTCGACCAGGTAACCTTCTGGTATAAAAAATTATGGAGGCACAAAGCCTCCCAACTTTTTTATGAATTTTTTAATGAATTTGTCTCAGTTTTTTAAGGCTTGTTGTTTGTAAATGACACCCCCTAGATGTATGAACAGGAGAGTAAGTTCCTAAATAAGAAGGGGACACTAGAAAAAATGGAGAATTATAATGTCATAAGGATTTTTGGTTCTAAGGAAAATCCTTCCTTCCTTCCATGCCACATATTTGGAAAAAAAATTGTTACTAAAATAGAAAGGAGGTACGTCTTCCTTGGAAAGTTGGGGAATTCATATTCAAAAATATGAACAAGAATGATGAATTTGCACACTACTTCCACAACCTGAATCTAAAATATGTTGAAAGGGTAAAAGGGTTCGACCCTAGAGAAATTTTTCTAGAACATATACTAGCAACTGGCTTCAACAATTATTTTATTAATACAATTCTAAATGAAGATGGAGATAATGAATCAGTCACTCTTGCTTGTGACACTAGCAACCTAGAAACAATACTCAACACTAATGGGCCGTACAAACAGAAAGGAAAAGTTCTAGGTGAGAAGCGTTCCCAATCCCCAACTGTCAATCCAAAGAGTACAATATCTTGCACAAGTACTCCAATGGCACACCAAATTAAGAAATTGACCCACATTTCTTCAGGTGGAGGAGGAGATAAGAACTTGTTGAGCACTCAACACCCTAAAAATCCTATGACAATTTTTTCCTTTTTGGGTACCACTTGATCTTCTCCACTGTTTGATTCTACTTCAGTATGAAAAATGTTGCCTTTACTCATCATTTTGTTTTCCATGTAATTCTTTCAAGGTTTGCTTGAGCATGAAAAAACCCTTAACTTAGAAGACTAAGATCTTAATTAAAGAATCGACAGTCAAGACTTTTCTCAGACACACTTAAGACGATCGACGTCAGAGGATTAAGTATGAAAGGAAATCACCCAAGATAACTGAGGTTGTTGAGAGTTGATCTTCGTCGACGTCGAATAATGGAATTTTTTCTTCCACAACAAACTTCACTCAAGGATATCATCGACAGTCGATCCCTTTTGGTGTCTATAAAAGGTGAAAAGAGTAAGCGTTGAATGAAAATGATATGATATCGATGATCGACGACTTATGAAGCATTGTCAGTATCAGGGAATTTTCAAGGATGATAATCTGTAAGGAAACCACATGTTAGGTTTATCTATGAAGGCTAGTCCCTGATACTTTTCGGAATCGACAGTCCTAAGTTATTCATAAAGCGCTCAAATTGAACAAAGTCTCGATTCCGAACATCACCCGCAAGCAGAGTTCCCAGTTTTCATTACCATGTATTGCGAGTTGGTGGTGCCATTCCAAAACCGTACAATGAAGTCGATTGACATCATAGGTTTTGCAGAAAGATATCAATAAAAATACAAAACAACTTGGAGCAACACTAAGCACAAAATCGGGGTTAAATTACAAGAATTTTGGACAAAGAAAACAATATATTCACATGTAAAGAGAAAAAACGATGCATTCAACTACTATGACCAGAATCATTTCGTCAAAATTTTGAGACTTTATATATTAGACTCCCATTGGGCTCAGGTTACATACAATACACATTGCATACACCTTTTGGCCAACCAACCCGGTTACATTGAGAACATGAAAATTTTCACAAAGAAGAAGGGGAAGACTATCAAAATTCTATTCCACATCTGAGAATACAAAATAGAGTCTGTCCATCATGCCTCTTCTACATGCAGACTTTCTCTTCGGTTGCCTCGTGCTCCCAGAGCTGTTTTCATCTTTTGTTCTTCCGTCACCCTTTGCACTTCACGTAGCTGCATGATCGTATCTTGTGCTACCTGAGGTTGCCTCTTGATCTAGGTTACGTTCCCTTCATGTCCTTGTGGCTCTGACACCTCAATATTCTTTTCCACCAATTTCTAAAGTAATTATCTATTCTCCTGGTAAAGTTCAACTATGGCGATTTGTGCATGCTCCAGCTACAAATCAGGTCCTCGGATGTTAGAACTCGACACTTCTGTCTTTCTTGCTCGAATCCCACTCCCTTGAATTGTGGTTCTGATAGGCTCTAGCTGGATGGCACACATTAGGATCTCCTCGATGGCTGATCATGCACACAACTCAGTCGATATTTGGATTTCCCCCCTGACTTCCTTATTTTTTCTGGGCCTTCCTCTCCTCCATGGTATCTACTGTTGAGGAAGCATGGCTTCCAACTTTTTCCCTTCTGACATAACTTCTTCCACTTTGGCCTCCATACAAGGTGATACTATCATTTATGTGTGAAGGTAGGAATATCCCTTTGAAGCCTTGGGAACACCCACTGCAAACAAGAACGAGTCTCGAGCATTTTGTGGCTCAATCCTGGCGCTTTGGCTGCCTTGCAGGCCTTGTCTTGAGTTTTGAGGAGTTCCCATGGTGAGAAAAAATATATAACTTATGTTTGGGTGACTTGAAAAAGGCCCAAAGAAAATAATTTGATCAAGATAGGCTCACGAGACGATTCAATGCATAACCTTGATTGGTAAGTAGAACACATACAGAACATATAGAATTTATAATGGAGCAGGCAGTGAGACAAAACGTGCTAGGGAACACTATATGCCTTGCGATGGGATGTTTTATAATATTTGTGCATCACGTTCATGTGATAGGTATGATCCGAAGCATGTGAAATGCAACCAAGAGGAGTTGCAGAGGACGTGTGGTACAATCGCATCGATTTCTTTTTTAATTTCCCAACCTCCATAATGAGTTGATGATGGTTGATGCACCTGCTGATGTGACTCATGTTTGAGAAAGTTGCCTCGACCTAAAGAATTTAAAAACTTCCCTTATGACAATATCCATCTATTTTGTAACTTACTCATACTTTTATCACATGTTCGTCTCTTACATCCTTTCGCAACCCCAAGGGCCAACCGGCCGTTAGGGTGACTTTGACTCTCATGTTTTTTTGTACCTGATATTTCATGCTATGGTGTGCATATGTAACTGACCCTAAATGAAGGAAAATGATGACGCTAACTGAGATGGTGTAGGTAATTTGAAGGGTTGCAAAGATCATGTAAGTATCAAACAATCAGGCTTAGCGAGCTTTGTAGGTATGCACCAGTCTGGACTCTTCAAGCTTACATCTTTATATATTTTTTGTTGGGTATGGTTATGTAAGAAATTTATAAATGATTTTAATTCTAATTGTAGGAAATATCCCTCCAACTATCGAGAAACATTGTCTCCATAACCTACCTGAGGAATTCGAGAGAAACTAGGTCTGAAGATCAAAAAGGTGATGAAGGATATCAAACTACCTGAGTTTGACACATCCGACGATTTCATCGACTTGCGCAACATAGTCGAATCAAATGCAAAGAAATATTCTTCCTGGGCCAAAAGAATAGAAAAGGTGATCGACACAACCCTAGGACAGGTACAACAATTTCTAGAACATCCGATCAGCACTCGGGCTATCCTTCAATAGTTAAGTGCTAGTATGATCAAGTATTGGATGCATGTGGTGGAGATCAAATAATTTTACACACTCCTGATGGAACAACACAGCTTTCCATACACCCAAACCTACAAGGAGTTGTTCATTAGTTGGTCAGAGTATGAGAAAAGTCACCCTTTCAAAGGGACATCTTGAGATGACTATTGGAAAACTATTAGAAGAAAATTCCACATGGTGAATTTTGTTTACTTATCTGCACTTAGTCGTTATTTTCAGTTGAATTTTATGCTATAAATAAGAACATCGACCTCTTAGTTAGAGGTCGATGGTTGTTGCAAGAAACTCTCTTTTTGGTTTGTTAAGAACGAGTTCCAAGCTAGATTTAATTGATTAGTCCTTCTGGACCAGAGACAAAGTTATATTTTCATCAAACGCATGTGTGATTGGATGTGGACAAGATCTATTTCCTATATTGTTTCATGAACAAATGTTGTAATGAGTAAGAGAAATTAAATCTATTGTCAAGTTATCTAGTGCAATGTTTTGTTGTTCTTTTCTTTATGATGAAGATGAATCGGTGTGTTATCATGTGATGGATGATTAGTGTAGGTGAATTATTTTGCTTGCCATTATCTTATCGCATATGTGTTTTCTTTATGATAATTAGTATCCCAGACAGTAATTGGATGCTCACATGGTTAATGTATTAGTATTAGGCCTGTAGTATATAATTGTCATCTTCATGCTTGAGTAGCGAGTTATCCCAAGCCCCAGCCTCTTCTTCGGTATTTTGGATCCTTTTCCCATTTTGTTGCCAAGTTGGTTTATATTGGCTTACAATCTTATATATGTCCCACCTAAGAGAAAATAAAAAAAGGGAAATTCCAAACTAAAGGAGACACCTTTGCAAGAAAACGTAAATCCCATCGATTAATTGGTCAGATCGGAAGATCTGGAGAACCATTCCACCATTAAACATTGCAGAGTCTAATTGGACCTTGGTGGCAAGTTTGGTTCCTACTATTGAACTAAATGGATTTAGGACCCATCAACATAATTGGCACTAGAAAGAGGGCCTGAAGAATGAATGGTTGAATACATAATTCATATAATTTTTTAGACAGTCGATAGATTCAAAATAGCCCACATGCATGTCTAGTCATTCCCAAGACAACACACACATGATGCATACTCCTGAAATGAGTAACTCACCCCAACTCGAGGAAGACCCTTTTCACCCTGATATACCTTACGCTCTTCCTCATGAGGAATTAAATCAATTTAGGAGGATCACAAGAGAATATGCTCAACAGATCAATCCATTGTCCTTAGCTCTGATACTTCCTCGAAGAAAAAAACAAAGAAGACCAATGGTTAATACTCCTGATGAGTTTTGTGTGCACACGATAGAATAATTAATAGATTTCACAATCATTGAAATCCAATATCTTCTTGATCTGATACCCGAAACACCAGCCAACGATGTCTCTGCACCGAACAATTTTTCGAAAGAGGAGGATTTTAACTCAGAATCTAAAATATGGAAGGAAACAACAACCATAATGAAGAAAGGGGAAACCCACCACTGAATAATAAACCATGGTTGGCCAAAGATTCTTTGGCTCTCCCAAGACTAGTCAATAACCTTCCCCGATATCCATAGAAGTTACTTCCTAAGTTCGACCCAGAAACCTCAAGATTGCCTAAAGATCATATCAAGAAATTTATACTAGTAATCAGACTTATGAAAATCCGTCATGAATACATAGTTTGCAGGTTTTTCCCCTACACTTTTGAGAACTCAGCCTCCACATGGTATTTTAACCTACCTGTAGGATCCATAACTAGATGGACAAAGTTTCAAAAGGATGTTTTAGATAAATTTTCCGAAGAAACCACTACAGGAGCTCTGATGGCTGAAGTGTTTGTAGCCACTAGGAGTTCAAAAGAGAAGTTTAAAGATTTCAATAAAATATTCACAGCCATATTAAACAAATTCTATCCCGAAGTCAAACCAACTCAGGATTTGCAAATCAAATTATATGCTAATGAAACCCTAGCTTATGTTTCCATGTTTGTGAAGAGGTCTTCCAAACGAACCTTAGTTGAGAATTTTGAAGAAGCTAAAAGGATAGAATTCCAGATGAAAGGGTGTAAATAAGGCCAGGTCTCTTTAGTTAAAAAAGAAGTTCCACCTCCTCCCAGGAGAGGAGTCCTTTTGACTAGACCGCCAAGGAAACAAGAAGAAAAGACGCCCTACAAGGGTAATGGAGACATAGAATATCTACACACATGGTTAAGAAATTATGAAATGAGATCATAGACATGAAGAGAAACACAGGGGAAGGAAACCAAGGCCAAAGGCCCTATAAGCCTTTCTTTAAAAGGAACTAGTCATTCAAAGCAATTGAACCTCCCCCATCTAAATTGAATATTGATCTAGGGAATGTCACATCTGATTCTATCTATAATTATCACCAGGAAAACCATTCTAAAAAAGTCTTCCCTCAATGGGTGCATGCCATGAATTTGATGGCCAACTAGTTTTTAGATGAGGTTTCCCTAACCGAACAACCAAGCAGTTCAGTTATGAATGTTGATGGCTAGAAAGAGATTGACACACTAGAAGATACATCCATGCTAACATGGGATCCTGACCTAATTATGCCTTCCGACGACCTGTTTTAGGTTCAAGAACCACCCACAGAGGTTTTGATTGTGCAAACTAGAATTAAAGGTCCTTGTGCCTCAAAGGATCCTACTACCACTCACACGTTAGGGGAAAGGTCAACTCCCGATTTCCCGAAAGAACCTTTTTCTCCTCGTAAGAACTCTATTATCATTCATACCCAAGAATATCCCAAACTGAAGTACAAGGTAGTTGAAGATCTGAAGAAGTTGAAGGATAATATATCGGTCATTGACATATGTAGAATCCCTCAGCAAAAATATTTCTTGCTACAAGCTTTGAAATTAGTAGAAAAATGCATGACAAGAAATGAACAACAAAGAAATCTAAGTTCCACAGATCTAGTAAATAAACCAACTATGAATACATGCTTGGAAGATAAGAAGGGAAAAACCTTTTGTCCCACCATTTCTCTTAACATTTGAAGTCTTCAACAGGAACCTCCACAATTGTTTGGTAGATTCAGGAGCATCTTCCAACATGATGCCCTTGTCTATTTGCAAAAAATTAAATTTCATTCCTCTCAAGAGTGATAAACATGTAATACAACTAGACAGAACCCAGTTCAAAGTCATGGGGGAACTCAGAGATGTAATGATCAGGATAACGACACATCCTAAGTTTGTGCAAGTGATTGACATCATTGTAGTAGACATCCTAGAGGCTTATGGGTTATTACTAAGTCGAGATTGGTCTGGGAAGTTAAACAGGTACTTTAGTACAGACTAGGAACACCTTTGGCTACCACTGAAGGGATTCAAGAATATGACTAGAATCGATAGGGAGAGATACCTGAAACATATGGTCATTGATCTAGAAACCATGAACGAAACCTCATGCACATATTTCCCCGTGCTAGGCAATTATTCCTGCGATTCCTATTTCGTGAAATTCTCCCCACTTCCATATGATGTACCTCTCACTCAGAACTCTGAAATGGTTTTTCAAGAGGAATCACCAATACCAATAGAGGAAACCCTCCTCTTCCAAGAAACTGTGCTAGAAATCATCAGACAAAAGATAGAAGGGAAAGAAAGTAATAAGAAGGAAGAATGGTTAAATTTTTCTCACAAATTTGAACCATATATTTCGATGGATCTAAATCATAGGAAGGATCAGGGGCAGGGTGCATACTCATTGATCCAAAAGGTAAAAATCATTTCCTGTCATGTATACTATAATTCGAATGCACAAATAACACCACTGAGTTTGAAGCTATAATACAAGGGTTAAAGAAATCCATAGACTTAAATGCCAAATAATTAAAGGCTTTCAGAGACTCAAATATTATCGTTAGACAAGTAAGGAATACTATACATTTCAATTCCCCACACCTAAATAATTATTAACAGGAAGTGCATAGGTTAATAGATCATTTTGAAGCTTTCATTATTACAACTATCCCCAGAGAAAAGAACATTCTTGTTGATTCCCTGGCCATAACTTCTTCAAGGTTGTCACCTCTAGAATATATGAAGCCTCTCGATTCAATGTATAACTACTCTAAAAACCATCAGTGCCCAACAATATTTCTAATTGAAAAGTCTTTGAAGGGGATGAATAGATCATCAACTTTCTGACTAACCAAGATAATTTCAAAGACTTAGCTATTGACTATGAAGTATTATAGGAACAATTAGCAAGAACTTATCCTTGAATAGGTCAACCTATTGACAAATAGAATTCCCACATAGTCCCAAAAGGGATAGCTAACTTGGAGAATCTTTTTAACCTGAAGGAACGGTTTAAGGGGCCTAAAAATGCAAAGACCGGTAGCTCATGTCCCCTGCATAAAACTTTAAATCTTGGAACCATGGAAAACATAAAGAATGTGAATCTTGGCATGACTATATCTAAGGAGGAAAGGAAGGCTTATCTTAAAATTTCTAGACAATCTCAAGATGTCTTTGAGTGGTCCTATCGAGATATCAAAACTTATGATACCCACATCATTCAACACACTATCTCGTTAATACTTGAAGTGAAACCCTTCCAACAGAAGCTCTGGAAGTATCATCCATCCCTAGAACCTCTCATGTATTAGGAATTAAAGAAACTCTTAGATGCCAAAATC
Source organism: Picea engelmannii (assembly GCA_009831015.1). NCBI lineage: Eukaryota > Viridiplantae > Streptophyta > Pinopsida > Pinales > Pinaceae > Picea > Picea engelmannii. Next base: position 425,438 of record ML779314.1, read on the forward strand.
ATCTTCCAGGTTAGGCATTCCGCGTGGGTAGAAAATCTGGTTTTTGTGAGGAAAACGTCTGGAGAAATCTGCTTATGCGTAGATTTTAGGAACCTGAACCGATCTTCAGAAAATGACAATTACCCAATCCAACCAATGGAGAAACTCTTGCATAACGTATCTAGTTCAGAGATCTTCTCTCTACTGGATGGTTTCTCAGGTTACAACCAAGTCCTAGTTTTAGAGGAAGATCGTTTGAAAACTACCTTACGAACCAAGTGTGGAACCTTCGCTTATAAATGCATGCCTTTTGGGTTAATAAACGTAGGGGTGACCTTCCAAATGGATATGGATGTAGAATTTTGGGGACTAATCAACAAGTGTGTGGTAGTGTATCTAGACGACGTAACTATGTATTCAAAGAATAGCTAAGAGCACATCCAACACGTAACTCACATTTTTGAAAGGTGTAGGACATATGGTATATCCTTAAATCATAAGAAAACTATATTCAGTGTCAAGGAAGGTAAGATGATAGGCCACATTATATCTCAAGCAGGCATTCACATATACCCAGAAAGGATTAAGTCCATAGCTCAACTCATGTTGCCCCACATCAAGAAAGCTATGCAGTCTTTTTTCGGAAAAATCAATTTCGTGAGGAAATTCACTCCCGATTTTGTGGAAACTATAAAACCCTTACAAAATATGATTCATAAAGATGCCAAATTTAAATGGGACGATGAACTAAAGGAGGCTTTCAGTAACATCTAAACTTCTATATCTCAAGCCCCTGTGTTACAAAGTCCCGATTTCAACAGATATTTATTCCTCTATACATTTGCCTCCGACCAATCATTAGTTGTGGTATTGAATAAGAAGGATGATGAAAAAAATGAGGCCCCAGTGTCATTCATGAACACTAACCTAAAAGGAGCCTAACTAAATTATCCTTCCATAGATAAATAGGCTTATGCATTTTATAAGGCAATAAAACATTTCAGAGATTACATCCTCAAGAATTACACCAAAGTAATCGTGCCTCACCCAGCAGTTCGATCTTTATTTAATCAACAGGATATGGGGGAAAGAAGAGGAAACTAGATGGTGGTAGTTCAGTAATTTGATGTGGACATAAAACCTACCAAACTAGTTAAATGGAAAGGGTTATGCAAACTCGCGGCTGAAGCCCAGGACAAAGTAAATGAAGATTTTGGGTGGGAGAATGAAATGGCATTATGGTGTGGAGAAGTTCCATACATCTCCCTAGGATAGTAGAAATTGTACGAGAAGCTAACTTATCTCCTACACCATGGAACTTGTACAGAAAATATCAACCCTAAGGAAAGGAGAGCTCTCAAGTTAAAATCTTCACAATATTGCCTCATAAATTCAGTACTCTTCCAGGTTAATTATGATGGGGTAATATTGAGATGTCGCAAACGTGAATATGAAGACAAAGTTTTGAAGGATCTCCATGATGGCTCTGTTAGTGGGAATTTACCAGGAAACACCACCGCTCATAATATATTGAGAGCTCATTATTATTGGCCCACCTTGTTCAAATATGCTCACACTTACGCTAGAAATTGCAAAACCTGTCAAATAAGCATTGGGAGGGAGAAGAGAGAGGCAGTACAACTCCAACTAGTGACTGTATCAAGGCCTTTTGAGCAATGGGGGTTAGATATCATAGGATAAATCACACCCATTTCTTCAAAACAACATAATTATATACTTACCACCACCGATTATTTCACTAAATGGGTAGATTCCATCCCTCTAACCCATGTAAACGAGAAGGTGGTAATCCAATTCATAGAACAACAATTGATCACAAGTTTTGGGGTTCGTAAGTATATTCTAGCTTATTTTTCTTCCACACTATTGAAAGAGTTCGTTATGGATAAAGGAATCATAATTAGGTACTCTGTGAATTATTATCAGGGTGGCAGAATCAACCAATAAGAACCTAGTGAGAATATTAAAGAAGAAGGTTGTAGAGAACCAAAGGAATTGGCATAATTTACTCCATAAATATCTATGGGCCAATAGAGTCACACCTAAGGAAGCTATAGTAAATTCCCCATACTTTCTAGTGTACGAGCAGGAAGCCATTCTCCCGAACAGGATTTATCTCCCATCTCTTCAACTAGCCCAAGATTCTAAAGGACAACCTTCATCAGTCATACAATAAATAATTGACACTTTGTTCATGCTAGAGGAAGAAAGGGAAAAGGCTAAATCAAAGTTCATGGCCCACCAATAGATCGTTAAATTATTATTTGACAAGCATAAAGATAAAGAGAATAACTTTGAAGTAGGGGACATGGTCCTAAAATGGGATAGAGCAAATGCGCCTAAAGGAAAACACTCTAAGTTTCAAAATCTATGGCTTGAGCCTTTCCAGGTGGCTGAGAAGATTGGGGCAGGTACTTATCAGTTACAGAATCTGAGGGGGGAACCTGACACCCTCCCAGTAAACATTCGAGCCCTAAAACAATATTTCCATTAAAAAAAAAAAATAGTATTATGTTTTGTTTGCGTATTTCATGAGTTGTTACAGCTAGGTTGACTGCGAATTACTTTTATTATTTATTTTATTTTTTTGTTTGATTTCCACACTTTTGAATGTTGTATTTGGAAATACAATGGTTGACCTCAAATCATGCGACATAGCGAACTATGTTCCTAACTCATTGCTCACAAACAACACAAGGAAGCATTAAGGAACCTGTTATCACATAAACTTGTCAGAGTATTATGAATCTAGGGTTTTTACCTAAGTCTATAATTTTGCCTGTCTCTCCTTCTTTTGTAGACCCAATCGTAAGTTTTTTCTTTTCGTCTTATGGTTTTCTTCTTTTTCCTACCTGAGAGGTGTCAGCCCTAAGCCTTTATGTTTTCTTTGAGGTCAATCACTTCTCTCTCCTTGTCTATGTCACTGATCCTTTTTCCTTCTTGAGCACTCAGTCCGTCATCCAAGTATTTTTTTAGAGAGGCCGCAACCATAAGTACAAGCATAGTACTTAGAGTGGTCTAATATGGACTTGAATCAAGCGAGTGAGCAAGTTCAGTTTGGTGGAGGAAATTTCATCTCGAAGTTTAGAGATCAATGACAAATTATAAACGCAGGAATCAGGAGTTCATAACGTTATTGAAGTTGTTTGTAAAATATATGAATCCCTGAAACCCGAAATCAACAGGATCCATCCGATCCAACAAGACGCATAGCACTAGATCTGAACCACAGAGAAAGTCATTTTGGGAATGCCGAAGTAAGGAGTGCGCAGATTTCCCGAGTCTCGATATGCGGAGGTTCTAAAATGTCGATATTCATCTGGGTCATCTAATCCAGTGGGGATGCGTGGCACCTGACCAGAGAATTTGTGATTCCACAACTCGGAGGTTTGAGCATGGAGCATGACACGAAGTTGTGAAACACAAAGTCACGAAAAGAGAAATAGTGAAGGGCATGGGAATTGGGCCCATGATCATGGCCCGCGGTCATATGGAAGCAGGGTCATGAAGAAAGGTAAAGCACCCATCGAGCAATGGGTGACTGAGATTGTTCAAGGAAATGATCATGGTCATTAGATTCAAGGTAGATCTGACCGTCGACCTAGATGGGTTGTTTCGCAAAATCGAGCATCAGAGTATTTGAAATCGAGTGGAGTGAATATTTATGAAATGAGAAGTCCCAGAATTTCACAAAAAGAAGCCCCAGGTCATGATCTGAGGTCACGTGAAGCGATGGAAAAGAGACACTCCATAAGCTGAGGGCTCTCTTATTTTCACGAGGGAAGATCTACATGGTCTCAAGGTACCGGGATTGACTTCAAGGAGTCATGAACATCTCCTGGAGAATTCATGGGTGTCAGGCTCCATCTCAATCCTAATAAAAGTAGTTAATGGAAATGGGGGAGGTGTTTGAAACCTTGCCTCACCCCATAAATGGAAAGCATGGAAAGATGGCCATGTAGGCAGACTGTCAGCTGAAAGTTCCCATGTCAACGGATTCTCCTACAAATCCCAAATTGATATAATATCATGTATGATAGAAGAATGCAAGTGCAGACTGACAAAAGAAGATGCATACACAAAGTTTTGAATGTAATAGCCAGGTCACATCTCTCATGGTAGAGAATTGTTCTAAGTATAAATACTTGATTTTGATATTTTGTTATGGTCTATGGTTGATCTAATCTCCCATATTGTAAAGTTTTAATGAAGCCTCTAGTTCTCTGGTTATGGGTGGCCATTTGAGACTTCTTGTTTAATGACAGTCATCTTTCTTATCATTTCTTTTGCTTTTGATATTGAAGACTCAAGCATGGGTGATCTAGTTGAGTTGTTGTGATTGTATTGTAATGTATGTTTGATTGCAATATTGTTATGAAGTTTTCAGTTTCTTGAATTTTTGGGTTATCAAAAACCTGGTTGTTTCCTTGTTCCAGCTACTGATGAAGAATGTAGTCATGGATATTGTAGTGTCTTATTTTCCCCCTAAGTTTGGAATGCTCCTATATAGATCTTGGATAAAGAGACTAGGGGGAACCCTGCAGATGGACCTTTCATATGCCACCACTCCTATGTTCGGGGGTGAACAAAGGAGACTTTACAAGGAAGCACAACTCATGTACATCATCAGTGATGAAGAAGACCCCATCAACCATCCTATTTTTGCTTTAGACACTTACTTAGGATACAACATATTGCAGCTCACAGTTTCTTCTAAAGATCCTCTTGAAATAAAAAAGCAACCCATTTCTTTTCGTGAAATACCTCCCCCAACTACTTCTATGTGGAATATGTTATTCAACAGAGCCTCTTCTAAGAAAGGGGATGGTGCTAGAGTGGTTTTTATGTCACCTTGTCAAGAGGCTATACCTTTGTCCTATAAACTAGAATTTGAAGCTACCAACAATGTAGCAGAGTATGAGGCTCTTTTTTGGGGTTTAAGGGTTGTGAAAGACATGGGGATTGAAGAGCTAGCGATATTTAGAGATGTTGAACTAAATTTTCATCAAATCAAAAATATTTATCAAGCTAAGAACCCTAGTCTTAAGAATTATAGAAATGAGGTGTGGGACCTAATTAACAATTTCTTCTTAGCTTTCAACATTTTAGTTATTCCAAGAGAGGAGAATACTATGGTTGATTCTTTGGCTGTCTCAGGGAGCCATTTCAAAATCCCATTGCCACCGAAGCTCAGGTATGAGGTTGAGGTAAGATATAGGTCCTTTGTACCTGCCAATATCAAGCATTGGAAGTTGTTCGAGGATGATCTTGAGATCAGAAAATTTCTTGACTCTGTTGGTAAGTTCTCTGCATTACACATTGATCAGGATTAAGATTCCAAAGGTGACCCTCATGCTGATGTATTTTTAAATAAAATTGTTAATCACCATATTGTTCAGCTTCTTAGCATCCACATTCCAAAAGGACTAGTTCTTTTAGAAATATTGTTCGATGGGAATGATGTGGAAGTAAAGTTTGAAGGCCCAACTAAGGATGTTGATGTAGCTGAATTCAATATTTGTACAGAGGAGGATCCAAAGTTTGTCAAGTTGTCAAGCAGCTTGTCAAGGGACCAGAGAGCCGAGTATACTGAGTCATTAAAATAATTTGCTCATGTGTTTTCCTGGACTTATGAGGATCTCAGAACATACAACAAAAGCATCATTGAGCATAAGATCCCATTGAAAGAGGAGGCCAAACCATTTAGGAAAAAATTAAGAAAAATAAATCCTATGTTGTTGCCTATTATGGAAAGGGAGGTAAAGAAGTTGTTGGTCACCCAAATCATTGTCCCTATGAGATATTCTGAATGGGTGGCCAACTTGGTTCCAGTAAGAAAAAAGAACAGAGAAATCGAAATCTGTGTTTATTTCCAGAATCTGAAGAGAATATATAAGAAGGACAATTACCCTTTTCCAAAGATGGAACACATATTGCATAGGGTGACAAGAACATCCAGGATATACATGATTGATGGATTTTTTGGATACAACCTGATACCTGTCCTACCTAAATAAAGAGAAAAGACAACCTTCACCACTCCTTGGGGCACATTCATGTATACCAAAATTCCCTTTGGATTGATGAACACAAGAGAAACCTTCCAATGATCCATGGACATCGCCTTCAATGGAGAAAGAGACAAATTTGTGGTCATCTATCTAGATGACATAATAATCTTCTCCAAATCTGATAAAGAACATTGTCAACATCTGAGAAAGGTCTTCTCGAAATGCAGAAGGTTTGGTCTCTCCCTAAATCCCAAGAAGTCTTTATTTTCCATGCGGGAAGGAAAACTGTTGGGACACATTGTATCAACTGAGGGGGTCAAGATTGATTCAAGCAAGGTAGAATCTATTCAAGAATTATCACTTCCCATATCCAAGAAGGAAGTTCAGTCCTTCCTGGGCAAAATCAATTTTCTAAGAAGGTTTGTTTCAAATTTTGTTGAATTACTGAATCATATCATAGCCATGCTCAAGAAAGGGAATGAAGTAAAATGTACTGTTGAGTCCAGAGAATCCTTCAACCAAATCAATAAGGTATTGACTGAAGCACCTGTGCTTATCAGTCATGATTGTTCCAAGGATTTTATGATTTTTTTCCTTTGCTTCATTTGATATAGTGGTCCTTGTTTTACTACAAAACAATGATGCAGGATTGGAGCAACCTGTTTGTTTTTTCAGCAGATCACTAAGAGACGCATAGGTCAGATATGACATCATGGAGAAGCGGGCCTATGTCTTGGTGAAATATATTAAATATTTTAGAGTCTATGTTTTGCATTCGAAGATCATTGCATACATTCCTTTAGATTTTGTGAAGGACATTCTCATTCAGCCTGCCATAGATGAGAGAAGGAGCAAGTGGATTGCCAAAATCCTTGAATTTGATCTGGAAATAAAGCCCACCAAACTAGTTAAAGTCCAAGGTTTATCCAAGCTATTACTTGAATTTAATTGTAAATCTTTGGGGGTTAACTTCATCAACACTTTCTCAGAAAATCAACAAGAAAAGTTGTCTGATAAAAGTTCTCAGGACATCCCTTTGTTGGTAGAATGCGCCTAGTACAAAGACATTATATATTTCCTACAAGAGTTAAATCCCCCTGATGGTATGGGAAACAGAAAGGCCAAATATTTAAATTTCAAAGTGATTAGATATTTCCTTATTAATCAGGCTTTGTATTGGAAAGACCCTCTAGGAGTTCTTTTGAGGTGTTTAGACCCACAGGAGGCCCAAAATATTATGTTTTATTTTCATGATAGCCTATGTGGGGGACATCACTTCTGGAGAAATAAAACCTACAAAATTCTCAAGGTTGTGTACTTATGGCCTACTCTATTCATTGATGTCTGTGTGAAAATTAGAGCTTGTATTAAATGTCCAAAATTGTTGGGAAGCAACAGCTAAATTACCTGCCATTGAAACATGTGGTTGCTTTGGGGCCCTTCCAACAATGGGGCCTATACTTCATTAGGGAAATTCATCCTACACCAAGCGGTTAACACAGATGGATCCTGAATGCCACATATTATTTTACTAAGTGGATAGAATCTATCCCCACAAGGAGTGATTCTCATAAAGTGATCATTAGTTTTCTAGAGGATATTATAGTAAGGTTTGGTTGTCCAAATAGAATCATCACATATAATGTTGCATCCTTCAAGGCTGAACCATTGATCAATTTTTGTGAGTAGTTTGGAATTTCATTGATCCACTCTACCCCTTACTATCCACAAAGCAATGGATTAGCAGAGTCCTCTAATAAAATCCCGATAAATATCATGAAAAGATAATTAGAAGACAACAAGAAAGCATGGGACTCAAAGCTCATTTTTTCTCTAAGAGCTTATAGGGTGACAAAAAAGAGCTCCCTGGGCATCTCTCCTTTCCAAATTCTATATGTAACTGAAGGAGTTTTTCCTTCTCAGGTTGCCCTGCCTCCGGTGAAATTATTCCAAGACTTCCATGGAGAACTTGATGATATGATCATAATAATTCATCAGTTGGTAGAAGTATAGAAAAGTAGAGAGTAGGTGATGAACAGAGCGCATGACCATCAGTAGAAAATCAAGCAGGCCTTTGACAAGAAAAGAAGTAAGGATAGTTTCCAGTTGAGAAATCTAGTGCTCAAATGGGATGCACCCATATAGGACAAGGGAAATCATGGTAAATTTGAAGACATTTGTATTGGACCCTTCAAAATTTCTGAGACATTTTCAAACAATACTTACAGGTTGAAAAATTTGGAGGGTGATGAAGTTTTTAGTGGCCCTGTAAATGGGCACTTCCTGAATTTTTTTTTGTTTAAAGCCGCAAATTTCCATCCCACCATTGTAAATATCATTCTTGTTTTATGTTTATTTATTTTTTAATAGGAGACTTCATAGCCCAAAGCTAAGGCACTAGAACTGCTTGTTCTTGGCAGCTCGCAGGGAGCATGCCATCCCTTGTGGAGCCAAATGTTATCACATAAACTTGTCAGAGTCTTGTAAATTTTGGATTTTTTCCTAAGTCTATAATTTTTCATGTCTCTCCTCCTTTTGCAGACCCAACCATAAGGTTTTTCCTTTCAGCTTATGGTTTTCTTATTTTTTCTTCCTGAGAGGTGTCGGCCCTAAGCATTTCTATTTTCTCTGAGGTAAATAACTTCTCTCTCCTTGTCTTTGTCACTGATCCTTTTTCCTTTATGAGCCCTTAGTCATTCATCCAATTATTTGTTTACAGAGGTCGCAGCCATAAGCACACGCGCATCACTTAGAGCATTTTGATATGGAATTGAATCAAGCGAGCGAGCAAGTTCAGTTTAGAGGATGAAATTTCATTTCGAGGTTCAGAGATAGACGAGAAATTATAAATGTGGGAATCAGGAGTTTGTAACTTTATTGAAGTTGTTTGTAAAAGATCTAAATTCCCAAAACCTGAAATCGACAAGAGTCATTCGATCTAACAAGACGTGTGGCGCTAGATCTGAACCACACAGAAAGTCATTTCAGGAAAGCCGAAGGAGTGTGAAGATTTCCCAAGTCCCAAAATTTCGAGGTCCCAAAATGTCGATATTCATCTAGGTTGTCCAATTCAATGGGGATGCGAGGCACCTAATCCGAGAAATCGTGATTTCGCAAATCAGAGGTTTAAGCATGGAACACAACACAAAATCACGAAACGCAAAATTGTGAAGCACCTAGTAGTTGGGCCCATGATCATGGCCCACGCTCATATGGAAGCAGAGTCATGAAGAAAGGGAAAGTGTATGTTGAGCAACGGGTGGCTAGGATTGTTTAAGGAAATGATCGTGGCCATCAAATTCAAAGTAGATCTGACCATCGATCTAGATGGGTAATTTCACGGGATCGAGCGTCAGAGTATTTGAAATCGAGTGGAGTGAAGATTCCCAAAATGTGAAGTCATAAAATTTCACAAAAAGAATCCCTAGGTCATGACCTGAGGTCACATGAAGTGATGGAAAGGAGCTACTCCAAAAGCTGAGGGTGCCCATATTTTCACAGGGGAATATCTACATAGTCTCAAGGTGTTTGGATTGACTTGAAGGAGTCGTGAACATCTCCTGGACCATTCATGGGTTTCAGGCTCCATATCGATCCCAATAAAAGTAGTTAATCGAAATGGGGGAGGTTTTTGAAACCTTGTCTCACCCCATAAATGGAAAGCATGGAAAGATGACCATGTAGGCAAACTGTCAACCAAAATTTCCCTTGTCAACAAATTCTCCTACAAAACCCATATTGATATGAGATCGCGTCTGACAGAAGAATGCAAGTGCATACTAATAGAATAATATGAAAACGCAAAGTTTTGAATGTAATAGCCAGGTCACATCTCTCATGGTGGCGAGTTGTTCTGAGTATAAATACTCAGTTTTGATATTTTGTTATGGTCAATGGTTGAGATAAGTTCCCGTATTTTAAATTTTTAATGAAGCCTCTGGTTATATGGTTATGGGTGGCCATTTGAGACTTCTTGTTTAATGATAGTCAAATTTTTATCATTTCTTTTGCTTATGATATTGAAGACTCAGGCATGGGTGATCCAGTCGAGTTGGTGTGACTGTATTGTTATGTATGTTTGATTTCAATATTGTTATGACATTTTCAGTTTCCTGACATTTTGGGTTCAAGAGGGTCTTGTATTCAAATATTTTTCTCCTTAGAGTGTTGGAATCCCCAATGTCCATAGCAGACCTCTACATTTACTCACCATTTTTCCCCCTACTCACGCTTTACTACAACTTACTGACTTAAGTTAAATCAATACATCACTTGATCATGCATTGTTTGGTCTGGATTTCTATGTTAAAGTGATATTTTCTTGTGTCTGTGCCCATTTGACCCCCTTTAATTTATTCATTGTGAAATAAAAACTGATGGGTAATGGGATTACCTCTACCGGAATCCAGAGGTGACTTCTGGTGCTAATCAAACCTATGATTTCTTTGAAGATTCCTCTATTTAACCTGTGCAGATGAGGAACTCTAGAGAAATGCATAAAGGTCTACCCAATGGTTTGGTGAAACCTTATGGGAAAGTTCGAAAGTTGAAAAGGACTGCATGAACCCTGAAGATAAATCTAGAAAAGGATTCACTTTAAACCATATCACTTTCTAGATTAAACATATGTCATCCTCTCCCACTCGCTCAAGGCATTCTACCAAAATCAAAGTTAACTATACCAAATGAGTGAACAGTGAGAGATTATATGCAGATATCTCCATCGGGGCTATGGACGCTCGCTGGTAGTAGAGAAAGGCCTATGATATCTGGGTGACTCCGTCGGGGCTATGGACACTCGGTGGCAGTGGATAAACACCATAGAAAGTGAGTAAAGGTAACTAAAGGCTCCATGCCAATGAATACTTTACTAGACTTTGTACAAAAGGGAATGATTCAGGGTTACGTGAAATGGAGGAATAAAGGTAAAAAACCCCACAGGCAGACCCAGAAGCATCAACCGAGGAGTTTCAAATGAAAGGGTAAATGAAGCTCTAATTTAAAGCCAATAAGGTTCTCCACCATATTTCGTATCAACCGAACATGAAGGAGGAACATATATTCTACTTTCTCCCAGTAAGTCACCATTTGTTGAGCAATCAACACACCCTAAAAAGCCTATGAAAAATTTTACCTTTTTGGGTACCACTTGATCTTCTGCACTGTCTGATTCTACTTTAGTATGAAAAATGTTTCCTTTACTCATCATTTTGTTTTGAATTTAAGTCTTTCAAGGTTTTCTTGAGCATGTGAAAACCCATAAATTAGAAGACTAACATCTTAATTAAAGTATCAAGAGTCAAGAATTTTCCCCAATGTGCTTAATTCAATCAGTGTTGATGGATTAAGTATGAAAGGAAATAACCCAAGAGAACCGAGGTCACCAAGCATCGATATTTTTCGATGTCAGCTAACGAAAAAATTTCTTCCATGACAAGCGTCACTCAAGGATATCACCGACGTCTGATCCCTTTCAGCATCAGTAAAAGGTGAAATGAGTAAGCGTTGAACAAAAATGAAATGATATCGTCGATCATCGACTTCCGAAATGTTGTCGATATCGGTAAATTTTGGAGGATGATAATCTGCAAGGAAACCACATGTTAGGTTTATTTATGAAGGCCATTCCCTAATAATTTTCAACATCGAAAGACCTAATTTACGCATAAAGCTCTCAAATTGAACAAAGTCATGAGTCCGACCATCACCCGCAAGATGAGTTCCCAGTTTTCATTACCATGTATCTCAAGTCAATGGTGCCATGCCAGTGTTGTATGATGAAATCGATCGGTGTTGAAGGTTTTTCATAAGGATATCAATAAAAATACAAAATAACTCGGAGGAACACTAAGCACAAAATCGGGGTTAACTTACAAGAATTTTGGACAAAGAAAACAGTAAATTCACACGCAAAGAGAAAAAAATGATGCATTCAACTACTATGACCAGAATCCTTTCTTCAAAATTTAGACACTTTATATATTAGACTCCCATCGAGCTCAAGTTACATACAGTAGACACTGTCTACACCTTTTGGCCAACCAAACCAGTTACACTGAGAAAATGAAAAGTTTCAAAAAGAAGAAGGGGAAGACTATCAAAATTCTGTGCCACATGTGAGAATACAAAAAATATTTTTCCCATCATGCCTCTTCTACACCAAACTGTCTCTTCGGCTGCCTCGCACTCCCAGAGGTGTTGTCATATTTTGTTCTTTCGACACCCTTTGTGCTTTGTGCAGCTGCATGATCATATCTTATGCTTCCCAAAGCTATCGCTTGTTCTAGGTTGCGTTCCCTTCATGACCTTGTGACACTGACACATCAAGGTTCTTTGCTGCCAATTTCCTACATAATTCTCTATTCTCCTTGTAAATTTCATATATGGCAAGTTGTGCCTGCTCCATTTGTGGATTAGGTCCTCAGATGTTAGAACTCAATGCTTATGTCTATCTCTCTCGGCTCCCACTCCCTCGACTTGTGGTTTCAACAGGATCTAGCCAGATGGCTCACATTAGGAGCTCCTTGGTAGATGATCGTGCGAATGACTCAGTCAGGATTTGGCTTTCCCCCCTGACTTCATTATTTTTTCTAGGATTTCTCTCCTCCATGGTATATGTTGTTGAGGAAGCGTGGCTTCCAACTTTTTCCCTTCTGACATAACTTCTTCCACTTCGGCCTCCATACAAGGTGATACTATCATTTTTGCACAAAGGTAGGAATCTCCCTTTGAAGCCTCAGGAACAACCGCTACAAACAAGAACAAGTCCAGGCATTTTGTGGCTCAAGCCTCGTGCTTCGGCTACCTCATAGGCCCCTTCTTGAGTTTTGAGGAGTTCCCATGGTGCGACAACATATCTACCTTATGCATGGGTGACTTGAAAAAGTCCCAAAGAAAATAATTTGATCGAGTTGGGATCACAAGACGAGTCAGTGCATAACCTTGACTGGTAAGTAGAACACATACAGAACATCTAGAATTTATAACAAGGTGAAAAGTGAGACAAAACGTGCCAAGGAACATTGAATGCCTTGCGACGAGATGTTTTAGAGGAATTTTGTGTCACATATGCGTGGCAAGTATGATCTGGAGCATGTGATATGTAGCCGAGAGGAGTTGCAGAGGATGTGTGGTACAATCACATCGATTTATTTTTTAATTCTCTAGCATCCATAATGAGTTGATGATTTTTGATGCACTTGTTGATGCCACTCCTGTTTGAGGATCTTGCCTCAACCTAAAGCATTTAATGACTTCACTTATGACAGTATCTATCTCTTTTGGAACTTACTCATACTTTCAACACATGTTCAGCTCTGACATCCTTTCTCAACCCCAAGGACCAACCAACCACTCGCATGACTTTGAATCTCATGTTTTTTCATACCTGATCTTTCATGCTATGGAACGCAGATGTAACCCACCCTAACTGAAGGAAAATGATGGCGCTAACAAATATGGTGTAGGTAATTAGAAGGGTTGTAGAGATCACGTAAGTATCAAACAATAGGGATTAACGAGATTTATAGGTATGAACCCGTCTGGACTCTTCAAGCTTACGTATTTACATATATTTTGTTTTCTATGTTTCTATAAGAAATTTCTAAATGATTTTAATTTTGATTGTAGGAAAGATCCCTCTAACTATAGAGAAAAATTGGCTCTGTAATATCGCTGAGGAATCTGAGAGAAACTGGGTCCGAAAATCAACAAGGTGATGAAGGATATCAAACTACTCGAGTTCAGCACATCCGACGATTTCGTTGACTTGAGTGACATAGTTGAATCACACACCAAGAAATATTATTCATGGGCAGAAATACTATCAAAGGTGATTGACACATCACCCGAACAAGTACAACAATTTCTGGAACATCCAATTAGCACTCGAGCTGTGATTCAGTAGTTAAGTGCTAGTCTAATCAAGTATCGGATGCATGTGTTGGAGATCAAATAATTTTATGCACTCCCAATGGAACAACATGGATTTCCATATGCCCAAACCTGTGAGGATTTATTCATCAGTTGGTCGGAGTATGAGAAAATTCACCCTTTCAAAGGGACATCCTGAGATGACTGGTGGAAAACTGTTAGAAGAGAATGCCACGTGGAAAATTTTGTTCACTTATCTACACTTTGTTATTATTTTCAGTTGAATTTTATGTTATAAATAAGAACATGGACCTCTTAGATAGAGGTCAATGGTTTTTGCAAGAAACTCTCTTTTTGGTTTGTTAAGAACTATTTCTGAGCTAGCTTTAATTGAGAAGTCCTTTTGGACCAAAGACAAAGTTATATTTTCATCAAACACATGTGTGATTAGACGTGGAGAAGAACTATTTCCTATCTTGTTTCATGAACGAATGTTGTCATGAGTAATATCAATTAAATCTATTCTCAAGTTATCTTGTGCAATGTTTTGTTGTTATTTTCTTTATGATGAAGATGAATCATTGTGTTACCATTTGATGGATGATTAGTGTAGGTAAATTATTTTACTTGTCATTATCTTATTACATATGTGTTTTCTTTCTGATAATTAGTATGTCATACAATAATTGGATTCTCACACGGTTAATGTATTAGTAATAGTCTTGTGGTATAGAATTGTTGTATGCATGCTTGAGTAGTAGGTTATCCAAAGCTCAACCTCTTCTCCAATATTTTAGATACTTTTATGATTTTGTTGCCAAGTTGGTTTATACCATAGTACAATCTTATATCAGTCCCACCTAAGAGAAAAAACAAAAAGAGAAAGTCCAAACTAAAGGAGACACCTTTGCAATAAAACGTAAAGCCCATCGATTAATTGGTTGGATTGCAAGATCTGGAGAACCATACCACCATTAAACGTTTCAGAGTCTAATTGGGCCTCGGTGACGGATTTGGTTCCTACTGTTGAACTAAAGGGATTTAGGACCCATCAACAGAACACTCCTTTAGGAAAAATTGAAAGTTCCCATAAACTTCCCTTAAGGAATAAAAGAAAAAATATTGTGCAAGAAGAGGAGGCACCTCGAGCCAAAAGAAACATCCATGAACTCTCCCTCGAGGATATGGAACTCGAGATTGACATTGAAAAAGTGTTCCCCAACGTTGATCAGCTAGAGGACATGGCTCACCAGAATCATCTAATGGATATAATTGAGAGAGAGACCTTTGACAAAGAAGAGTCTTTTGTATTTTAGAGCATTGTTTTTGTCATCGAATCCAAAAATTTAATTATTGAGAAAATAGATGTAAAGAATAAAAGGGGGAAATCTCATTTAGAGGTTAACCTACAAAACATGAGGCCTTCCCAAATTTCCCAAATTCACCGAGAAAATGGATATTCTCTTGATGATTCTATTGGAGGCCTTGAAGCAAAGAACACCAAGTTAAAGGAGAGAGTCAAATAATTGGAATAATCTTCAATGCCTCTTCCAGTACTTTCTAGTCCTTTAGTAATGATCGGGCCTACCACACTTGCAGCTAAAATGAAAGGATCTTCAAGCCTTCTCACATCATCTAGGGGCTATGTGGAGAATAACATTAAGAAAAGAATGGAATTAATTATAGAGGCTTGGGAGATGTCAAAGAACATGGTCTCTTTTGGAATGAGGGCACATGCCTTCCATGAATATGTATAGGTAGATTTGAAAAATGAAGAAGGTTTTTACCTTTACACAATAGTACCCTTTGGTTTTAAAGCTACCAATATGACAGAGTTGAGAATAAGAGAGGAGGATATCCCTTCTTCGAACCGGATAAACCAACTGAATGCATGATGGAAGTAAAAGGTTGAAAACTTGTATATCATTATCCATGCATGCTGTTTGCACCCAATTCGTCACTTGGTGAGAAAATAAAGGGTGCTTACATGCCCTGTTGGGTCTTGCAGAGCATGACAGCTGTAGAGGAAAGGGTTAGAAAAAGAACAACAAAGTTGTAAGCAAGAATTAAATTAAAACAAACTAAAACTATGAGCATATGGATAAAGAAATAACAAACACAAAAATACCAATATCACCAATGTTTTTAGGCTGATCAATTGATGAAATCAAAGCACAATGAAGAAAGAGAACTATGGTTCCTCCTTTCTCCAATGGAAGGCTCTTGAGGCCCTCACAAACTTGCTCTCCTTACAATAAGAAAATTGAAAATGATAGTGAAATAACTCCTAGCACATCCACTCAATGGAGAGGTGAATGGCTCTATGAAATGGTGCCAGTGTTTTATTGTCAAAGAATGAGTCCTTAACAATCTTACCAGCATAACAATACATGAAATTCCTTGAGAAAATGATGTTTCTTCATGGCTTTTTATAGCATAGCATTGGGTGATTATGTAACTCCTTTGAGGTGTGAAAAGGGGCTCTTTAGGGCTCAATTAGGTCTTTGACCAGCCTACCATGCGGATTCAGCTCAGATTTGATGGTCAAATCAGGTTGGGAGATGGTCCATAAGTGGTTGGGAGGCTGACCAATTCAATAAATGTGTCTTCTAGCAGGTGCGCAGGTTGTTTCGCTCACAGTCGCGCATCGTGCGCGCATGCGCGCATTGTACGTTTATGTTCTGCGCATATGCACGCGCACCCGTCTTCTGTAAAGCGCCCTTCAATTTTTGGTTACTTTGTATAGTTTTTGACCCTTTTGCAATGCTGTGAAATTAATCCAGTGCCATGAATGACTTCATTCCTGTTTTGACGATGCTGAGTTCTTGTCGCCATGTGCGGACAAAATTTCAGTGATAATAGATGCCCCCTGATGGATGAGGTTAGGAGCATACGTATAGCCGAAATCCATCAATGTTTCTTCTACTAAGAATTTTGTTGTAAAGGAGAGCAATCATGGGACCGTGTAGAGAAATCCGTTGGAGAAGAAAGGAACCGGTAGAACTCGACCTTCCATAAGGTGTGTAACAATATACAACTGTGTACAAACGAGGCAGGCATGCCCCATGCTCGTGTTATGTAACTATGAAAAAAGATGACTGAAGTGTTGGTGTAGACAACTGCAGCGCCCTCGGGGGCGGTAATGATAAAGGTAGAAGACAATTCTACAAAGGAACATACTCTGAACAATAGGAAATGATCGCGGTAATAAGCAGCGATGGTGATGCGGGCATTGATGGCCCTCCCAAGTTCAGAGGTCTTCGGCAAGTGATAAAAAGAACTGCAATAGTCAGAAAGTAAGACCCACCGTAACATGAGAAAGTGTTGGCGTCAAATGATAAGGGGGTCAATGACATCAGGGAGCAATGGTGTTTCCCCCTGTGCCATCCGAGATCTCTCATTGAATGGAAAATGAGAATCAAGATATTGTTGCCCTTCTGGAAAATTGTGTTGATGTCGAAAAAAAGAGGGACGCAACTCCCAGAAGCAAAGGTCTTTGTGGAATCTACTTAGTTGAGGAAGTGGCAGAGGTACATGGACGAAGACAAGAAGTGGGAAGACTCAAGACTTCCCTTGGTTGGAGGGTGTATGATATAATGAGTGGCCGCAATTGTGTGACAAGGTCAAGTGTCAGGGGGATGACAAGACCAGTGATAAGTTGTGCCAGAGGTGGGACAAGGTGAACAAATTCAGAGGGTAAAGGTAAGTGACCTGGGTAGTACTCTGAAGATATGGACGATGTCGGCAAGGGTAGATGAGAAGCAATTCTCCAACCAAGGGTGACATGGGTTGCGTGTGGCCAAAAAAGGAAGCAAGTCACCAATGGTGACGACAAAAGTAAACGATTGAAAATAAAGGTGTTTGTACAATAAATAATGAATAATTTTGGGGAGAAATGTACAAATACAGAAACGGGTACCCCAGTGTAAAATGCGTGCCCCAGGGAGGGCAGAATTTTCTGGGAAAACTAATGAGGGGTAGGGGCCCCATTGGTGAGTTTCTGTATGAGGTAGGTGAAGTGAATATAGGTTTGCAGATGGACAAACTGATGGTGGATGAAATGGAGGGTTCATGATTTTGCGGAGGTGCAGGTGAAAAATAGAACCATAAAGAGATAATATGGGAGTCTGTGTGGGAAAGCTAGCAAGATGAAGAGAAGGAGTATGTGGCTGATTCGTGACATGATGAAATAATATCGGGACTCCCATCCCTAAAGGGAATGAAGAACAACATGAGTGTCAAAAGTGCCAAAAGGTTCTATGAATGGGACAACTCATGTGGGTAAGAATGCTACCGGGGTACAGTACTGAAGATGCAAAAATGGAGGTATGGGTACTGTAGAGCCGGGAAGGAGGGTCCTAAAGGCCAATATCAGCGGGTGTGACTGGAAATGTAAATGCAATACAACGGGAGAGACTACATGCCAGTGCTGAATATATATACCTAAAGGGATGATGTTGATGACCGATGAGCAAGTACCTGCACACATAACAACCAAATACCCAAAGTGAACAATATCTCAAGAGAATCAAATATATGAGCATGTATTTGATAAATGTGACAATGCGCGTGCGTACCTAACCATGATATGAAAAAAAAGGTGCCGTGGGGGCTCAGAATGAAAAGTGACCCAGGGACAGCTATGATGTAGGTGGCGGGACGTTGATCCCGTGGCTGAAGACGGTTTGAAAAATGGACACCGTGGGCTCCCGGAATGGTGAGTGGAAGTTTGGAAAAAGGCCTATATATAGTTGTAGGGCCCACATTTCCACCTCATTTGTACATGCTGCTACAGTGACTGGACGAGCAGATTGTAGAGGAGATTTGGAGTTTCAGGGAGCACAAGGTATCCAACTGGTGGTTTGTGAGTGTCAGGTTAGTGGTCTGATCATCCTGCATAGAAATAGGTTTCCAATTTTTGGGCAGGGTAGGTACGGCGGGCCGTACAGGGGGTTTGAGGGGATTTTTATAGGATGTAAGCCCACGTGCACGGGCGATTCAGTGGAAGGCATGCACACGTGTGCACTTGTCCACCGAATATGAGCGCATGGGTGCACGGGTAGGGAAATTTGGTTTCGACCGCGTAAATAGGGTTTTGGTTAGGAGGCAAGTGGGCTTCCTATGGAGAGAAGAGGGCGCGATGATGTAGCGCATCCCAGGGAGAGTCTGGGTGGTTAAGCTCTTCGAGTATTTCCTCGTCGCATAGGAAATGCCAGGAATACAAGGGGTCGTGAGGAGTGATCGTCGTGATAGTGTGATTGCCCCCTGATGAAGAAGCAGGGGGAAACATGTTAGGTGAGGGTGCGGGTTCACTTGACATGAACCGTATATTGAAGTACTGAGGGGTACCCATGGTGGTTGGATGAATAGTCTGCGTAGGGGAATGAGTAGGAGAGTTGGGAGGGTTGCGGGGTAAATCCTCAGAGACGTCATTTAAGAACCAAGGAGGCATTAGAAGTGCCTCAGGCTCTGGAGAAATGACATGAAGATCCTCGAGTGACGAAGTAATGTCAGTTATCGCCTCAGCGGGTTGGTGACACAGGGCCAATTGACGTTGCCTGTATGCAAGGATCATAGGACACTGGTATGTAAAATGAGCTAATGAATCACAGAGAGCACAAGGGCATCTCATCCGTTCATTAACTGAAGTAGTGACATAGCGAATGTCCATGATATTTGTTGTAGAGGACGTAGCAGGGCGGGGGTTGTTCTGGAAGTTCTGGTGTACAGCCGCTAACGTCTACCGAAAGTGTGGCAGTGCTGGGCAATGATGAGTGTAATGGCCATACTCTGAACATATAGCACAAGCATATTTGGTCCTCAACCCTTTACTACTGGAAGGATTGGTGGTAGTGGTGGGACTAGTAATAGGGATGGGTGTTGTGGGAGTTTGATTGGGGGGAATCAAATTCCTTAATTCAGGTAGGGATGGGCAATTGTTGGTTTGGTGGCCCTCTTTCTCACATAGTGCACAAGGTGGTGGGATGCATGGAGGAAGTGGAGCGGTGGGCTCNAAGGATGGGAACTGTCATGGGAAGTCCTTCCTGTGGTCGAGGGACCATCTCTGGTGGGTGTAAATACCAAACTGGGATTGCTAACACCATATTAGGTAGTGTGAGCGTTGCAGCTACCTGAAAAGCTTTGATACCTAGTGGAGGGTAAAAGAAGGGAATTTGGGTGAGGGTTTGGGGGAATCTCTCCCAAGCGGGATTATTCCCTTGAGGGGATGTGGATTCGTGGACTGTTGAGGTCGACGAGTGCGCAGGAGGCTCCATCTGGAGTGGTGCTGCGACTATTGAGACGTCAGGAATGATTGAAGCCTCCTGTGGGGGACGAGCATCCTCCGTGTGAGTTTCATTAGATGAGACGACACATACTTGATTAGGGGGAAGGAGTGGTGGTGCTCCATGGTATGTCGCTAACAAGGATGGATCTTAAAAAATTCCAGGACCCATCTCAATGAGTGGATATGCGTCTTTGTTGGTGTGGATGAGAGGAAGAATGTTATCGAGATTGGCAGAGGGGTTAGGCTCATAATGTGAGACTTGGTCGATGGTCACAATCTTTCCGTTGTGGGGGAACATGATTGTTCGAAAGACGGAAGATGCTACTGCCTTCATAGCATACATGTAGCTACGTCCGAACAAGATATTGTAATCGAGTGGGGCGTCGATAACTTCGATATCAATGAGAATGGTTTTGCCAGCAAGTTCAACGAGGACATTTTGGAAGAGCCCTTTGGGAGATGATGGTCGTCCTTCGTAAGCTCGTAATGTGATGGCAGAGGGTATGATTTCCGGGGAACCAAGTTTCTGCCATACTGTTTTGGACATGATGCATGTAGATGCACCTTCATCGATGATACACCGATGAATGGTGATGTTCCATATTTTGACTGGTATTTGAATAGCAACCAAGGCGGGAAGACGAGGTTCGCAGCTATCAAGATCGAAGGTGATGAGTCTAGTATCAGCAGGGTCGACTGCTCCCAAGGCAGACAGTAGAGATTTCCACTGTGTAGGACAAGTTTGGAAGACTTCCAAGACTGACATGGCAGCCGGGGATTGTTCTAAGTCTTCGACCAGGCTATAGTTTTGGGTGGCCCTAGCCTGTGGGTTGTGGACATTCTTGCGCAAGGGGATGCGAGGGATGCATAATGGTGGTTCGGCGGAAGGGCACGGTATTACCAACGGGGGTCCCATTGGTGTAGGGTTTGTCTCTGGAGAGATAGGAGTAGACTCAGCTGGATACTGATGATTCTGTGTTTGCAGAAGGATTTCTTTCTCACTGGTGAGGAGAATTGTACGCTCTGCTGGAGTGTTAGGGTTGTGGTATTGTCCCACCTGAGGTGGGGAATGTTGCGCATCCTGTTGGGTGTTTATCACACCTTGATGTGGGATAGGATTTTGCAGCACGGTGGGAGGGGGTTGTTGCACATATTGTTGTGGTGCCTGTTGAGGGGCGGTTTGTGCAGGGGTATGGGAAAGACTACCTGAGTCTTTCAACCATTTGAAATTAGCGATCTGGGGGAAATGGTGAGTGTAATGATCGAACTCGCCACAAAGAGCACAAGGGTGGATGATTTTAACATTATTTCGCCCTTGGCGTTTGTTGTTATTGCCCCCTTGGGGGTTTTGGTTCCCTTGGTTCTGGTTGCCCCCAGGTGGTTGGTGTTGTGGGAGTTGATTCCCGCCTTGACCAGGATTGTTGTTATTCCTATTCCATCCTTTCTTCCTGGTATTGTTCGATGGATGAGTTGGGTTGGTTGTATTTAATTGTTCAAAATTCTGGTATTGTTGAGCAGTGGAAGGTTGAACAAAATTCACCCCCGAATGTGGATGTGGGGGAGCCATGGGTTGTGGAGGACCAGGAAAGGGGAAGTACGGATTTTGTGGTGGTACCGATCCGTAAGGCACATAGGAAGGCGTAGTGCTTTCACTAGTGCTATAAGTTGATGTTGAGGGAGTACCATTGTTTGTAGGAACAGGTGGATGTATGGGAGGTGCCGGTGGTGGTCCACTGATGGGTGGAGGTATAGCAGCAGGATATGGTTGTTGATAAGTGGGTGAGGGATAATAAGGGGTGCCCCTGTATACCGACGGGTATTGAGGTGTTCCATACATCGGTGGTGGTTGGGGTTGTGGACCATGGTGTGTGGTGGCACCTATTAGTCCTTCTGTTGAATGAGACATCTCAGGTTTGTCTTGGCCAAATGGTGCAGGTTTTGGAAGATCAGGAAGTACCGTGTATAAGCACCCTTACTGTGCATAGATGAGGTCATGTTGTTGGGCCTTACTGATGGCTTCCTCTTCATATTGAGGGAAGGTGGAAGCGACATCCTTTCCAAGGAGAGTGACAAGTGATCTAAGAAACCAATCGAGACACTATTGCTTGGTGGTTTCTGCTTTACACAAACTACGTCGCCTACGCCACTCATGAATGCGGTCAGCGATGTGGGTGGTTGAGGTTTGTTTGAAGTTAGATAGTAGTTCTAGACCATTGTCATGGTGGATGGGTAATTGGAAGAAGGTCAAGAAGGCTTTGGCCAAGGACTCAAAGGTCGTATGGGACCCTGATTTTTCTTTGACATACCATTTGGCTGATGGGCCAGTAAGTGTGCATTGAAATAATCGTAGTCTGACGGAATTGTCCATGATGCTATTGGAAGAACACCATAGATGAAAGTTCATGATATGGTTGGCGGGGTCATCCCCCGCCTTTCCTTCAAACTTTGGTATGTCTGAAGGAAGTTTTGTTGGCATTGCAGGCCATGTGGCGTCATGCAATATAGGATCATTGGTGAGCTTGGTGAGATCCGGTATGTTGAGAGAGGCCAAGTATGGCATATTTAGTGGGGTGGGAGGATTAGTTCCAGCCATAGTGTGTTGTGAACCTGACCCTTTATGGGGACTAGGTGGGTTGGTGCTCCCTCCTTTAGAGGAAGTGGGTCCCCCGCTTCCTTGTAAAGGAGAGCGAGTGAATGGATGACCTTGGGAAGTTGACCCAAGTAATGTAGAACCAAGCAAAGATGATCCTAAGATAGTAGCACTCACAGGAGTGTGTGAAGGAGGTACCGATGAGCGGGTACGAACAGATAATCCCCCTAATATAGGAGGGAGATTAAGCAAGCGTCGTGAACGTCGGGGGTTCTGTGGTTCCCCTATGATGTCAGACTAGTTGTGTGAATGTGTGCAACAAGTGGTGAGAGAAATATAGGAACCAAAAGCCTTTGCATTGAATGTTTACACAATATATATATCCAAATCAAACTGTAATCAGATGTGCATCATACATGAAATGAGAAAGAAGCATATATATGGGTAAGTGGGTTTTGTCTGCGTGGGGGAATCAAAAGAAAGAAAATGCTCATGTCTTAGAAGACGTAACGTCCTTCCTCTCAAATAGCACTGGACCTTCCAATAGTACTCAACAGTGGGGTCTGAAGTCACCAGAAGAGACACTAGTGAAGGATGAAGTAATTGGTTATAATGAGGGGTAGAGGGGGCATATCCCGAAA